>JANZLQ010000007.1:1031559-1063881 GCA_026212715.1 Elanus axillaris
CACCCCGTATTTATCAAGCAAACCCACCCTTAAGTACATTGTATAAAGCTGCCTCAAAAAGCACCCTCCCTCTTCCGCTCCTGTCTCAGCCACGTGCACCCAGCCGTTTTGCGCTGGCTTCAGCGGTCAGAGCCCTTCCTGGGACACCTCAGGTTATTAACCCAGATAAAGCTAGTGAATTTTTTTCAGGTTATTCTTCTGCTGTTGCATCAGTTCAGTGAAGAGTTTGTGTTGAGAGCAAGAGAAGCACCAAGAGCAGGACATCCCCTTTAAGCAGATGTTTGAGCAATGGCTCACTTCTACCAAACTCTGTCCCAAGGCTTTTTCAGCGTGCTCTAGGCTTCTCGGTGATGCATCACTTATACTCTGCTGAGGGCCTATCTTATTCTCCTAGGGAACTCAGACTCTCTGGATCAATACCACCACTGAAGGAGATAAGGGAAGAGAAAGACGGAAGGTTAAGACTAACAGCCAGGAAAGCATTTAAGCTAACTCTGCACCAAAAGTATATATCCTGCTTCTAGATAAGACAGATGAAACGTTTTTTTTCGAGTTTATTCTTGTTCTCTCCAAATTATCTACCCTGGACACTGCTAGCAAAAACAGATTTGATGTTATGGTATAGGCTCTTGCCTGCAGATACCTGACAATGTTTTAATTGAACCAGTTAGTCTTCACACACCACTACTTATTAAAATAGTTATAAACCTCCTTGATATCCTTCCATACTTGACTATACCATTTTATTACATGAATAGAGATGAACCAGTCATACCTTCTTTCTCATTTTAATGGAAAAAAATCAGAAGGTCTTCAAAGTAAGTTTGACTATTCAGTTTTGTCTTCAAAAACATTAAGTAACTTTTTTTTTTTCCAGGAAAGTTTACTTAAGCTTTCTATTCATCAACACCTAGCATTTAGGTGGGAAAAGCACCTATGAAATCTTAGTAGTTTAAAGACTGTGTCACTAAATTAATCTTCTGCTTTCCAGTGTTACATACAAGTCTACCAAGCACTGGATCCTTGACAGAAAAACTATTTTTATATTTTAAAACATTATTGCAAATGGGTGAGACACGCAATAATAGCCTCTGACTTTTTTCTTCCACCTCTTCTGCAACGTCCTCCTTTGTTCACAGACATCTAGCACTTGGCCAGGTAAAGCAACAGACAATAGGCAGAAATCACTCAAAGGCTGTGGGCAGCCCTGCCCAAAGCCTCACTCTTCCTTCCGTGTATCTTTGTAGCTTTCAAATAGCGGAACCCAGCATATCAGCATGTGATGGATGCCGGTTTTAATGGAACAAACCAACCTATTTCTGGCTTCTTCAAAGATGCTTTCTCACAGACATTTCTAAAACTGGAAACAAATCAGGATTAAAACCTGGTTGTAAAAAAAACTTTTCAGTTGGTATAGCTGCTCCAAAATAAAATACAACATTTTCAGAGGCAAAAGTAGCAATATTCACAGGGCTCTTCCCGATTCTCATTGCCATGATGATTTAGGCTTTATTTAAAGAGTTTACGACTTAATTCCAAAAAGGAAACAAACCAATATAGAGTTGACAGAAGAGAGGAACAGATGAATGCTGAATTGCAACTGGGGACAGGGAGGAAGAGGCACAGAAATAAACGTGACCTATTTTCACATTGCAAAACAACGGACTGGCTATGTAAGGAAAGAACCTTTGTAATTTATTTGCCTTACTGAAATGGCAAAACTCTTGATTTCTTTAATGGACAGAAACAGAAAGTAATGAAGGTATTTCAGGAGGGAATAACCATATATTGACAATGACTGGCAAGAACAATCGTAGCAGATTTATTTTGTGTAAATTTGAAAGGGAATACCTGGAAAATGTGTGAACCGATTTTTTTTTTTTAAATACTTTAGCGTAAAAAATAAAGCAATGTTATGTTCATATTAATTCTGCCTTTCATGCCTTTTGAAAGTTTACCTAAATATCAAAACAATAACCTACCATTTTGCTTATAAATAAGCATTAGAACAGAACAATTCAGAAAAAGGGGGGGAAAGAACTTCAAAACTCAAGTGGTTTGTAATTTTTGACCAAAAAAAAAAAATCACAAAAAAATATATGCATAAACTACAGCCTTTGGCAAATTAAAAGAAACACACTTTATCTTATTAAGTGAAAGAAAGTCAGAACGGAACCAAGCATCAGAAAGGACCACAGGTCCAGACCCTGACAGGAGAAGGGAACCTAGCTTCAGAGTACTATGCCACACCCAGAAATAGCCTTCTCCAGGGCAGGAAACCCACTATCTACTCTGAGATGTTACTCACTCGCTAGGAAATTTCTTTTTCATTTTCCCCTTTCTGACTAAGCCTGCAACTTCTGCATAAAAACTGCAGTGTGAATTGCACGTATTATGCATCAACAGAAGCACAAGTTTAAATATTCTTCAAGCAAAGAGATTATTTTACCTATTGCAACAGAGCTGGATAAAGGGGTTAATCTTGCACTATCACGCTGCTTTGAAAGCCACCTTAATCTAGCACGCAGGAAGAGATCACTATAATTACACCTAAAAGCTAACAAATAAAATTAAGTCTACAACAGAACATTTACAAAACATTTGAAGATATGTGCAATGAGGCAGTTAACTGTAAATCCTAGTTATAAGAGTTGTGTTACAAAGTTTCTGACACCTTAGTCACTAAAATACAAGGACTAAGCTGTTACAAAGTCTGTTTTCTGAAGATTAATCTGTAACGAAAACAGCTAGACACAGAATAGCTACCTGGCACTTTCATACTGTTTCACAGTCAATAAAGTATCTTCAATTGTTTTATTCACCAATGTATTCACACTGGCAATAAAAAAGTTAATAGCCCCAAGAAGAGTTTCTCCATTTTTAGCTAGAAGTTTCTGTGTTTCTGCATTGTAGCCAAACTCCTCCTATAAACAAAGAGCAGAGAAAACAAAACTGTAGATTATTTAAAGTCATAACATTCATCGGTAACTATATAAAAAAAATAAACACACCCATGTGGCAGTTCTCTCACTTCTGTTTCGGTATGGTTATGATTAAACAAAAATGATTTCAATTAAGTAAGAAGTTCACAGTTTTTATGAAATCTCTCTAACATCAGTAAACCATAGCTCACAATTTTGTTACCATGCATGATGTTAAATCCTATTTTATAATGTCATCTTCCTGCAGTCAGAAGTCTTGGATGTTACTTACAAGTAAGTGTTAATGTAATCTTTACATTGTCATTAAGCAGGGTTTTAATCCAGCATCTCTCATGTGGTTGTCTAGGTAATGCTTTAATACCAACAGAGACACCACTACATTAAATACAGTAATATAACTAAATTCACAAGGGCACTCAGCATTAATTAGCTATTAAGTTTTATTCTTACATTCTGGAAAAGAGAACTGCAACAAACCCCAACATCTATCACAGTTTAATAGGCTGTAAATAATTGAAGAGCAGAGCATTATAACGGATAGCAAATAAAAACTACGATGTAGCTCAGCCATAAATTTTAAAGGGACAAGGGCGGAATTATTTCCAAGGCATTTCAGTCACATTCAGATATATGGTTGTTCATGTCTTTTTGTTAACAGCAGTGTAAGCCCTGACCAAGGCTGCAAAGATTTTCCTAATGCATGGATGCCAAACAAGTCCAATTATTATTATATTTATGTCATCCATATGGCATCTTCATATTCTGCAGATGGGAGTTCTCACAGAAGAGTGCAATCTGTGGTTGTAACGGCTATAAAACGCTCTAGGTTCATATTTGGAACTTGGTCTTTTCAGGCTTGCACACTGCCAACAATTGACTCAGAAGTGCTGTATTCTCCCAGTTTCCTTTCATCTGTCTAGAACACAAACAGCAAAGCCTAATGATATTTCACGTTAACATTACCGACTTCATGAGGGTAAGGGTAGTGGGCAATGGTAAGGGAAGAATCCTCTAGAAAAGGAGTTGCAGTGGAAGTGAGCAATTTGAAGAAGAAAAAAGGAAGGGAACTTAGGGTGAGTTTTCACGAGCTAAGCCCTGTAAACACTGCAAAAGATCTGTTGTTGCCTTTGCTTCACACAGCTGCTTGGGTGGCAAAAGCAGTCAGCCAAATCCCTACAGATCTTGCTGAAACAAAAAAACCCAGTCTTTTTCAGCAGGTTTTGCTCTAACATTGCCAGCTACACAGTAACACAAGCACTAGCACAGGGAAGAAATAGGAGAGTACAAGCAGAGACAACAGCAGTAGCACTGCCCCTTTCAGCAGTGTTTGGTCCCAACTCTTTTCCCTCCCGTACCAAGACTGCAATTAGTTTTCCAGCTGGTCCTCTGATCCAGATCATCACAGACGCAAACAAGCAACACTACCAATTCAAAAAAAGGGGGGTAAGAAGGATGGGTCTGCAGTGGCCTGCAGTACTGAGACCATGCTAGCCACCAAAACCGTCCTCCTACGGGTTTGTACAATTTCATATAAAAACTTCGGAGTTTTGTCCACGACCTCTGCAGACAACGTCTTACAAAAGAGACGGGAAATTCCCTCTGTATCAAGAATTTACACTCGGTTCATACTCTACACACAGGGCAATTAAAATTGGAATTCATCTCTGTGTTACTGGAGGCACATGAGCGTGGAACCAGGAGTTATCTTTGCATCCAAAAGAGAAACAGTAGAACATTCACATTAAGCAATACCTCTGCAGATAACACATCGGGATCTCATTTTGTTATCATGTATAAAATAAGAAATATTACCTTTAGAAGTGGCACGAGTTTTGGTTTTGTTTGTTTGGGGGTTTTTGCTGTTGGTTGTTTTTTTTTTTTTTTTTTTAAACTTCTATCCTGTTATCACGTTTAACATTAAAGACTACCTGTTCGGAAATTTTACTTTTAGTCTTGCACAAGTTTTAGAGGCAACAATGCTATCCAAGCATCCAGGAAGAACGGGCCAGGCTACAGATGGTAATACAGTACAGGTTAAACAAAGGGGAAACACAAAGAGGAAAGAGACAAACATCAGGCAAGTCTCCAGGAGGCAAGGTTAGATAACTTTTATTACAGCAGCAGAAACCTTTATTTGATTTTCATCACAGCCCCATTCAATAATCTACACAAGAGATGAATGACTGAAACAACTTCCAAGACCAGTACAAGATGCTGAAAGAACCTGGAAGAACAGTATTCCCATTAGAAGTTACAAGCTATTCATGGAAAAAACCCGCATTCATTAAACAAGAACATGATGCCAGATTTAATCCAAGTTTCAGAAGAAACATCCAGCTTCAGCACACACGTCATAACAATCACTAAGTTCTGCCACAAACCACACGCCCATATTTGTGTCGAGTAAACTGATTATTAAAAACTTCTTCTTTTAGCAGATTATTTAATTTCTTAGCTGCTAGTAGTGCTCTACTTGCACAGATTTTCATCTGTCAGACTAATATTAATAACTCCCGTACTCCAGTGCAGGAGTCTCAAATTTTCTCAGCCAGCTATCAGTTAAGGTTCCTCTGTGCAAGCATGAACTCCACCTCCTCCCTCAATGGGAACAGACAATCATGAAAAGGGAAAAATAAACAGACAGAGGTTTTAAGTTTAATAACCACAAAGATCATTTGGGTTGTTTCAGCAGCTATGTTTTAAGGAGTCACTGAGCCCCTTAATACTGGTTTTCCAAAGGATCAGTAGCAGTATCAAAGTGCTTTAACTTTGGAAGTACAGAACAATCAATCAATGTAGAAGCAAGCCAGCTACTATGTTTCGTATGCAACATCTACCTTCTGTCTCTTTAGAGCAGACAGTTTTATTATCGGCAACAAAAAGTGCCAGTGTTACATAAACTTCTAAACCAAGCCATCATAACAACCCAGATGCAGATATCTGAAGATTGCCTCTCTTGCTCAGAAACTCCAAACAGCATAAGAATACAGCTTAGTCCTATTAGTAGCAAAATTCTGATTAAAAAGGGACTTTGAGATGAAATTTCAATGCTTAAATATGCTACAGAAAAATAATTTACTGACATGCAATGTGCACAAGTGAAGTAACGTGTTCCAGTCTACTTACTCCCAGGCATATTCCCCAAAGACATCCTGTAATTGAAATGACGTAACACTCTGGAACACTTTGATGACATTTCATCAGAAGCAAAAATTAATAGTAAAATGCATTTTCTATACAAAGGAAAGTTGTCAGTTCTTGAGTCCAACCAACTAAAGGCAAACATTTAAGAAACAATAATGAGCTACAGTAATTTCAATGATTTCCTATAGTTTTAAGTGAATTACATAAGCTTTTAACATGAAGAGCGTGTCATATATTTTTAACTACAATGCTTAGTAAAGTAGCTGCTAACTACTATATACCCTGCACGAGTCAATTAGGCTTATCTTCATCTCTGCCATTTTATTTTTTAACACTATAAAAGTCTTACATGGAGTTCCAATGATTTCAAACTCAGGTCAGCAAATGCATCTCCAAGTTGCCTTTGGGTATGTACCATCTGGAAGAGCTGTGTGGACAGCGTCTGTGCCAGTCTCAAGATATTTTCATACTTTTTTTTGTTATCTCTCAATATATCTATTTGAGCTTCTAGTTCCAGATCTACTGTTCTTGAGCCACGACCCAATTTTTCAGAGATGATCTGACGTGTACACTGGGAAAAAAAAAATTTAAAGAATCAAGTATATTCAAGACAACACAGCATACACCCATTTTCAGCTTCAAGGGACGTATAATTACACACAATTCTTTCACAATCACCCCTCCCAATATAAGTTTGCACAACAAACTGAAAAAACAACACACTCTTTAGAAGTTTATCTGGACTCAGCAAGAACAGTTGGACAAGTCTCAACTCCTACTAAGATGAATATTCAAGTTAGCAAATCAAGAGCATAACTAATTGTTTCTCAAGTAAAAGCGCACTTATCTCTTTTTAGGTTTGGTGAATCTCATTAGGTTAAAAGAAGCAATTTAGCCCACTGCATTAAAGTCAGTTAATGGGAGTATTACTATTTCTGCATAAAAATATCCAGTTAGTGATCCTTTGGACTCTGTCTACCCTCCATCTAATTCCAGATCACCCATGGTATGTTTTCCAAAAAGGTTATTTTTAGAGGGTTTTTTGGGGAGAGGTAAGGAGGTGGTGGTATTCAGCATGTTTTTTCTCAAGCTGACTGGGAAACTGGGAACTCCTACTGAGAAACATGTAAAACTATTAAAATGCACTTATTTACACATCTGTAAGATAGAGCTGATTGTCTCAGAAAGACTTAGTATTTCTTCTCTGTCACAAGTCAAATTCTTAACAGATTTGCAGTTCATCGACACAGCGAGCAGACAACGTGCTCTTACAAGGCCAGACACTCTCACCCAGCCAGTGGCTGGGACAGCTCAGGCTGCTACCACATCCCACTTATCTGCCAGAGACTTGAGCCCAACTTGGCAATGAGCCTCCCAAGATGCACACTGGGGCTTCCCTTGACCGAGACACAGGAGAAGCCATCTGCAAAGCACATGTGTAGGAAAGCCATACAATTTCTCTACAGAAAGCAGAAATTATTTACTGTTATGGCAAGTTATTTCAAGGTAATCTGTGGTCCCAAGAGGTGAAGAGATAAACAAGTTGCACATATGAAGAGTTACGGCTAGAAACCAGATTACAAGGAAATTAAGTTAGTAGTCAAGGCCACAGCTACTCTCAAGGGTCTTAACCTAAATGCAAAGCTGAGGTGAAATAATGCCCAAGCCTATCTTAGATCACATCCCCCAAACACACTGCAGCACTGGATTTCCTAGGGTTTCCAAATTCAAGGACTTTAGTTGAATCCAGTCTTTACTTACATCCAAAGGAGACACACGTTTAACCTGCTAGAATTTTTATGTCCTTTCTGAATTTAATTGACAAACAGAGGAAAGACTCAAGAATCATCAAGCAGAATGAGTTGGTCGTAACTCACAAGCTTTAGATTGGAAAGTACAGACTATTTGGGCTACTTCATTAGGATTCAAGTAATTAACAAGAAAGAGCACAGCTAATCTAGGAGACATTTGTCTGTCAAGAACCAGAAATCTCGGAGAGCATAACACATTGTATCAACGCAGAATACAACCTCACAGTCTGCAACAGAAATTGCAAAATACAGCTTAGCAATGAGTGTGGTCAGAGCATAAATAAGCATTTCACAAGGAACTATGGAATTGATAGACAAATTTTGGCTACTTTTCAAAAAAACTTGAGACACACACATCCCTCTATGGATGGAAATGCAAGAGAAAAATCTGAAGCAAGAATAAATTTCAAAGGAAGGAATTATTTGCAACCAACAAGGATTTGCTTCAGAACTTACAGTAAAACACCTAAAATCCCCAGGAGGCACAAGTAAGGAAGAACTAGTTATTGGAAAGACTTAAACTGTACACTTTGTTAAACTGAGATGTAGCTGAAGTTGAACACTGAGACTGAACAAGAATAACTGAGAAAGAAGATGCACCTATCTATTTTGATTTACTCAGACTAGTACAGACACACAAGTTGCTATATATTCTCACTAGCAAATGGAGAAAATTCCATACATTAATTCCATTTTGCTAAAAGATCATCTATAAAAAACAGTCCTGAATACGACAATGCTCCTCAAAAAGTAGTCACACAAGGCAAAGTTTAACAAAACCAACTCCCTCAAAGAAAAAGAATCCACCAAAATACATTTAAGAGAAATATTTTAAATTATAATATTTTAAATTGCATAGGTTAAAAGATGAACAGAGACATTACTGGACATGCCTCAGAAACAAATGTTCCACTACTAGCCCAGTATTAAAGAGAGGCTTGTACAACAGGTATATAGGGTTTTTTCCCCCCTCAAAGTTTAAGAAGTTTTACCAAAAAACAAAAAGATAAGTTTTTTACTGGAATTGCTGAAAGTCAGGAAGAGTCACAACTTTCTTGTGCCTAGGTATTTTCAGTTTAGCAAAAAGACATTTCTCATCCAAAGGGGGAGGGGAAGGGGAAAGAATGGAAAAACCTCTTGCCACTAGATTATGGAAAGAAGGGCAATTTCTTTTGAAGCTAACTCATTATTCCTAGGGAGCATAAGACTGGAGATAGTGAAGAGGGACAGTAGTTGCAAAGACAACAGAGTAATCTTATCAAGTTATAAATTACAGGAAAACGTTAAATACAGTCTATGAAAATTCATGGTTAGGCTAAACAGAACAGCTTTAACCTCCTGTGATTTTCAGTTGGAAACAGTTTCTTGAAACAGAAAAGTGGGAGATAACAAAAGCAATTGTCTCATTCACAGAAATGCATATGGGACAAAAAGCAAGGTACTCAAAATATATGAAGGCATACATAATCATCTCTTCACAGATGGGAATGACTTCTGAACATACCCAGTAATTTACAGTTCACAACTCCTGATACAGACACTGCGAGGAATTATTCCTGTCAGATTCCTAGAGAACTTTCTAACAGCAAGTTCCACCACTAACTCCACTTGCAGATTGATGTCTGGTACATTGAATAGCACAGATTTCAGCTCAGAGGGGTTCAACTGCTGACTTCCCTCCACTAACCATTTACTCCTGCCCTGTATTTCCGCACCTTCTAACCTCTGATCAGTTAGTTGTTATGAGGTAAGGAGCAGACTTCTTCCCGTGACCTTCCTAAAGGGAACCACAGCAAGCCAATATGTCCACAAACTGAAAGACTGTCCTTAAATTAAATATGCTTTTTTTTGTACGTAGCCTACATATAAAGTATTTTCAACTCCAGGGACATTTGCATAATGCTCCCTCAACTCAGAGTGAGTTCCTAAGCTCTGTCTGAACAATCCTATTCCTCAAAAAAAGCTGTACAAGAAGTCAGTATGGGACTCTAGAAAAATCGTAACTGACCTATCTCCTTAGATGTATTCGGGAAACAACTTCAAGCTTATAGATTTCAAGCAAACAGATTCATTCAAGTTCTTTGAAAGTGCTAGTCTTTGTTTGCTATGCCATAACTGGTGGGATTCTGGATTTCAGGGAGGAGAAGGTTTAAGCCAAGAAAGAAATCTAAAATTCCAGACTTTGCAAAGACTACTGCCAAAAAGATTATGTTCTAAACAAGGATCTGAGACCACTTTTCCCAGCATTTTTCACTAGTCCTCTGGCTATTGCTTCACACAAGTGGTTTTGCAATCATTCCACGATTGAGACACGGGGAAGTTCTGGGTTTGTTTTCTAAATCCAGGCACCAAAAAGAGAGAACAAGGTCAAGTTCTCTCCTATTTAGTTGTGGTATAGCAGATTCATTCTTAAGAGTCAATGTTTCTTAAATGGAATTTTAAAGAACGGCTTCAGCCGAATAGCACATATTCTGAGTGGACAGCAGCATACTCCAGGAGTAGCTGACAGACATCTGCAGCTGCTACAAAATTTAATTACAAGAAACAGAAATTCTAAAAGCCATTTAATTAGACATAAAAAAATGCAAACTTCTGATTCTAAGAACTGCTTAAGCATTTACTAGTGGGTAGAAAGTCTCCATCCCTACCTCCCATCTTCACTGGGGAGGAAGTCCTTACCTGGACTTAAGAACACTGGAGGGATTCAGACCTGTTTTACATTAAGTTTTTTTGCACAGATTCTTCATTTCTTCAGTTTGATGTGGATCCCACTGATGCACAACCCATCTGTTCACACCTCTCATTTAAGTTGCAGGAATAACAAAAAGCTATTTTCAAAACTAGTCTTCCTTTAAAACTCCTGACAGTAACATATTCCCTGACAATTGTTCCTTACCTTACGGCTTTTTAATGAGAGTCACTTCTGGCAAACCAGTGTGCTTTAAGCACCTTCTCTTTATTCTTCTGTTATTACTTTAATTTCATCAAATCCCAACCAATCACAAAGAAACACCATGCAAGAGTACAACACACACAAATTGAAGCAACAATTCCAACACTTAAAAAAACCCCAACCAGCCAAGACGGAACAAAACCATCAGAAAAGCGATTAACAAGTATGGCATTTGTAGATGGGGCTTTTTTCCCCATCAGCTAAAACTGTATTGTATCAGCAATCAGCACAAAGAGAGCAAAAAGATTTAATTACAGCCATTAGTGCTGAAATCTGTACAGTCGGTATGTTGAATGGGATATTAGAAACAGAACATTCTTTACCTTGTTAAATCAGCAATACCTGTGAAAGATTTTCCACGTACAACTAAGGATTTAAAAAGGCCTACAAAGAATGCTACACGGAAGAAAACTAAGCCTTCCCTATGCATTCTTGCTTACGCTCACTGCAACAACAGACCACTTTCATACAGTAGTACCATACTTTGAAAGCTTTAGTCCAATCTAGCAGCAAACTCATTTCTAGAATACATACATACGCACACACACACAAATAGGTGTCTGCATACCTTGTAAGTATTTAGGCTCCACTTTCTCACCAATTCCAATTTTTCCATTGCTGGATTCTTTACTTCATCTGCTAACACAACAGGTCCACTCTTCTGCTGAGCTCTGCCCCCTGTTTCAGACACAAAGCAAATCTTCAGGGCCTTGGGTTTTTTTTTTTGCTTTGTCTTGACGGATCAATAGCAGGTATGGAAGATTTGTGCAATTGCAGAACAAAGCAGAGCAAGATGACAGTAAGAACTTAAGACGAATATGCAGATTTTCAAAATCAATTCCAGAAAAAAAGAGTTCTTTTAAAACTGATATAAAGCATGTAAATCTCTCAGTATTTCATGCAGTGATAGGTTGAGTAAAGCTTACCGGAATGCACAGTTTTACTAACCAACCTTAAAACAGCTTTTGAGATATGTTTATTACTTAATCTATGTTTTACTTTTCCAGCAGTTGAACACCCTCTTGGATTTGGCCAATCTAGAAGTCTGTTTACAACCTGCAGACTATTAAATGAAAATTATCAGCATATAAAAACTGTTGTTAGAGTACAACTAACAAATTTCAAGACAGATTTTTTTATCTTTTCCAACGAATGACATCCTTTCCAGATGTGTTCAGCCAGTATTTAACTTATTCATTTCAGCTTTATTAGCTCATTATATTAGGAATAATTAATTATACAAACCACCAGTATAAAAACAGCAACAAAATATTTAAAGCAACAAATTAAAATGTCTAGGGCAAACCACCACACGTTAATTGCCAATACTTAGCATTTTCAAGCTGGTATGGGATATCATGTGGATTCCAAGTTCTAATTTTGCAAAAATATTTCTTAGTGTTCTAAAAAAATAAGAACTGCAAAGCACTACCACTTTTTAAAGAACATTTTTATTTATTCATATACAATTTTGACTGCTCCTGCCTCTAATCCCTACTGCCACTTACAGTCACCTTAGCCTTGCCAGGTTATTTATGTAAATAAGAGTTTGGAAAAAAGTCTATACAGATGCCTCGAGATACTCCTTTAGCATCAAGCTCTACTATGTTCTTTATGTCTTCAAAATGCTGTGCAAACATTAAGTAATTAATCCTCTCAACACCCTTATGAGGTAACTGAATAGGTTTTCTCCTTTTATATAGGAGGAAACAGACAAAGATGTTAAGTAATTTGCCCATAGGCACAAAAGGAGTCAAGTGGCAAAGCCTCGTTTGGGTGTTATGAATTCCTAATAGCCACCTCATACTCCGTTCTACTGGAGTATGCGATCATTTTGGCAAAAAATGCCAAAAGTTTCAGCTTTAACCTAAATAAAAGATTTTGGTTACTCCCATTTTAGCTACTGTTTGTTATTATTAATATTTAGTAATTTTAGAAAGAAAATTATAGAGAAAAAAGCAGCAGAGAGAAAGGAAAGCAGAGGTTACTTTGTGAACTGTTAAAAGCCAGAAATGAGAGCCACCAAAAAACCTCAGAAGTTATATTTCCAACTAACAGTAAATCAAATTATTAGAGACATGGAAGAGTTAGTACAGTGTCAGCAGAGACAAGGGCGTTATCCATTCGGTGCTATGATACCTGTGGGAATAATTAAATCACAACCTTGTCCAGCCAGTCTGCTAGCTGCTGCACTGCTAGGAGATATAACAGATGATTTGGGTGATGCTGAGGAACCTGAAAAGGGGACACATTTAACAATGAAAACCCATCATCTTCCCTTCGAAAGCAATGTGCACTTCTACACACATAGGTGTTTTGGGATTTTTTTTTTTTTTTTCCAAAACAAAGAAACATTTGCTTCAGCAACACACTAAAAAGAAGTGTTCGCAGAAAAGTTACTGGAATTTCTGATGGAAATGCTTTTTAAAAGGTGCAGCTGTTCATGTGAACTACTCCAGGTTTTCATGATTTAACCTTCTTCTGTATGTCATGATGCCAAACTTTTTTTTTTGTAACAGTAATCAAAATACAACTGACAGCTTCATCAGTGAAATATACACTATCACCAGAAAATTCCAGGAAAGATCATTATATACAGCTTCCACAGCTAAAGCCTCCTTTTTCAGGTCTAGGTAGATTTCACTCTGCACTGTCACTGAATGGTGCTCACAGCATTAAGGGGTGAAGTAAGCTCTGAAGTCTGTGCCAATTTCAGATATAGTTGATTAACATCTGCTCCTAAGTCTGTGTAAACACACAGCAATAAGCCATCCTGAAGATAATACAAGCCATTAGTGTTAAGGTGTGTAATCTCCTTCCCAAAAGAAAGATTTTTACAGCATTTGCTTGTTCTCTTTTTTTTTTTTTTTAAAGAAACCCAACTTTAAATGACCTGTACCATGTGCATTCTCTAAGCTGTTCTAGGATTAGGCTTTTCAGAGCTTTGCCACTGTCATATCACATAAATGTGAAGTGGCATTCTTAGGAAATTGTCAAGATTTAAAAAACAATCAAACAAATTAGCTTTTTCTCTGTAGTGATGAGTAACCATCCTATTGGGGGGAGCTTTTATTACAATTGCTGAGAAATTCAGAGATACTTCAGGGCTGACAGTGTGCTGGTGGAGAAAGGAAATCAAACCTAAACTTTAGCCGGTTCAACAAAATTATCAGTAATATCAAAAATATCACTCAACGTTCCTGAATCAACAATCAGCTTTTGCCTTTTAAACATACCAGTGAGCACTATTAACCCGGGTACATGAATCCAGTGATTTGGATCCAATTACACAGAAAAGAGGAGATTGAAAGATGGCTCACTCGCTGTGTCCTTCTGTAGCGATACATTGCATAAGAGCTGCAACTGGATTCACCGAGGCGGAGAAGTTTGACTGCAAGATCCTGTTAAAGGCCCAAAGACTGAATCACTTCAGCAAGCGAGCCAAGACAAGCAGTTAAAGAAATCCTTATCATTGGACAGAGTCTTAATGCAGCTTTATGCATGCTTCATCGTTCAACGTCCCCCAAATTCTAAAAACCCTTCCCCTCCAGTATTGTCTACTTCGCATTCAAAAATGCAGCCCTAATTAAGACGGTCAAACAGAAAATAGAATCTCTAGAAATAGGGCAATCATTCTACTTTTGTCCATAGTTTCATAAGAAGCCTTAATTTCTACCACTTCGCTCTCCCTCTGATTTGCTTAGAGCATTAGGAAAACTCTCCGGAAAACAAACATCTTTGCAGGAAAACTGTGGTATCTAAAGTGTCAGAAATGACATGTCCAAAACTCATCACTTGTGTACATAGCTTTCTACAGAACATTTAGATTTCAAACATTAGTGTAGCTTGAAACACCTTAGACACTTTTTCCCTTACAGGTTAATGCACTTAATAGCATTACTTAACAGTTATCCTGCTAATAGAAAACAAAAAAAAGCAAGAATGGTGAGCAGTTTGCCATCTGCCCAGTTTTTAGCTAGATATTTTGCTAATTTCGAAGACTTAAAAGAAACCACAGCATTCACTTTATAATATATGTAAAGTACAGCATGTAAATAAATCACTGTTTTCATAAGCACAGAATTTTAACAAACAGGAAATGAAGCAAAACATAAATTAAATCTATGACTACAAAGAGACTTATTTTCACAGCTGCTCATTTGAGATCGGTTCAAACCTTTCAAACTCAGAAACTGTTGAAGCTACATAATTCATTAAAATAGCACTTTCACATACTATATCGTGGCACTCTTGTTTTTAGACAGATGGGAAACACTGACATTACTGGCTTGTTCATCACTTTGTACTTCTCATTCTTTAACACTAGCTTAGATTCTCTAAAACATACATTAATACTTGCATAGTGAATTAAATATTAACCAAAATCCTTCTGGCATAAACAACTGCAACTTTGTGCTGAGAAAACATGAGAACAGACATTTTTTCATTAGGTAGCACCTGGAAAAAGAGACCCAAATACATTAAAGTAATATAGGCACTATAACAATAAAAGGAGAGACAAGTCTCAGGGGCAACAAAGAAGAATTCACTCATTAATCTGCTCCAGGTAAGTGAACTGTGTATCAAGAAATAAGTAACTCCTCAGTTACGTTTCAAATTGGAACAATACCTGCAACATTTAAAAAAAACTTCAATGAAACATAATAGTAAAATTCATCAGTCTGACACCATTCCAAGGTGCTCAAGGACTTCCCTTTGTGTAAATGCAGACCACATTAACACTAAGTCACTTCCATTAGTCCCTTGATAGATACTGCAGGTGTAGCATATTTCCTCTATTTTAACAACCCAGCCACCGGAGAAGATAAACAGGTTGTCACTAAGGCACATCTCCATGTGTACATTTACACCAAAATGCTCAAAGCAGCTACAGAACATTGTATTCCTGACCATGTGAAAATATGCCTGAAGTTTTTAAATTGAGAAGTAAAGACAAAAAAAGCAGTTACCTTTACCTGGAAAAGGTCCTGCCTCAACAACTCCCTCTTTGGTGCTGTCAAAGCCATGAGATGTTATTTTGGTTTCAGAAAGTCCAAGTCCAACTGGTAATGAATGTTTCAAGTCCTTGGAAATATTTTAATAAAAATGGAAAGTTAATGTTTAAAAAAAGATAAAAGTGACTCAGAAGTATTATAATGCAATTTCAGCAGCTCTCAGACAGGCAATTCTGCCTTTAGCCTGGAATGTCTTCGCTGGTGGCACAGCATTCTACTGCGATGCACAAATAAATGAATGAGAAACACTGTAAGTATAGCCTGTGTATTTATTCTAGAATGTTATTTTATATTGACGAAGACCTAGATAGAATGCCATCTCTTACAGCAGCAGTTACCAAAAAAGTAGCCTGAAAAGTCATGTTATGTGGTCTGAAGCTGGTCCAAACAGCCATATCAGTTTAATAATGTTTCCAGTTAAAAACCAACAGGGGTACGGAATGATATAAGACTAAGAGCAGACAACATTTTACAAACCAAAAATGCAGAAGCAACTATCATAACGTTAAAGATAAAAAGTTTACTTCACTCTAAGCAAGAAACAGCTTAAAAATTCACAGCATCCTTAATTTCTACAAATAGCACATGAAATCTCTTTAATATTTGACAGAGGAGAAACATCCAGAAAGGCATCACTTCAACAGCTTCCTTCCGAGCACCTACTCTACATCCCAAGTGCTCACAGCACAAAGTTGCAATTTACTTCTGTTTGCTTTTGAAACTCATTGATTTAAAATTGCCTGAGATCACCTTGTTTAACTTGAGAGCTAGGTTAACTACTACAGCCAACTGAAGTTTTCACGAAAGCCCAATGCAGGCCTATTACTGAGCTATGAATTCACACATCAATTCACATACCATCCTACTGCTCGTTCCTGCTATCTTACCCACCTCTACAAATAGCTTCCAAAGGTTTCCAGGACTATATTTACAGCCATCTGATTGAAGTTTAAGCCTCTGGTGTTATGGAATATACTTGGGGCTTTGAAAAAAGTTCAGGCGTTCAAAGCAATTTAAAACCACTAATTTGTAAAAATAAGAAGTGGGTGAAAAGCTACTCTGGAAGTGAAAGCAAAAAGGTAAAATACACTTAAAAAATTAAGTATCAAGAAATGGGAAAACGAGAAGTTTCTGGAGCCAGGTACTCTTGCATCCCCTCTGCTTCCATACACAGGCAAAAGAGATGAAAAAGTATAGAGGAGCAATAGTAACATTTGCAGAGAAAAACTATACATAGCTTTAAGATGTCAGTGTCTGGACATGTGCAGTAACTATTTATGATATATGCAATGCTTCTAATTACAAAGAAAACACAACCTTTAAAATCCAATCCATGTTTGACGTATTGCTGTAGTCACTCGATCCACAAACCAGAAGCAAGCTAGTGCATAAGAACGATACTGCCTAGAGGCTCAGACTGTCAAGAAGTGGCTTTGGATCACATCCCCACAGATTTAGTTAGCTGTCTTCAGTTTAAGACAAACTCCTGGGAGGAGGAAAAAAGGAAGAGCTACAAACACATGAATTCCAGCAGAAGAGAAATCTTGTTGACATCGAAAACCCAGGATGTTACTGCAATCGGAGTAACCAATTCCTATAGCCGTACTTCCACTCGCGTGAACTGGCTATTTAACAATAGGTTATGCCACATTTGTGTATCTGAAGCATTGTAAAAAAAAAAAAAAGGAAAAGTAAACAGCAAGAACAACAAACAGTAGTCACCTGCAGAACCTGATTTTACAGATTAAGCCTATCACAACACTGACACATACTCTTTTCAGTCTTACACAACTGACTTAACACTGGTGCTTCCATTTAAGTATTTGCAGTTGGTGGTATGCCGGATAGCCTTTGCTTCAACTTCGGTTAGCTAACAGAGTCCATTTAACTAAAAATGTAGCAAGTCACTAGAAGCTGAAAAAGCAGCCAGACTTGAAAAAGGATAACCAGATTGCCGAGGAGAAGACGCACTGATTTAAAAAAAAGGACATGGCATCTTTTTTTTTTTTCCTGAAGGCACCTTGGCACATTGCATAGTTTTCAGAAATACCTAAACCTGTAGCCAAACAAATGTAGACAGCTAACCTGCTTAAGCATGTTCGCAATAGGAATCTAAGCAACCATCTGTATTTAAGGTTAAAATGCAGAACATCTGCTTTGTAAAGACAAAAGTTTACATCTAAACTTAAGCAATTGTACTACTTCTGTACGTTCAACTTAATTCTAATTTGAAGCTAAACATAGGCTGAACAAACTAGAGTTAAACAAATCACAACATTACAACATATCCTTCTCTTCAATAAGAACCTGATATTTCGATTGTGAAAATTACTAAGATCTACAATTGTGTATATATACACATCAGGTATTTTTACATACATATGTACATATATGTACACAAACACATACTTGTTTGAAGAGCTCTACACTTCTTCCATTAGCAAAAAGGCAAAGTTCACTGTAAAGAACTGCATTCAAACCTGGTTTTAAACACCTATATTAACTAATTGAAATATACCCTGCTGAAGAAAGTTATCCTTGCATCTGAATTTAAGAGAAAGATTCACCATTTGTCCATTTACACATGACCAAAATTGTCATCAAAAAGTCAGTGATCATCAAAACACTACCTTTTTTGTTTATAAACATGCAAGCTACTGTTCAGTGGAGACACACTTCTGCACGTAAACTTCAATTGTTAATATGCCATTCTTGCAACTGAGTGTGCTTGCCTTTTTTTTTTCTTCACACAAGTGTAGTTAAAGAAAAGAAGCTACCCAAAAATCTGTAATCATTCTGACGAAGCAATTTATCCCTTCGATAATTTACAAAAAAGGATAATTTAGAAACAGCCTTAGAGTAAGAAAAGATTGAGCACAAAACTTCACATTTAAGAGAAGATATGACAGTAGTTAAGGAGATTTTAGAGTGGTAAGAAGGCAAGATAAATAGCCTGCTTCTTTTGTTTTGTTGTTCCCACCAAATGTAGGTCTGCCTTTACAACATGGAAGTAATGACAGATCACCCTACTACAATGAGGTGATTATATTTTGACTATGTATTGCTCTTCTAGCTAAGAGGAAGATTTTGATGATCGGAAGATCTGCTCTCAAACTCATAAGTGACTTCCCCCTTTCTTCATAAAAGGGAAATCAAGTCTTCAGAAAACATAAAAATGTGTTGGCATATTTCAAAACTACAAATCTGTCAAGGGATCACCATCACAAAAAACCCCAAACAAACATGCTTCATTCATAATTTTCAATTGCATGAGGCTGAAACCTATTGCATGTTTATTAAGTTATAATCTAGCAGAAGTATATTAATATTGCAACTGTGCTGAGACCCAGAGCTAGAGGTCTAAGTGTCTATGACTCCGAAGAAGCCCAAGTTGTTGAAAGGTTGGGTCACCTATCCCACTCTCAGCCATTTAGCATGCTAAAGGCTCAAAAAAGCAAAAGCATGAAATATGGGTGCACGGAACAGCTGCACTAGCTTAATTAACTAGATCTAGTTAAGACAGTGCATACTTACGTTGTATCGAGCATTTAAAACGCTTGAACCCTTTGTTAAAATACCATTTTAATTAGTTCAAATCACCATATTAAACAAAACATATTTTAGTAAGGTTAGTTTTATTACACAACTCCAACAGCAATATTCGTTTATTATACAGATCATCCAGATGAACCAGTAGGTATTTCTGATATATCAATCCTGTTAAGATGGCAGACACAGCAAAGAAGTTGCTCAGAACGCATGTTCATGAAGTAATGTTGCCTGAATTACAAGACTACCTCCAAAAAGTTACTTCCCATCCATGCTATCCACAGTAACCTAAAATGAGAGGGGAAAGATACCAAACTGTATTGTTTCTCCACCAGTACAAACCAACCTGGTCAAAACAGAAACATACCTAGTCAAAACTAAAGTAGAAACACAACACAAATGCTCAGGACAAACCCACCCAGGAGAAACTCAGTCAAGACGTACTTCGTAGAAACTTCATAGGAACTCAGTTGAAACATACTTCGTACAAACTTAGTAGAAACTCAGTCAAAACACACTCAGGAGAAACGTACTAAGAAACTTAGAAGTGCAGTCACTCTGCAGCAGCTTAGTAGAAATTAAGAAGCAAGTATTAATTGTATTAATTTCTTAGTTATGTCAGTCCATTGTTAATGCATGACTAAGCATTATCTTTTGCTTAGTACCAAGAGCAAGTTTAACAGATATGGTTTTACTTGCCTTTACTATCTTGAATAAAGGTATTTTAAAAACCGCACATCACTAGCTAGTTCAGGCAGTCCATTAGAAGTGGCGTGACTAAACTGGGAACAATCATATGCTTGTTTATTTTTTAATGATGGATGACATTTTAAATAGAACTACTCAAGTCACCTTCAAGAAAAACGTGCAACACATCTTATTGTAAAGTTCACAGTTTAAAGTTTTACAGATTACAAGTCTCATGAAATAAAATTTTATGTAGATAGACATAACATCTATCCAGTAAGATAACTGGCTCTGAAATTTAGCTTCTTATCCTAATTCAAGTGCAAGTGGAGCTCCTTGTACATATTCAGCATTTTCTTCCTCTTTTTGCCCTATTACATCACTCAGCTCCTGTTTTCCATTAATGAAGCCACTAGATCCTCACATCAACATAAATTCAAGCATCAAAATAAATGGGAGGAGAGCTGAAGGCTTTAATTGATGCTGAAGTGGCAAACAACATGGACTGACATATTTCTTCCATTCTCCAATACATTGCTCTTCACTCTGAAGATCCTTTCTTCTACTACATCCCTTTTGACTGACTTAATATCATACTACAATCCAGTTTTAAATTAGTTTCCCTTCTACTCTCACCATTAACATTCATATTTCTGGTTTTTAAGACTGTATGAAGCAGACCACTCGGCAACAAAACGAAAGACTGGTCTTTTTTGTTCCATCTCCTAAAAACGGTTTTCTAGAACTGATGCACAGAACTGTATTTTAAATCAGTCTATGTTAATTAAAGTGTAATTGCCCAAAGTAAAATCTAACTATGCCAGTCAACATAGCAAAACCTAAGAGATTAACTCGGATCTTTCAGGTAGAATGTAAGTGACAAGGCTGGCATTTTTTTCAGCAGGCAAAAGACAAAAAAAAGAATGGACGTTATCTATTTGTGCAGCCTGGCCACGGAATTACAGAACAAGATACTGAACACATGCACTCAGATTCATCGGATCCCAGAACTTACTTCCTAATTTTAAGAAGATAAATAAACTTTGTTGCGAGTCCTCAATTTATCTTTTGCAGCCTAAAGTTTACTACTGGTATTACATACACATTGAATAATGATTTTGTCCCCGTGAGAATACAAAAAGAGCCAGGAGAAGAGAGTCTACACTGAAAATGAAAAGAAATAATTGGAACAACAATTTCAGAAACTTAGACTGGTAATAACTTCATATAGATTTTGTAGAATAGCTTAAACATAACAAATAGCTTACAGCTGCCTGAATACCTTTACAGGCAGACCAAACAGGTTTTTTGATTAATTTAATTTATACCTATGCAGCTTTCACACTATATGGCTTGTTACTCAATTAGGAATAATATACTTCCTCACTCCTTACAACAGTCCTCAGCTCCCAATCCCCTCAGTGACATTAAACCACCACTATTCTAATCACGTAATTATAATAGCATGGGAGGAAAACTGTGTTTTAGAAGTCAGGGATAAGCGAGATAAACCAGTGAAGAAAATAAACCAGCAAGACTTCCTTGCGTGTTGAGTTTTCTTGCACAAAGTAGTAAGAAAAACATGTTTGATTAGGAAATGCTGAAGTTCTCTGTTATTAAAACAGACTAACAAACATCCCAACATTGGCAAACGGTTCTGTACACCAAGCGTTTAAAGCTTAAGCGAGTTCCAACAGAGCTTGGAGAGCTGTAAAGCACTGGGTCAAGCTTTTTCGTAATGAAAGGACATTAGACATTTCATCCAGTGACGACTGAAGCTGCAGCCTTTTTTAGTTTAAAAAAGTTTCCATCCATCATCCGGGCAGGATGAAACTTGTCAGAATTCCACAGGCATCTCTTATTATTACAAACAAGACAGAATTAGAATGTAGCAGCATATTTCTGAATGGGACTTTGTAGTTCGGCAAACACTTATTTAAGTTACCTTATAATATATGCTTTTGATTCTTTTTCTTAAACGTAAGGAACAAAGAAGATGCATCAAGTAGTGCTATATCACATTCCCACAAGACTGGAACTAATATGCTTCCTTCTGAAATGACATTATGGCAATCTATGCCATCTGATGTTCTGCAAAACTAATGACATTTTTCTTCAAAGAAGGAGCAACCCCACTTGCCATTTCCAAGTAAATACATTTGCACTGCATTGCCTTGCAAAGTGAAATACTTCTCATGCTGGAGTACATAAAAATACTGCATTTGGAAGACAGTAAACATGCATTTTCATGCCCGAGCAGCTTATGGATGAGGTCTGATGGAAGCACCAAATAGAACGCGAGCCTAGAGGAAAGCTTAGTTCTGTAATTAAAGAACCCTGAATAAAAGGTTGTAGAAGACCAAATAAAAAAAACCAACAAAACAGGATAAATGATGTTTTAATTGTTTACATCTGAATTGTACAACATCTAGATGAACAGCTCCCTGATCATAACAAGAAACTAAGACAACCTTGTTTCCCAGCTTCCCAAGAAGGTGTAATCGAAATCAGTACACTGGAGTTTGAGTCCTCTAAACTCTCCCAGGGTCACACAGTCTTACTGAGCACTGTGCTAACAGTCCAACTTAAAGTGGTAATGGTTTCTTGCCCCTTTCTTAAGCAACCTCCTAAAAATCAGTACTTGGCTTGTCATTTCCATAAGTCGATAGGAAAAAAAGACCCCTGAAAACTTGGCACAGAAATTCTGTGGTGCAATGCATACTGCTTTAGGTTAAAACAAAAAATTACCTGGCAGGGAAAAAAAGAGAAAGCGCAACATTAAGCATTAGAAATAACAAACACAAAGCAAGATGAATAGAAGTTAAATATTAGAATTTGAGAGTAACAGATTAGTAAACAGACCTAGAAGTTAACTCCAAGAAGTTTGTTTTCTTTGCTTTGTTTATAAGAAGCCCTGATTATCACATATTCTGAGTTTAGGTTACACATGCGGGTGTTAACTTGTACAAGAGCTCAAAAAAAATATTTGAAGCACCCTTCATCTTCACTGATCTCAGAATAAGCATTGTGAAAATAATTACAGCAGCAAACTCAACTATGCATGCCTAGTATAAATTTTCTGCAACTTGAACAAATATCCGACCTGTTTTTGTGGAAGTTTCAAAATATAGTTGATGGCAAGCCAGCAAAATAATTAGCATGCCAGGAAAAACCTACTTCAGCTTTTACATGCAGCCATAGAAAAAACCCTACCTTAACATTTGAACTTTCCATAGAAAATGGCGATTATATTTTGACTGAACAAGGGCTCTGACCCAGTCAACAACAGTGCAAGTTCCATTTACTGTAACTAATAAATAAGTATTGTATGCACTACACTGGAGAAGCAATTATTATTTAAGTAAAAGGTAACTTAGCAGTCACATCACAGCAGCATCAAGGTCAGCAGGCTTAAAAATAGTAGATCTGTTTCTCTACTTCCAGGCGAACCCAAATTCATCACCACTTAAAAGGGTATTTTTGTTGTCCCTCCTTAACATAGATACATCTTTATCAAAATTTACTTTTAACTTAATTTCATTAAACATAATCCTAATTTTTACATTCTGTTGCTGGTAGATAAGTTGAATGACAAATCTTAAGAAACATAAGCCTTCACTCATTGCAGTGCTATTCATAAAAAAAAAAATAATTGTGGCCCATTCAGCAGAAGTAGAAAAAATGCCCAGTAGTAAGCACAGTAATTTTTAATAAGAGCTCTAATATGAATGCATTTCCATCTCATGAAGTTTTATACTTTTTTTTACAGCCACGCTCACTATACAGCTATCCTGCAATTGTAGTCAAATGATCTCAGATGTTGTTTTCAGGATGTATTTTATTTTTTAAATACATATTTTTACATATTTAGTTAACATTTTTATTTATAATGATAATATAATACATACATGTTTAAAATTATACTTTTAATATATATTTAAATGCTTGTTTTCCCATTTTATGAATAAAATTGCTAGACTAAAAAATCAGTATCCTCAAGGCTTAAAATCAATAATTAGAAAAGTATACAATGATTGTACATTACAGAGCACCCAATACTTTACACTATTTAACAGTAAGAAAAGATTTGCCACTACTAACATACCTTCCATACGAAGAATTTATTGCAAGGTGCGGTATCTGCTTCGGTTTTTTTAGTCAACTTTAACAATAATTTATCAGCTTTGAAAGAGTTCTTCCATTAACGCTAAAACCAGCAAACAAAATTAGGCAGGTGCTTATTTTACCAATATTCAGGATGTGTATGTAATGTGTTTCAAAACTTATGAAGGTTCTCCCCTCTAATCAGCATTTTCGCAGGACAGAATAAAATGTTGAAGTTGTGCTCAGTGTTTCTTTTAGAAATAATCCTGCACTGCTAGTCAGAATGGGAGTCTAAATGTCTAAAGCTTAGACATTTCCTTAAAATCTAAGTCTCAACCGGTACCAAATAAATGTGGATAATTAACTAGACCTCATTTCCAACTGAAAAGCAAAATAAAACCAACCCCAAATTACATAAACTATACCATGGCACCCTCTGCTGGACAGTCAAAGACAAGAAGAACTGATAGTAAAATATATCGAGGTTGAGGAAAAGAACTCAAAATTACATACAGATGATTATGGAAGTATAACTTTTTTTCAACATACAACAAATAAGAGGGATTCTGATACATCTCATCTATACGGCATACAGCAATAGAGTAGTAATTTTTCATTTTCAGCACAAGAAAAGTTACCTCTCTCCTGTTCACAACTTCAAATCAGAACCTGACTTTCTTTACTTTCAGGTATGCTGCTTCTAAACTTAATACCCCTTAGAAGTAGCTTGCCTCGAACAATTTGATACTTTTTCATAAAAGCTTTAGGATTTGTTAGCCTGAATTCACAGGACCTGTTAAGTCTCTTATTTTAAAAGTGCTTGCTGTCCTATTTTATGAATAAAATAGTCAGATTAAAAATTATAGTCAGATTAAAAATCAGTATCCTCAAGGATCAGAGATAAGAATGTAGAAGCATATGCGCTTCATTGCGCATTACAGAGCACCCAGTTCTTTACACTATTTCATGTTCAGAAATATTTGTCACTACTAACATGCCTTTCATACAAAAAGGTTATTGCAATGTGCAGTCACATTATGTCAACTTAATAATTTAAGAGCTTCAACGGAGTTTTTCTGTCAAAGCTCTAGAAAACTCTCAGGTGAAGTCTGCTGTGCATTGCACTAACTGTAGCATTTCTGATAACATGACCTCATTAGATAGCAAAGAAAATTCTTACCCTGTTAAAGTTGTGCTCGTGAGAATCTTCCAGCTGTCCATTGCTAGTCACAGGAATTTCTGCTGCTGAATTTTTGGGAGACTCTTGAGCCATTGCACCTTCCTATAGCATAAGGACAAGCAAGTTAGCATTTGTATTCAATTTCTAATGAGTGATCTATATGAAAATATTTGATGTATAGGTTTCATAACAGTTGATTTTATTTCAAACTCCTATTGGTAATATTCTGATATACTAGATCTGTATACATTCATTTAATCACATTAATATGCTAGCACAGCTCATACAGACGTAATTTAAAGCTTCAAGATCTAAGAGAAATGAAACACTAAAATTTAACCCATTGATATGGGAGCAGGGGCATGTCAGACAAGTGAGACACATGGGACCAGACAACCATTTTCTATGCGCACTCAACCTTTAGAGTAGTTTATGTATCTCAGACTATGTAAAAGGTGAGCTGGCTAAAAAAAAAAAAAGATTGTACTAGCTAATGGTAAGCAAGAAACATTAGAGAAGTGAAATAAGTTCAATCACGTGTTAGGAAAAGAAAAGTACAGATTCGAAACTTTAAAATAGTTTAACTTGCTTCTTATTTTCTCATAATATAGTGCCACCTTCTGACCAAACTGTTGGTATGCAACTGTCATTCAGTCAGCAGTAAATCTGAGGTGAAATGCAGAAACAAGAACTTAAAACCACCAATGCAATTCAAGAATCAAAGTTAATTTCAAAACACAGCTGCATTGTGAACAGTAGCAGCAGCTGTGAAACAATGGCTTTCAAGAATGACCCAAGGTATAACCTAGAAGAGACATTCCCAGAAGAAATACACACCATTTTCAAGCACCTGAAGAGGGAATGGCACCCTAACACTCCCCAAAACTGAGAGAAACTGAAATTTTGGCCCTTTCAACAAAACTACCCCAAACTCCGCAAGACAGCTTCATCAGTCAACTAAAGCGTAAACAGTAGAAAAATCAACACAAACCAAAGCAGTGTTTGTTCAATTACTTACATAAAAGTTGCCTGAAGTCTTCAAACCAGCCTGTGCATCTGTGCAAGACCGGCAAGACCTGGTACACCACCAAGGTGTACTTGAGAATAGGTGCTTTCTTCGCTTAAAGCTCCTAAATCATCAAACTGAACCGGCTCTTTTCAGTCAAAGGGTCAGGAAGAGGCTCAGTCTGAGATCAGGCTGAAGGGCCAGCAGCTTCTCCAACCACACGTGAAGCTTTTACAGAATATCCATGTAACACCAAGATTTTGTTGGTACTTACTCAGAATCACCTGCACTGTTCTGAATCAGCAACATCTCCTGTCATACCCCATTGCCAATATTTCCCCCACGATCACCTCTCACTACTTCATTTACATAAGCAAGCTTGATGTCCTTAGTAAGCTTTGAGGCCTCCCAAGCTTTTATTCTTAACGAGTCGCTGTCTGTGGGCTCCAATAAACATGCTCTAACTCCTGATCGCTTTCAAAGCTATGCTACTATAACTTCTTCCAAAGACTGTAAATTACTGAGACTTCATCTCCGTTGGTCTTTTGAAGCGAAGTTTGCTACTCAAACTTTGTTTGGTATCTACAAAATCCCATTTACATTTCTGAAAGTGTAATAAGCTTCTTCAGTTAGCAACATAAAACACCACCAGAAGTCCATCGAGTTCTGAGTAAATGCTGCCTTTTACCCATACGGAGAAGAGAACTAAAAAGGCCAAGGACAAGCCACTTGAAGAACCGTACATTTGAACTACACCATAAAATACCATCTGAGGTGATACATTTTCCCCTTTTGAGGATCAAGACTTTCTCCGCAACTAACATCACAAAACGGAATTGAAAGCTACTCTTTCAAAAATAGTGCTTTATGGAACACTTCCCTAAGAGGAGAAGCTAAACATTTAGGCACAGCTTTTGAAAAAAATTCTAAATACACAAAGAACAGATTTCAAATCATTTAAGAAAAAGTCAAGGTGCTATAAATTCAAGAAAAAGTGACTTTATAACACACCATCAATCCCTCTCATTTAGGGCCCAGTAAGCGCCTTCTTCCACTACTGGGAAGGAATAGCTCACATGCCATATATTCACGTTGGCCTAGCATATCAAATTCTCCATACAGTCCAGTCTTCACTCACAACTAGAACACAGTTTTGGGTCATTCTTCATACAACAGAACAAACTCAAAACTCATAGCTTTTAAGTAAATGAAAACACTGAAGCACACCAAAAGGTCTATGTTTACTTTATGAATACTTTTAAAACAGTAAGTTGTTTCATTTCATAGAATATAGAATATCTCAAGTTGGAATGGACCCATAAGGATCGAGTCCAAGTCCCTGCTCCTCACAGGGAGTTGCTATACAGCATCACTAGATCAAATGTTCTAGTTACCTGCCATTTTAATTTAGGAAATCTGTCCAACAGCTCGAGCTTCTTAAGCTTGCTATAAAACTCACATCTGCTTAAACTCCAAGACTGCTAGGAACTATACTTCTACTTAACACAGTAAAGTGAGCTATTTTTCAAAATGCTTGGCCTGTCACAGCTACCTGCCCAATACTGAAACATCAGCATAGACCAACATAGCTATTCCTCTTCTTTCTGCAAGTTGTCAGAAAACAAGTGTCAAGGGGAAGTCCCGGACCGTCAGAGGATATGCTTTGTTTGGCAGGAATCACAAACAAAACTGCATCTCCAAATTCAAACACAAAACAAGTACTTGGTTTGGGTGCTTTTCATCAAGAATCTCAAATAATTTTGCTAATATTGTACATTGACATATGTTTATGCATTTATTCAGATATACATGCTTATGCATATGCATACATGTCTAGTAAATACTTGTATTAGATAAAAATTCATCAGCTTCTCTGGACAAGTTTTGAAATCTAAGACAACCTAGAAGCAATTCACATTTTTTAGGCATTTCTACTCGAGTCAAACCTACATATCAAATTCAGAGAAAGCAAAAAAATGACTTGCTATCTTCAGTTTCATGTTACATCTGAACTAAACCACTTTTTTTCCATTGCGGAAAGGAGGATGTTTCATGACTCTGCTTTTCCACTCCCTACTGTGAGCCATACGGCGTCCCATCTCCCAGCCACTCACCTGGCTGCACAGCAAACACACTCAACTCACTAGCCTGGCAACAGACCTTTTCACTGGGTTCATTTTCTGTAGTTTCAGGGAGTTGAATCAGTTTGCAATGAGGTCAGACAAGCACCAAAGACATGAAATGAGCAGCTGAAAAAGGTAAGTGGGATAAACTGCTAATTGAGCTCAGCCGTAACAAGAAATCACTGCCTGCATTTTAGTCAACAGTCTAAACTAGAACCACTGCCAAGTACAACAAGTCCTTGCCCTTTTTTCTGCTCTTTACTCCTAACTCTTCCCCCCCATCAGCCTTTCCCATTCCCCCACCTCTTCGCTGGGCCAGAACAATGTATTTGTACAGCAAACAAGATTGAGGAAATGCCACAGGTTAAAAGAAGGTGACCTATGCCAAAAAAGGGTCGGGTAATTTTTCCACTCAGGTCAGTTCTCCAAAGCAGTTCAATCACACAGCTCCAACACTTGTGCCTATGAAACAGAGGAGGTAATAATGCAGTAACAAACTACCGAGAGTGAAGGACTGCTCTCGGCCACAGCATCAGCTTACTTCAGCAGTGCAGTGTCTCAAAATACTTACTCTAGCTGTAGGCTACTGCCAAAACCAGCTGCCATTTCTCTTTACCTCTGGATGCACGTTCCTGCAACCTCACGCAATTATGGTAAGTTTACTGATCTGAGAGAAAACTAAACCACCAAACCACAACACTATTTCTGGAGAAACAATGAGTACGATTGCCGAATTAAGTATCCCTTCTGGCAAGCGTAGCCCTTAGCTGATTTAAACTACGTATATAAAGAAACCAAATCCTCACAAGAAAATTTATCATATGTAGGAGGAGCCTGAAGTAAATCTAAAGAAGTTCCTAAATTTGTATTGATGTATTAGGCATGAATGACATAAGCACTGCAGAAAAGCAGGATATTTCAGCTGGACATTTTATTTAGAAAAAAATATATTCATCCTTTAGTAACTTAATGACTATCTTCCTCACACATCTGTTTACAAATACCAGGTTTGGAGAGACGCTAAATATCTGTGGAATCGCTATTCCATTTTTTATAAAAAGTTTAAAAACAATTCACTGGCACTGAAACTCTAATAGTGATAAAGTCAGCATCGCCTTTTTTCATTCTTATTCTAGAACAGTAAGGGAAACATTTACTCTTCGTGTTTCTAAAACAGCCTCCCAAACACAACTGATTGGCTAAATATTATTGGGAACCTTCGGAATTTGATTGTAATTTTAAAAAGTCATAGATTTCTCCACAAAGAAGGTACAAGCTGTATCTTCTTCCAAGAAAAAAGAAAAAAAAAAATCACCACTCCAGCAGCAGATAGAATGCCTTGTTATAGTGAGGTTACACAAAGATTGCTTGCTGCCTTTTAAAAAACCAACCCTTTCTTCCTGCTGTACTTAAACATTTCAGACTCTACCACGCCTATAACTATTCAACTTACAAAACAAATACGGCAGCACAGCAATAGACTACTGGTTGAAGTAATCCTTTTTTATGACTTAATTGGATTGTTCTTAATGGTGTCTCAAAACCAACCCCACCCATTCAAGATAATGTGCATAAACTCAAATCCCCCTACTAATTTCACTGTGCTATATGTATCGGAATTTTCGGCAGTCTGAAACTGTTGCTGGGATTGGTTGATTTTACACTAATATAACTACCACCCAATCACCTCAGAGTCAGACTGGACCTCTTCTGCAGCTGGATGAGATTCATCAAGTGCTGTGGATTCACTGCTGTGTTCTGACATACCTGGAAACAAAATAGGTTTGGCATGCATTAATTGACTGATGTGAAGGAAGCTGGATGTTGCACCTTACAGAAAGCCAAGCAGGCTTTCAGAAAACACTTCTTTCACAAGTTCTGCTAAAGCAAAGAGAAACCTCCCTCTTTTGATGGTGACCAGGCCTTTAGCTCTCCAAAATATAGCCAAGACTAGGAATACAATCTAGCATAAGCTTCCACTGCTAAAGCAACCTTCCCCACACAGACGGCTAAGCTTGCAATGTAAAACCCAGGTAGTCAAATAAGGTTCTTCAGCTGTTATTTACTGACACCTGCAACAATACACTGACTGTATCCTACCATTGCAAAGATCACAATTTTGTTAAGACATGTGATTTATCCAAATGTTGCATCCTTATATCGACGCTAAACCACTGGAACCTAGCAAGCTGTTCAGTCTGTTACACCTAACTAGAAACAGAATCCCCTCCATTTTATTCTCAAAGAAAAAAATAAAAAAATCTCACCTACAGAGGCAAAGAAAGTTGGTAACACTGAGCACTCTGTGAAAGAAATGAACTCTATGAGTATAGTGATCATGAAAGGTAAGTTACGTACCCAATACAGCTTAAAGAAGAAAAGTATCTAAATTTGATTTCAAATAGCTGGTAACTACAGGTTATACTGCAATTCCCTCAGCTGTTTGAGAGGAAGAGACAACCAATCATTAAGAATTAAACCAAGTCCATCAGCATTGAGTATAATCGCACAGGACTTCAGTTCATTAAGTATTGCACCATTTTATACATGTTCAGCCACATACGAGATTAAGAAAAATTATAGAGAGATCACTATTTGTATTTATATTGTATTTCAATTTCCTAAGCCATAAAACATTTTAATTAAAGCAAATAATTAATACGGTAAACAGCTCACATGACAAGGGAAATAAAATAAGGACACAAAGGCTGAGAAACTGGATCATCTAGATGGTATTAGCTGGATAACCTACTACTTTACTTCAGAAAACCAAACACATAAAATAATACATTTTCTCCAGTAAAACAGTTCATTCAGGGCTATCACTGAATGAAGCTGAGTTTTTCTCCAACCAATACAAAATTTCTTTTGAAGTAATTAAGAAAGAAGTTTAACTTCTCTATATAACTTTCTTAATTTTCTGTAATTCTTTTGACCGTGAAAGACCATACAGCAGAGATGCTGTTTTCTCACAGTCCTGTCCAAACTCCGCTTGCGGTTGAAAACAACCTCCGTGTTCAACCGCTTATTTATGAGCAGATAAAAAATTTCCATTATGGACTAGAAGAGTAAGTGTAATTTCTTTGCTCTGATGGTTAAACAAGAAGCTAAATTCCCCTTGTAGCACAGTCTTGGTTAAAGGCAATCTGTGCCTCAGTTTTACCACATCAGTGATCCTGGAGTTATGTTTGTACCTCATATACCAACTTACACACCACAGTAACCCTGTTTAAAACTACTAAATGCTATAAGCAGCAAAAATATTTTCTTGATAGCCTTAAGAACTCTTAATAACCTAATCTAGAGGCATGAATCATCTCACAAACCCATGTAGACAACACTGCGTAAAGACAAAGAATTCATTTTTTAAAAATCCAAATTAATTCACCATTTGTGTTACAGACAGACACCCCCCACCCCAATTTTTTGTACAGTATTCTTTTCCTGCAAGCAGTATCAACACTTTTAACACAGCTCTGCACTGACAAACCAGAACACACAAGAAGGGGAAAACTATGGAGTAAAGGTAGCTTTTGTAAAAAGTTTAACTGCACATTCTAGTTTAACTACAGAATTCCCTGACAACTGCTTCTATAGCAAAAAGAACTGGGATGTACGCATCAAATGCTGGATGCAAGGATGAAAACTTTCTACACGTTGACAAAGATTCAGAAGTTAAGATGTTCATGTGAAATTGTGGCAAACACGACATCTACATACATATATTACTTCTGTGATGGGTTGACCCTGGCTGGACGCCAGGTGCCCACCAAAGCCACTCTATCACTCCCCTCCTCAGTTGGACAGG
>JANZLQ010000007.1:1067267-1128915 GCA_026212715.1 Elanus axillaris
GGTGTGGATGTGCGCGCCTGGAAGTCGGTGCTCGGTGCCATGGCTGGGGCTTCGGGGAGTCCTCTGCCCGAACCCGTGGTGAGGAGGAAAAAAAGCATCTCTATTGAGGAAAAAATTGACATCATAAGTGCTGTGGAGAGCGGCAAGAAAAAGGCAGATGTCGCAGCCAAGTATGGCATAAAGAAGAATTCCTTGTCTTCGATTATGAAGAATAAAGAAAAAGTTTTGGAAGCCTTTGAATCTTTACGATTTGATCCTAAAAGAAAAAGGCTAAGGACTGCTTTTTACAGCGACCTGGAGGAGGCGTTGATGAAGTGGTACAGAATTGCTCAGTGCTTGAATGTGCCGGTAAACGGTCCTATGCTGCGCCTCAAGGCCAATGATTTTGCCCAGAAGCTCGGACATAGTGATTTTAAATGCAGTAACGGCTGGCTCGATCGTTTCAAGTCAAGGTATGGTTTAGTTTTCAGAGCTCAGCCTGCAGAAGCAGCTGCTGCTGCCAGAGTGGACGCTTCAACTCTTTGGTACCAAAATGTTCTTCCTTACTATTTAAATGATTATCAGCCAAAAAACGTGTTTTATATACAGGAGACTGGATTGTTGTATCAGATGTTACCACATAACACATTTGCATTTAAAGGGGAAACTTGTTCTGTAGGTAAACTAAGCAAAGAGAGGATAACTGTAGTGGTGGGTACAAATATGGATGGCTCCGAGAAACTTCCTTTGCTTGTTATAGGAAAAAACAAAAGTCCAGGCCCTTTCAAAGATGTGAAGTCGCTACCTGTGGATTACGAAGCAAATGCTATGGCGTGGATGACTTCAGAAGTGTTTGAACAGTGGATGCGTAAACTTGATGACAGATTCCAAGCACGGCAGCGACGAGTAGTTATTCTTGTTGATTCTCTCCCAGCTCACACAGAAGTAAAGAACCTGAAATCTGTCAAATTAGTGTTCTCTCCTCCAGACTTTTCTTCATGTACAGCTACGAAACAAGAGGTTATCAGAAGTCTGAAGGTTAAATACAGGCACTGTCTTATCAAGAGATTTGTTGACTGCGTAGAAGGTGATAAAGAGTTTACGCTGACTCTTCTTGACGCAATTGAGATGTTGCACCTGTGCTGGAGGGAAGTGACACCAGAGACTATTGTAAAAAGTTACAATGAAGCAGGATTCAGATTAGAAACCAAAGCAAACGGTAATGACACAGAGGTTGAAAGTGACTTTGATTTGATTGCACATGCACAGGCAGCTGGAGTGGAGTTTCCAGAAGGTTTATCTTTGGAGGAATATGCAGCTCTAGATGATGGCTTGGTAACTTACGAAATGCCCACAAATAATGAAAGGATATGTGCCAAAGAAAGCACAGCAGATAAAGCTGGCACATCTGTTGGTGATGAAGATGAGGATAAAGGTGATCGATTTCAGGGAGCTGAGCAGCCTTTACCATCAAAAAATGAGGCTTTGAGCGCTTTGGATACCCTTCGAAAGTTTCTCAGAAGTCAAGACACAAATGATTCACTTCACGATTCCCTAGCTGACCTGGAGAATTTTATTCAACATGTAGCATATAAATAAATATTTTAGCATATAAATAAATATTTTAGCAAAGTGTGAAAGCATGTAATTGCAAAAAAGGAATTGTGTAAGTAAACAAAAATAGGCAGTCTAATAACAAGCGTTGCTGCAACGTTCTCTAGTGTGTCTTGCTCAGGTGCCTAGATGTACATAGTGAAAGAAATTTGAAATTATGGAAAAGGGCTGTGAACTGAAGTTTCCTGCAAAATCAGGAGGAAAGAACACAAAATTAGGGGTAGAGGCAGTAAGTTGAACCTTTAAAATGATAACTGTAATAAGTACAGTGGAGGCAATAGCAATTCTCTGAGCAGTTTGGTGCACTCAGGATGGACTGGTGCCCACTCAGAATTCTTTTTTCAGGAGGAGAGTAGCACTTCTTCACATTGATAATTTCACCAGTGTCTTTGGCATTGTTGACAGTGGAACAGTAAATATTTATCAGCTTGGTGCTTTTGATACTTAAAAAAAATTGAATAACAGAAAATAGATGCTTAAGTTCTGAGAACTAAGGGTTTTTTAAAAATATTTTTTTTTTGTCCTTGTTCAAGAATTCTGGCCACAGTTTATTCCTGCAGCAGATGATGAACAGCAGAAAGTTAGCAGCTTTGGATGTGTTTTGTTTTCTTAAAGCTGCTCATGTATGGATACACAGGAATGGCATAATCATTTATCCGAGAGTCAAAAGACAAACAAACCTTTACTTGGTCTTTGAAGAGGTCAAAAAAGAAGGTCATTCTCTCCCTTTCAGCCTTTTTGGTATTTGGATTTGATGTAGGTCCCTCTGTGCAACTCCATGTATTTCTACAGTAAATACAGAAAAGAAACAGCTTATGCAGTATCTGCACTCAAAACCTTACTGAACTCTTGTTTTATTTACTATACTTGAAGGCTTTGCTGTAGGATTCAGTGCACCACTGTGGTTTATTATTCTAAGCGCCGTTAACAGGGGTGCTGTTTGCATGAATGCGGTGTGAGGTTGAGGAAATCACAGTACATTTACACATCTTCAAGTATGCGTTTCAAGCACTGTAATTATACCACAGCCAAAAATCTCAATTTATGAGATGTACTGACTGCGTGTGACTTTTTTCAAAACCTGTTGTAAATATTTTCCATATCTGTCAATTTTAATTTTTTCAAAAGTTAGAGATAATAATCTTTCTAATTTAGAGGAAGAAAATAATATCTTAGGGAAGGCCTTTAGGAAACCCGTGTAATAAAGAGTTAATTATGCTGCCTATAATTAAACCATGAGAAACAATCTCTCGCTTATTTGCGTCTTCAGTTTTCAATAAATAGTTTGGCTAAAGCTTTGTTTGCTGTTCTTTCTGGTGGAGGACAGTTTATCCATTTGTAAAAGCATTTCAGAAATGTATCCAATTTTTGGAACACAGTGAAAATATTGGGGGGGGGGGAGAAAACGCCTATGGCTAAACTGTATGAATGTTTTACTAGAACCCCTGCAAACCCCACAAACTTCTCGTTTCTTGTTATGAAATATCTGATGAGAAATGCACCCAAAGGATGTTCTGATTAAATAAGAAATTTCTGTTGAATTTCCAATAAATAAAGTCCCATGCAGAGATTTGTAGATTCTGTGAAAGAGGTGCCTCTCTACATTATCTCTTTTAACTATTTATTATTTTAAAATACAGATGCAAAGTCTTTAAAATTTGGAAGCTGTGTCAAATAAATCAACACGTTTCGCTTGCTTAATTACGTTAGAACAAGCCTATGAAAAGTACTTTTTATTTTGGCTAAGCTTATTTGAAGTTCAGATAAATCCCACAGAGCCCTATGGGTAATTTTCCTATAGTAATCTTCTTTTGATTTAAAAATCTATGGGTTTCTTGCGACAGCTTCTCCTGCTAAAGGCAAGTTTAGGGGCAAGTTTGTATTATACATATAGTAAATGTGTATGCTCTTTCAGATTCGACTACAAGTGGACCTCATCGGCCTGAGATCCAGATAAGGAGTCTCTGTTTCCTCCTAACAGAATACTGAGTGTCAAAGTGTTGGATCTGAGTGAGAAAGATTTGCACGAGTAAGCAAGAAATCTTGGTTAAACAAGGGTTTGATCTACAAGTAGTGTAATCTTTGCAAGATGAGGCTTAGAAGCTCAGAAGATGGGAAATAACGTCATAAGCTGGTAACAAAAGAAGTAAATTACTGAGTACTGTCATAGTCCCTCATGAAAACAACAGGAAGGATTTACTAATTTGGCCTGGGCTTTGAAGGTGAATTGTGGAACCTGCTTTAAAAAACATACAACCCATTGAAATCCCTTCTCTTTAGAGAATATACAACTTTTTTCCTAGCTTCCTAGTTCATTCTGAGAAACCAAGCTAAAACGCACTCACTGAAACTTTTTTTAGGTCAGACGCTTTATATTGTAACACTGTAGCCTTCAAAATTATTTAGGAGCCCAAATATTTCTTTTCACTTGGCTTTTGTCACATTTATGGTCAAACGGAGAACATGAAATCCATTTTGAAGCTTGTTGCCGTTTCAGGTGTTTGTTCATGGGGAAATGCAGACTCCTCAGATCCGAAATGCTCGCAGTGAAAAAGGAAGCGGTACGCTATGTAGATGTTAGTCATTTTAGCCTGTGTACGCAGCTAGAGCTGGAGATTTTTTTACGTTGTCTAGGTAGGTAAACCACCAGGACAGTGGCTTTTTGTGTCTGGGGTGGTATCTTTTGGAGGGAGAGGAACAATATTGCTTTAGACTACACCATATTTAAAAATAAGAACCTTTGTTACTAAAGGCAGGTTACTAAGATTGTCATTTGCTTTAATACTTCAGGTATTAGTTTGGACAACTATGTGCTTTTTCCCATTCGCTTTTCTACTTTATGCTATGGTTAGATAATAATTATGTGCTTTGGCATCAAGTCAGTGAGGTCACTTTCAGTAACCCAAAGTGACTTCTAGAAGTGTGAACTGAAAATACAATGTTTTAAAAATACAACTGTCTTCCAAACAAGGCCAAAATAGAAAAAAATATTTGGAAAGTATGTTTGATATAATCAAAAGCATCCTCAGAGTCATTCTTGAGACAAGTAATATGTAAAATGAAGTATGCTTTTCAAAACACAACTGCATTTGAAAATTTAAGAACTATTACACTGTTTCAGATTTTTTGTGTATTACTGTTGTGTGCAGTTCTCGATACCTTTCAGACCTATAAAACCACATCTCCTTTTAAAAATGTCACTCAAAGGAGGGTTACTCACCTCTAATCATAAAAGGAAATTACTTTAACAAGTTTTTGCAGCCCTAGGCAAAAACAGAAGAGAGGGGGCAGTCAAGGATTTATAGGAGAGCAATCCATATGTGCCTGTATAGCCAAGATTTCTGACATTTTGATAGCTGAGTAATTAAGGGAGTAAATAAGTCGATGATTTCTCATTATTATGTAAATTTTGAGAATGATAGTCTCAAACACACAGAACCTTCAGTGATTTTTAAACTGTAACTGCAATATTTTCATAGATGTAAATTAAATTCTAACATGAAAATATTAGCAAAATACCTTCCAGATTTTTTTTGTGGTTGTTATCATTGAAATGATAGACTGAATATTGGCCTACACAACACTTAACTAAAATGTGCGGTGACTGGGCAGCCATGGCATGCAGTGACAGCATTTCACATTATTTTCTTCCTTTAATATCAATAAAAACTGGTACATCTGATTTTGGGGAGGCAGTTGTTAAAGGAAGACTTTGCAGAGTTCTTATTGGGAACTGAACGGTGCTGCTGGCAGAGAAGATTTTTTTATATTTAAGCAAGGAAGTCAGTATTTGTATCTAGATGTTTTAATATGCCTATTTGGGGGGTTGCTTCCTGGAAAATCAGAAGCAAAGCCAGCCAATTCATAAGTAAACAAATCTAATTGAATTTTTTTGCGGTGTGATGAGCGACAGCATACTTCTATCAATACATTCATTAACAATAGAAAAATCTTTGCAACAGACGAAAAGATAACAATTTTATGTCTGGCAGCCTGTTTTCACACATAGCTTTTATACTGGTACAGCAGCGTTGTAGACATGCGATTCCCTTTTACTGATACAACTGCACAGGGATACAAACCACATCATTGTTTTATAGGATTAGTAATTCAAGTGTAGCTCATTGCCCTTCTTGCTACTACAGTTACTCCATTTGAGATGTATTTTCTCTCTTACAACTGTAGCTGTTTAACTGCATTGGTCTAGTAAAAACCATACAACTTCTGGGTTAAGGCAGAGTGGGAAAACCAGTAGCGTCTTGCTAACTTTTTCATAGCTGTGTCACCTCTGAGCGGAATGGAAAAGTGTAAATTACATATTTCTGCGATCAGTAACGTGAACAAATACCACACTGAATTACCAGATCTGCCGAGTGAGAAGATGACATATTTACAACAGTTTTTAAAACGCCTTACTGTGTTTTACAATATTTCAGCTGAAAGCCACGTTCTTCCTAACCTTTCATGACGCCCTACCTCTGGCACAACTTTCCAGCCTTGTGCGTGACGGGCACCAAGGGGAACAGGTCAATCCCCTCACCGCACACGTAGCCACAAGCCATGCAAACTGTCAGCTGGCACGCAGGTCGTCGGCCACATCATCGGGCAGGTGAGCCCCAGACCTGGTTTGCGTCCTCCACTTCTGCATTCGTGCTGCTTGGTGTGCCTGTGCGAGCGCTTGGTTATAATCACCGGGGTGGTGACTCATCTGTCTGAGAAAGTTGTAGTCTGATGGGATGGTGCAACCTCACCCCAAACACCGAATGCAACACTCTTCGTAATATATTGATGGGCAGTTTGCAAACTCTGCGGGACCCGGGATTGCCGATAGAGACATCCCGGGAGGGTGGTAAGGGGTCTTGGCTCTCCTGGCCCCTGCTCAGGAGGAAAGATTAAGAGCTCTGCTCTCTGGAGAAGTTCTTGCAAAACACTTGCTATTCAAGAAGGATTACTTTGACGTGTGGTAACTAGTTGCTGGATTGCTCATCTGAAGTCATCCACATCTCTTGAGACATGTGCTGTGGGGCTGCCACCGTCTCAGCCATACAAGGAGACAACTTACTGAAACCACTGCTTTTCTCCGAGCAGGGTTGGTGCCTCACACTTCCTTGCTGTATAAATGACGCAATATGATATTTTGCTATTCTAAATTATATTTCTCTCCTCTCCCACCTTTTATTCATCCATTGCCTTCTCTCATTTTATATTCACTGACGTCCTGTTAATTCTAGTGTTAACATTAAGATCGTTGGCACAACCTTCCGGCGAGCTGCTTTTCTCTTTACTCTCCCTATTTCTAATATTATCTTTTGCAGGTGGTATTTTTGAATCATCTCATGTATCAGCTAGTATCACCCTCTTGGTACACATGCTGGTGATCTCAGGCCCTAATTTCTCCACTGCTGTATTTAGTGGCCTTCCCAAATCCTTGCTTCATTTAGCTGAGAACATTTAGTATGTCCATATTTCTTTTTGTCTTTTCTTTTTATACAGGAGGATGAGCAGTGCTTTTTCCAGCAGTCGCCTGGGATGTCTGAGAGAATTGGTAATAAAACATGTAATCTTCCTCTCCTGTCAGGCGTCTCCGTTTTTCCTTCTGTCCGTGGTCCCTTCTGATCTGTACTTTTGAGATTCTCAATTTGACATTTAGTATCTTCGTCTAAACCGTTCCCTTTTCTCTTTCATCTCTTACCCTTATCTGCCTGTGTAGCATCCTTGCCACAGTTCACTTTTACATTTCCATTTCTAAATATCATATTCCTAACCTCAGCTTTTTGTACCTTTCTTCCCTTCTCTTTTACTGGCTGCATCTAATGTTTAAACTACGTCTCAAACTCCCTTTTCCTCCTTTCCATGATTTGATGTCTGTTTCTCTTCTCCAAACCCAAATATTTAACTGTTTCTGGAGACAACCAGTTTTTCACTTTCTATTTTACTTGGCGTGTCTTCATGATACCCTTAGATCAAGTATTGTGTAATGATTAAAGGTATGTTATCTTCCCTAAATTTACCTCTTTTCATTTTGTTTTCCCCCATTCTTTATTCTTAGCACTTTCAAGTCTTCCCTTTGCTTGAGCTTTTCTTTTGCACTCCTGATCACCAGCCTGAATTTGATTCATTTTTTAAGCTTGTGAAAAAATAAACCTACAAACAAAACCTGCACAGAGAAAGAGGTTTGGGCTATTTGTTTACACAGCTAACCGTGTTACAATGCTGCATAAAATAAATCACATTGAAAGCCAGCTCAGATATTAGCTAGTTTCTATCAAGGTTTTTCATTTGAATTTACATTTTTTATTGTTTATTGTCACTCTGATTTTTCCTATTTCAGTAGTTGTTTGTGAGATTTCAGATCTTTATGCCCAGTTTGGCTTTGTCGCCAGCCCATATGGCCTGAGAAAAGCAAGTAGATCATAAAAAAGGAGGAGTTAAAAGGCGAGGTCCTTGTCCATTGAGATTCCCCTGAAGGAACTCGAGGAGAACTTGAAAGTCAGGTTCAGCAGAACTTTTTATTTGAAATCAATATTCAGAGTCCTCTGAAAATCAACATCCATACACAAATTAGCCACAGAAACTGATACGAGAGGTAACACTACAAGTTATCTGAATTTAGGATGGCAAGAAATGGCCACCCATAATTCAGCTCCACTTCAAAATTAATTGACACAAGCCTTTTTTTTCCCCCCTGAGCTAATGAGACATGATCTATGTAAACAGTATGTCACTGCACTGCCCAGGGCTCATCTACATTCAGTAAGCAAATAGAAATTTGCCTAGGGACAAGGCAAGGCTGAAACAGCATTTCTGTGAAACAGCAGTATTTCTGTAGAGTCTAGGAGTTGCAGGAAGAGTCAGATGAGCTTGCAAATTGGCTTGGCATTTCAGAATTTACTGAGAGACACTTTGTAGTACAGGCTTGGGACCTGAGTTACTTACTATGCGCCATTCCCAACAACTACTGAACTACTATGAAAAGCTGGCTTGATGAATATGAATTTTGCTGCTCTGACTTTTGCTGAGAAAAAGTGTCAAAGAACGTTACATGTACATTCAACACACGGCACAAACACTCCAATTCAAATTCTAGCAGAGACAAACCCTCAATTCCCCGTGAGAGCCGATGGTAACCGGACCCTGCATGATACGGTGAGCATCTGCAGAGAAGCAGGAGCAGAGGTGGCATATGCTGTAGACATGAAAAGACAAGCGAGACAGAAAAGACAAGTACAGGCAGACAGAGCTACAGGCTCTCGGCTCTGCTTGTTGAATGACTATAAAGGACTGTCCTGTGCCCCAGCAGAAAGGCTTTTCCTACATGTCCCATTACCAACCCAATTTTTTCAAAAAGCAGTAGAAATCCTCTTAGCAACTGAATGAGATTTAAGATTTGATAATTTCTTGCCAATTTGGCAGTGTCGTGCCTCATACCTTTGCAGTATGTAGAAGTTGGCAGCAGAACTATAATAGGTGAAGCTGAAGTAAATGCATAATGAAGCTTGTAGATTTTTATGTCCCATTCTCACCTGGCCTTCACTCGGCCCTAAATCATACAGCACCTTCAAAGATCTGTCAAAATCTAATTTAATGCCAGCCACTTGCCCACTGCAGCTAACAGGAGAGCATTTGGCAAACTTAATGCTTGGATAGTTAGAAACTGTCTTGCGATTTCATCTTAAATATTCATGGTTAAATCGCTCTAGGAAAATGAAAAAACATGATCATTCCCTAACAATACATGCAGCTCCAAACCTGTATTCCTCTTTAAATGCCTGCATTCTCAGTGTTGGTCTGTTGAGGACTAGTACTGGGATGGCAGATAGCATCCTGGACAATGAGATTATATGAAATTTACATTAATGTAAGCTTCCTAAGGGATTATTTAGAATGGGGATTAGGGAGCTTTATGAATTTAAAACTTCCTCTGGATTTCTTCATCCTCTCACTTCATCTCACAGAGGGGAGAACCCAGTGGCTTGCACTAGTGCAGTCTCACAGGGGGTAGGTAGCATGATCATTTTGAGCAGCTGCCTTTGTGGGGAGCTCTGCTAGCATTTGCAGGCATAGTAGTCTGCAACAATTAGGAGGAAATTTCGCAACGTATGGAAAACAGCCCTTACACTGCAGCCAGCAGGAGGTATAACTGCTGCTCTGCCTCCCGAGTGGATTGAGCCAGCCTCTTACAAGGATGCCGACTCCTCAGGCAAGGCACATATTTGTGAGATTACGTCTTCCAAAAGCAGAAATGCAGGTGCTGGTTTGCTTTTCATCATTCATCCTGCACTCTCCTTCCTGTCTGCCGTTCCAGCTCCTCAGAGATTAAAAATTCCCCGTCAGCCGCCTGCCTGATCTGATCCGTCCCCAGTTCGGAAACCCGGGATAGTTCTATGCCATCCACCCACCTCATTTACAGGCTTTAAATATAGCTCCTATATTTGGCAGGGATCTTTCTGCTTTTTTTGAGTACCAGATATTTGCATTCTCTAAAAGCATTTCCAGCTCTAATGTGAAAATAATGAGCTGTGGATCTCAAATGAACTCCACGTTTCTCACTCCATGTGGAGATTATAAGAATTTATACCGCATGGAGATCTGTCCTTACTGACTTTCAAGGGGGTTGTAGACTCGGCTATGTGTAGATTGACCTTTGCAGATGTGGTAGAAGACATAAAACTTCACAATTAAGTACCCAGAACCAAAATGGATTAACAGAGGAATTACAGATTAGCTTCCAGGAAGACTCTGTTTCCTATAGGATCGCGTCTACAATTCTTTCCATCGTGGGTTTCATTACCAGCCATTAGCATTGACCTCTTTTACTCTTGATGCACCTGCTTGTAACTGGACAAATGCCAGTTCTCACCATGTACAGAGGGTACACCTAAGTATAAAAATGGTACCTCTGACAGTAGATCAATCTTCAGAGAGTGGCATATCGGCAACGTAGCAGCCTGTCAAAGCCAGGAACTTCTCGCGTTACACCGCACTTGGTGCACCTACACTCCGGCACGGAGGTGTGACTGCGGCACGGAGAGGTACCTAGAAAAGTAGCCAGAAGAGTCAAGGGGTATCGGTTTGTATACTGCTATTAAGATATGCGATTGAGCTGCTAGCCCGTACTGCAGTATATTTCACTGTCACAGCTCTCTACAGCAACCGGAAAAATACCTAATGAAAGCATGCCAGCTTGCACTGCTGTCACAAATACTAGTCAAAACATGGATCTACCTGAAAACGAGCTATGGCACATCTAACCCAGCTGTTTGGAAAGGACTTCTCCCCACACCAGACTCAAGCAGGAGGAAGAGGACACAGGCAGCTGCTTGTATTTTGGCAAACTCAACGTTTCTACAGTTTATGCAAATTCATGAGGTTTCACTAAGTGACATTTCAGTAAGCTCAGCACTTGCCAAACTTAATCAAATTCTTAAGGTTTCACTAAGTGACAGCTATATTGCAACTTAAATAAGAAGCTATTCTGTATGTTCAGACAAAATGGAGTGAATAAACACATACACTTAGTTTTACTGTGTAATAAACTGGCATAGCTTCTCATGGGGAATGAAGAAAGGCATATCTCAGAGAAAGAAACAAAAATAAAGTAGCAGAAAAGACACAAGGCAAAAATTGTAATTTTTTTTTGGGGGGGGTAGTTTTGCAGCACTACAGTCAGCTATACTGAACTGAAAGTTAGATTTAAACACAGGGTGCTGAGAAGTGGTGCCATAACTCCACTCAGCATGTTCCCTCCTAGGTTGTGATCGGTGGCATTTTGGATAAGTAAAATACCACCCAAAAAAATACTACCACCTGCATGAAGACATGGCCAGTGGTTTAATACACCATGTGTTGGGACAGGGCATTGTTTTCAGAGAAATAAGAATTGCAGGCAAAATACTACTTGCATTGCCTACTGAAAATGAGGCTGTAGGCAGTACATGACTGTCCAGGTTTCGGCATTGCATCTGAATGATTTCAGATACTAGGCAGAGGTTTACAAATTCCTGAAATAGCGTCTTTGGCATTGCAAAGGCTCTAGAAAGCTTGTAGAGTTAGCAATCTGTGTGCTTAATACAATCACGCTGGCAAAGGGACATATTGCATATTAGCGTCTGTGATGGTCAAACCAGTATTAACAATATAGTGCCACAGAAAATACTTTAATTGCATATTTTTTTTAAAATCATGTTTCAAAAATATACTTAGGTCCATCTTAAAATAACCACCTATGCTTCATTGCTTCAGTCCTAGTTTCCACTGGCATAGAAGAGTGGGCAAAGTGCCTTCAGGAGCTTCAACACTTTTCTATACAGGGGCCTAAAGTTAAAAAGGCACATGCTGGAAACACAGGCTGGAAGCCATCCAAACAGCCTTAATTTAGCCTCTTGCTTGTATACGCTTGATAAATACAACCTCTCTACAGACTATCACACTTTTTTTCCTTTAACATCTGTCTGGTTTTCAGCCGGACGACGTCTCTTTGATTCTACTGGGACTATTTACATGCTTAAATATGTGCACAACTTCTGCAGAGCGGGACTAAGGCAGGACTGGAGGCTGCCTCCATGATTTTCAAGGGTGGCTTATACCACTATACTAGAAGTGGGCACTAGCATTAGATCCTTTAAAGTTATTTAAATGACCATCTAGGAAAATAAACTTTTTCAAAGTATCTAGGAACCAAACTTGCCCCAGACCAGACATCCATACTCTGGAAACTTAGTACTTTATTTGCATCTTTTAGTATCTGAGTAGCTTTAAAAAAGCTCATCTTTAATATTTCTTTAGAGTCTGGACTGTATATTAACTATCTGTGAAGTAAAGTTCAGTAATTACAGTGAAAATATGCAAAGGAAAAAGAAGAGAACACTAATTCAAGAATAGGGAAAGGGACTTAGATGGGAGGATCAAATGAGAGCTGCCACAGCCCAAAAAAATATCAAGCAACATTTAAGCAGCATAATTTTAGGACATCAAAGTTTATCTTCAGATACTTAAGGCGTGGCTGCAAAAATCTCACATTACAGTTTAGATGTGCTGGTGTGGGTTTTTTTATGGTCGAGTGTTACTGAAGGAATGTGCTTTTCAGATTTTATTATCTTTTTATGAATTGTTCAAAGCTGAGAAAATACCTTCAAAGAGTCAGCTGAAGCACCCTAGAAATAAAAATAAGAAGGGTTTAAAATACCCAGTTTACTTTCCCTCAAGTACCTTGTTTCTCTACTCTTCATTTTACTAAATTCACCAAAGATTACACCCGAGACAGATTTATGTTTGGGTTTCAATCCTTTACTTCATCAATCTCACTTTTCACTACCTCTTTGAGAGAAACGTTTCCATTTCTATAGAGCACTGTGGGTTTTTTTCAAGCCAGATCTTAAGCTAACACTGACTTGAAAGTGACAACTAATGAGTAGGCACCTCCGTGCGAGACGCGCAGTACTGACATTTCATGTAAAGATCATTCACCGGCCGACGGCTTTTTCCCCCATTTAAGTTGCTGACTGCGCCTCTATTAACTGAGCTGGCACATGAAAGCCTGTGGCCAGACACGGCTCTGATCCTTGCGCCTGACACCCAGGCAGTGTTTCTTCTCTTGCTCCCAGGAGCAGTCACCGAGAATTTCCATTCTCTGAAGTGTTTTTCCAAATTGCACAGATACTCTTTTGAGCATTACAGTTGTATCGTTCGTCCTGTATCTTTCCATACTGCAAGGTCTGCTCCCCCCCTGTGCCTGCACAGTCATTTCCATACAAACCAGCTTTATTCCTGATATCCTCCTAGCTTGTTACACACAACTCTACTTTTGGGGAGTCCGCTTTGGGTCAGCAGTCTTTCCAAGCCTCTGACGGGGGGGTGGAAGGGGATCTGCTCCTGCCAACAGAACTGCAGTGCCCCGATGAACCACTTGTTCCTTAAATTAGTTTGTCTTGGACTGTTTATACCAATGTGCCCTTACAATACAAGTTTGGGATACGTTGCAACCCTTCAGAAAATTTATATTTAAATCATTTCCGTCTCTAATTCCAGCCTAGACCCTAAGCATTGTAATATGACGCTTACGTAATTATTTTCAAAGAATGAGACAAACCTTTAGCTAATAATTCCCTGCGCTGCTCTGCAAAGAAGCGAAAACCCAATTTATCCATGCATAGAAGATCAAGAAACTGATGCATTTTATTTCAGTTTCTTTCCACCACCAGCCTCAAAGGATCCAAATAGAAAAGATTAATAAATTGTAAATCTTTGTCATAATAGGGATATTGTTAGAATTAATAAAAGTCCCTGAAAACTCGATTGTCAGAATTGCATTGTGCAGACCTTGGCCGCTTGTCTGAGATGCTTGTGGCTTCACGTCTCATGAAGGTGCTCTGCATAGTTTCGAAATAATGTGGGGCACAGCCTCCTGGCCCAACCACCCAGTTTTTTCTGTGTTAAAACAGACAGTTTGAGGGGCAGAAAAGGGCACGGCTGCTGCCGGAGCACAGAAGCGATCAGAAGTTGCAAAGTTAGGACAGAGCCCTTGTTATTTAGCTGCCGAAGGGAAAGCGAAGCTGGCAGTGCTAAGATTAAGTGCAGGCCTTCCCCCCAAAAAACCCTGAAGCCGTACTTTGGGGTGTTCATCCCACCTTGATCCAGCCTGCGTTGAGGCAAAGCTAGACCTCATGGAGTCTCACCTAGATTTCAGCGGTAGGAGTGTCGGAAGATTGCAGGTGAAGGATTTCACGGGCAAACCCTGCGCTAGGCTAGATGGAGGCACTGCTCGGGAGCACCTACACGGGCTAGTAACACCGTCTTTCTCTAGCGGTCGGGTGAGGAGATGGCTTTGCTGACCAGACATTGTCCTTTCAGAAGTGCAGTCTTCAGCTGCGGATTTTGCCCGAAGTAAAGCTGAGCCCCGAGGAGGAAGCGTATTTCAAAACACATTCACTACTACAACAGAATACAGGCGTCATCTATTTTAGGACTATACATGAGGTACAAATAGTTTAGGAAGCTTTTGGTGTGTACAAAATTTATAATCCGTGTACCGCTTTCCAAGAAATGAGCAGAAACAAAGCGTCCAGCTACACTTCAACGTAAGTCTGCCAGCGCCCTAGCTGCACCCTGCGTTTTTTTTCATTTCAGAGGATATTTTGATGTTAGAATTCTCTCTTTGAATCCATTTTTTATTTTGTTAAAGGAAACTTAGATACAAATACCTGGATAGTTTCAAGTATAGTTTTGTATTTTCTTTCTGTTCTTATTGAAGTCTCCAAAGTATTATAGCCATGATTTAACAGCCTGTGTTGTGGGTAAGGAAGAAAATAAAGAAAAAGACCATAAAAGAAAGCAGAAATTTACAAGCTCAGTTAAGCAAAAAGGTACTTGGTTTTATGCTTTTATAATCACTCTCATTTTAGTTATGTTATTTTATGATACCCAGTTAGGGACAATATCTTATTGTTCTAAGCATCGTTCTAATTTATACTGGTGGCATTCGTTTCAGAAAGGTATAAGTCTTTTTCCTGAGCACCTCTGCAGCTGAAATGAAATGTAACTTGTCTTTTCATATAATCCAGAATTGAGAAAGTTTACTGGAGAGAGAGCTTTATCTTCTGCAACTCACCCAGGCAAAGCTTGTCCTGAAACAAGTGCAACCATGGATGCAGTTCCAGATCCATGTGAGGTTTCTACACGAGGATGCTGTGGATTTTAGCCTTGGTTCTGCAACTCTTACTTACCTGGGCAGCCCGCAGAAGCACCATTGCAGCCAGCACTCGGGCTGGCTTGAGAAGATCCCTGTGGGCTTTGCACACTCTCCTTTGCTTTGGGGATTTTTTTAAACTTTTTTTGTTTGGTTTTTTTTTTACATTGCAGTGAATTGCAATGCAGTGCAATTTCCCGTCCTTTCACAGTGACTTGTGGGAAAATGTTATCTGTCCTTTCCCAACATATGCCAGTCTCAGAAATAAGTCACTAAGGGACTAGTAGAACTTGACTGGCACTAGCCCCTGCACTTCAGAGCAGGCAGATTAGCCGCTGACATCTGCGGCAGACAAGCTGCACTAGCAGGAGTTTATCATATAAGCCCTATAACTAACCAGCAACTTGCTCCATCACTCTCAAAACTTTAGCTGTTGTTGTTGTTGTAGTTTTCATAGGAAAAAGGAACAAGAAGAGCATGTGTCAAGTGGCTGCAGTGTTACAAAACATTTCTGTTTTTCTGAAAGTGTCGCACTGTTGACATCCTGTTATCTCAGTGATGCAAACCCTTCTCTGATTAGGGAAGAACATTAGCAAACAGCCTAGTTAGGTTGTCAGAAATGCCCTTTATAACATGAAAATTGATGAAACAGTACCGAAAGCATGCACAGATGTTTCCAGCTGGCTAACATACGCTGAAAACACCCAGGAAATTTAGGTGTCTCACCTGTGAAAAGACACTTCTTTTTGCTAAGGTGCCTTGTGGATCCTAGTAAATACACTAAGGCCTATGAAAGTATCAGATACAATCTACCCCTCTTACAAAAATGATTTGTGACTGAAGCCACTGGGGTTTCCAAACGCACAAGTTTGTTTTGCAGCAGGGTCGTCACCATAGCTTTTGGTTTCCATATTTCTACTGTGAAGAGAGAAGCATGCGGCTGAAGACGATGGCCGAGGCGAAGGTACTAACCTTGCTTCCCAGGCAGGTAAAAGGGAGCCCAGCAGGAGTGTTTCAGGGGAGCACGATCGCGGTGCTGGTGGGGATGAAGGGTGGTAACTGGCCTTCCGTGACAGTCCGATTTGTCAGCATCCAAAATATCTTCTTCCTCTTTCTCGGCAATTTAAAAAAAAAAAAATTAAAATAGTCAAATGCGTGCCAAGCTGCCTTTGTATCACTCTAAAGTCTTAATTAAAATGTAATGTGGCACAAAGTCACGTTTCCTGAACTTTAATTTGCCTTAGAAATCGTTAACTGGGTGCACACAAGCGGGTGGCTATCTTGCACTCAAGGGTAAGCAACAAGTTGTTAGCCAAACAGTTGTGTCAAAAACAGTTGATGGGAATCCGAGTGGGAAATACTACAACCTATGCAGAAAGACTGGAAGGGAAAAGAGTAAAGGATATAGCCTTGTACATTAGAAACATGACATAAAAACGCAGCAAAGATACAAACCAAACCCACGTCCTTTCCTCTTTTCTCTTACAGTCTTTCTATCTAGGTTTATGTTTTAGTAAGGCATGAGTGAGCTGGGCCAAGTCTACAGAATGGGGCAAAATAGCCAAATATGCAGGGCAGAGTAAACCAAGGGAGCACGTTTGCAGCCCATATGGTATCAGGAAGACTGAGAGTGGCAAACCTGGGAAGGAGATGGGGAAGAAATGGAAAGGAGGATAGCACATCCTTTATTCATTAAAGCAATAAAAATACTGTTAAAAAGCATGACTTTGCCTACTGTTGACTAAAGTTAAGGAAAAGCTGAGGCTGGACAATAGTAACAGCCTTAGGACCTGAGTCTATGCTCGTGAAAACACAGACAGGTCTTGGCCTGTGCTGGCCTGAACAGCTGATTATCCATTTTCCTATCACCAAACTAGACAAAGCCACGGTGCCTCTGAGCACATAGGAGATGCCTGGGCAGCCTCAATTTCTGGACTTTCATAACTGAAAGTATCTATATCAATCAGACACTGCTACTAATGCTTGGAACTTCTGTCATTTTTTAACGGGGAAACCTTAAAAGCATTTTCTAGTCTCACCTCTGACACTTCTGTCTGGTAAGTGTTATCATGTATGGCTATGACATCATATTAAAGAATATGTCCTAGCAATATTGAATTACTCAGTCAGCAGTTTCATAACTCAGAGCTCCTCTTTATCTTCTCATAGCTGCAGTGTTGTAACTTGGCTTTGCTTTTTCCCCCCACTGTTTTATGAAGAGCATAAACATACATTGCCAATAATAAGCAAGCAGTTCAGATTTTTAGTTAACTAAATCATTCAAGTGTTTTAAATCTATTAACAAGCTGGTCATTAAATGAGTCACTGACCTATTTCGCAGCTACTCAAGCTAAGAAACTATAACTGATGACCTATAAAAGCATCAGTGTGTTAAGAAAAATTATTAGCTGGAGAAGCAGAGCAACAATCGGTCACTTCAGCAGCTCCCACCAATCTGAACAGAAAGATTCACCAATGCCAGCTTCAACTAATTCACCAGAAATCAGATTTTGACACAGAGTAATGGCTAGGGGAAGTACCATGAAGCTGCTACACAGGCAGCATACGTCTCTTCTTCCTTAGTTTATTACTGGAATATTCTATGTAAGTATCTAAAATGGCTCAAATCTGGATGCTCCCAAGTAAAATCTGGACTGCAGACTCTTCTGGACTCAGAGGGATCAATTTTAGACCTAGCACTTATATGTACCATGGAACAAACCAAACCTAAGAACCAACCACCCTCCCTGCTTGAGGACAGGTATGGTTTAGGTCCAGGTCCAAATTCTGAGCCCTGGCTAGGCCCGCCCCATATAGCAAGAAGACCAAAAATATTTGGTTTAGCATTGAGCTCCTCCATTGCTCTTACCCAGCGACAGGCGATACGTGGAAGCCTCTGGCCAACCCTTGCACGTTCCCGAGTGAGTGGGCAGAGGAGGGTCAGCGGGGGGGGGGACAGAGCCGTGCCCGGCCGTCTGCACGCCCGGCCAGAGACCACTGCGTGGGGAGCGAAAATCAAGAGGAGGGAGGAAGGGAGGCAGGAGTTACCTGCCCCCTCGCCGCCTCCATCAACCGTGGCACCGTGGATGCCCACGCCAGGCACTGCATCCATCTACAGCCATCGTCACACCTGTGCCTAAGTGCTTTCCAGCTAAGCCGCCTGCTGCTAACGAAAAATGATGTGGTTTTCTGCTTTCTTCCTCTTCCCTGGCTCAAACCAGCCCTAAACACTCACTTACAGGCTGCCAAGTGAACCAGCCATTTTTCCCATTTGCTGGAGGCAGCCCTGCTTTGGGGTTGCCTGTTGGGGTCATAAATGCACGCGATGTCCCGCTGCGCTGCGGGGAGAATTACAGCTTGAAAACCAAGGCGGCGGGGAGGCACTATCGAAATCTGCTTGCCCAAGCACCCTGAAAAGCAAGCCAAAACCTTCCTGCTAACACACATAAATGAAATTTTTTCATCTGATTTGTATTTGTATGATGTTTGTCCCCATGACACTGCACGTCGATGAAGACAGATGGTAGTAAAGTCGGGAGTCGAAAAAGTAGAGTCGGAGCTCACTCACCTACAGTATAAAGGTGCCTCAGCCAAGTCAGTGCTTGAAGAGCAACTTCTTTTTTTTTTTTTTCTTCTTCCTTTTGCAATCGGTGCTTGCTTGACAGGCCCAGACGGAATTACATCACTTCCTAAAACCCATCAAAGAGAGTCCATCTCCTGAAGAAATGCAGCTCCGATGCACCCCGGCAGGAAACAGGAAACGTAAATGTTCGGGTGAAGCGGGGAGCCCGCCGACGAAGCACCCCTCGGCTGGCAGCGCTGCCAAGGTAACATGCAAAAGCAAAACCTCATCGCCCTGCTTTCTGCCCTGTCCTTGGCCGGAGGATCTGCCGGGAACCGTGAGTAAGAAAGCGCCTTTTGCCTTCCGAGGTGGGACCGCGTTTCGTGCCTGCAGCCATGGGACCGAGTCGGAGGGCAACACCCTCCAAGCTGAGTGCTAGGAGAAGATCTGTGGGGACTTGCTCTCTGCTTCTTTTAGCTGTGTTTACCCTCTCTGTGTTCAGCTGCCTGACTTTTTCAAAGCTTTGACTTTTTTTCCTTCGACCTAACCCCAAACAGCAGCAACCGAATCCTACAATTCCTACATTTCCTAAGTTGCAGGCGTGTAGGGAACTGGACCTTCCATGCTGGCCCACCAGGCATTTTGGTTCCAATTTTAATTATTTGTTGTACTTTTTTTATGCCCATACTATCAGCATTGAATAGTAAAGTTAAAGACGGAGCACCTCTTCCATTCAAAAGCCGACTGCTGATTTCCGTAGACCCAGTGCACCGAAACTGGTTTAACAAAAGAACAGCCGGCTCTGGAGGCAAATATTTTGAATTCTCGGCTGCAGAACAGAGTGGATTTAGGTCCTGACCTTCTGAAGGGAAGAACCGCCAGTGGAAAAGCCGCTTGCGACAACACGCTAAAGCGTTGGGGTGTCGTTGCAGAGGCTCTCACCTGTTGATGGGGGGTAATTTGCTTTTGGCAGCCAGTCACTGTATGAGACAGGCAGCTCTTTGAGTAAAACCTTGCCAGGTGGTGCTTATATGCCTTTCGATGTCAAACAAATCACTGCCGAAGTGCCCTGGTATGGACTAGAAGTGTTTGCTGCCTCTGTGCTGCTGTAGCAAGCGGGAGCTCTCCATTAAGCAGGAAGAGAGGGTGGTTGCTGTCAGCTGTCACTGGATGACTTCTATTAAGGTTTTAAAATGCATTGGTGAAATAGGTCATTTGGTATGGGTATTTTTTCCCCTGAAAACCAGTACTATAAGCAGGGTGCAGAACCAGGCTGCTGGCTCTCAGCGTGCTGTCAAGCTGCTTGTGGTTAGGAGTCTTGCTTAGCTGTAAGAGTGAGCCGAGCAAAGTATAAAATGGTTCGGTTGTGTCCGCACTACTACAGCCCTGCTGCGTTACAGACACGTTAGGAAAATATGCTGCAAGAATTGAACGTAGCTCAGGATCAAAGCCATCAGAGGAAAAAGTCCTGCCATGGGCAGAGCAAAATGGAGGTCCCAGGGAAACAGGGGGGCACGACACAAGCAGCGCAGAGTGATCAGGCTCCAGCTTCCTTAGCTCATTTGCGGTGTACTGATTGCTAGTATTTCCTCACCACCTATGCAGGGCGGAGGGATGCCTTAGTCCTCGGCACCCCTGCCCTTCATCGTGATGGGCATTAAAAGCTACACAAAGCACCAGGCAGATGCCGCATAGCAGGTACCCAAACCCACTCCCTTTAGAGGCTTCCTACCGGTAAATCCACCTTTAAATCCTGGTTGATTTTGGAACAGCTCCTCCTTGGGAGTGAGTCAGTCCTGCCAGAGCTCTCCCCGACCAGTTTCAGCCCTGGCTCTCCCGAGCCAGTCCTCAGCCACTGGGGAAGGGGAGGAGAGCACGCACCCGGAGAAGAGCAAGGACCCTTGCTCCCCATACAAAGGCAGCTTTTGCTTGTGCAACCAGCCCCAAAATGTACCTGGGGCTTAGGGTGGGAGGGGGGAAGTTGTGAACTTGGGTCCTGGAGGGGAGGGGGAATTGAACTGCAGGGGGAAGAGTTTATGTGGGGGCTTATGTACCCCAGAGGTACTGGTGGGTTGGGAGCCCCTCCGCCAAGGGTGGCCTCTGGGGGCAATCCTTTGCTCTCACCCCTCCTTGCTCACAAATCAGCAGGGCAGGACTTTTAAAAGAGCTTTTTTCCTTTTCCCTCCAGTCCCAGACACAATCCTCACCTTTGAAATAGTCTGCTGGAGAAGGGAGGCAGAAGCTCTTGGGGATCTCCCAAGTCTCACCTCTACTGTCTAGAAACCATTTACAAAGTAGGCAATAAGAGTAAGATTAAATCTTGCAGCACAGACAGATTGAAGCCCTTATAAGTCCCGTTCCCATACCATGGCGGAGCCTTGCAAAACCCCAGCCTTGCCATTTGGATTAACAGACAGTTTTCTCCCAGCTATGCTACAATTACTCCAAGCCAGTGGCTCTAGGAGCGTGCCTGAGGTCTCAGCTCTGGGTGCTGGCCCTCTCCCAGCTCCAGACTGAAGGGATATTGGGTTTTGCACCAGTTCCCTTCCCCTTGCCCATCCCCTTGCTTTCTGCAGGCAGAAAGCCTTGCCGGTGACCCTCCCTGCTCTGGGTGATGGTGCTCGCTGCTCAGCCTCGCAGCAGCCCTGAAGACCTACCTAGGTGTGTGCTGACCCTAGGAATAAGTATTAAGGCCTTTACTATAACTTTTAGGAAAAGGCTCTGACTCTACAGGCATTTCCCAGGGTACACCATCTCCCTCTGCGGTCGGTGAAACACATGGGAAATTGCAGCATAAGTGGTCTGACGTGGGGAAGCAAGAAAACGCGTAGGGAAGAGGAGCAGTGAAGCGTGTAAGATCATTAAGTGGAAGAGCTGGGATGATGGTTGCAGGTAGTGCTTTATTTTGACTGTGTCTCTGTGCTACTGTTCTGAACTGTCATTCACAGAAACGTTGCTATCAAATATCCAGATATTCAGCAGGTTGTACCGTGAGCACAGGCAGCAGCTCTCTCTTCAGCAGAGAAGTGCCTTTGAGCTAAAAAGTCCCATACAAAGCCAAGGTCTCTAAGGGAGTGATATTTTTGACATGTCACCCTTAGAGTAATGAACTCAAGAAGGGGTTTGAACCCATCAGAGTCGCCTGTTACAATTTTCTAGCAAAACAACAATATAAGAAATGAGGATTTGCTATATCCTTTCTGTCCAGAGTGCAGCCCCCTAAAAAGCAGATGAAAAACTCCTTCTACTAAACACATCAATTCCTTGCACATATTTACTCCTATTCCTTTTAACCACACACACAAAATTCCGCTGTGCTTTAAAGTGCTTTGGGGAAGTTTCAGAAAATCTCTCCTTTACATCATTGAGATGGTACACTAAATTTCAGTCAGTGACCCCAGTCTATTTCCTCTCAAGAGATGTTATATGATAGCTGCAGAGCCTCCAGAGCTTCTGAATCTTTAATTTCAGGGTCCTCCTGAGAGCAAGGAGCACCATGAGATTTGCATTACAGTGAGGCTGCACGGCTATCACTGAGGCAGAGCTAGAAGGCCACGAGATTAAGTAGATGCGACTAAATGCAAAAATTGGTCTGGAAAACCTTTAGTACTGGGGGTGAGAAGTAAGACTACAGGCTCACACTTTGACTCTAAGATGCGTGACTGAATTTGCAACACCGGCAGTTAATGCAGCACTTCAGCTGGATGGAAGTACAGTGAGGAGAAAGCAGCTTCCATCGTCTATAAATGAATTTAAGCAGTCGTTTCCTCTTTCAGGTTACACCTAGATAACACTTTCTAAGCACGCCGTTTTAATAGGATCTTGTCTACAGATTAGCCATCCTGAAATGCTTGTGCTCCTTCATCAGAAGAGCCTTTGCGCCCAACAGCTAGCCTGCAGGCTTTTAAGGATTCCTCTTCCAGCCAGACTGACAGGCGAGACCTGCCGCAGCAGGCAGCCGGGCAAGCCCTGGCCATGGCAGGGAACGGCCCTTCTTACAGCAACGCGAAATACAGGGAGAGGAACAGAATAGGGATTAGTCGAGCAATAGGAGAGAGGATCATATGGACCACGTGGCGTGGGATGACTATACAACCAGAAGGAATGTGTGCGTGGAGCAGAGTGATGTAAGATGGGGTAACTTTACACCAGCATACACAGCTTTAAGGCCTTTTCTTGGTTTATCACCCTCTTGCGAGCCTTCCTTCTACTGCATTTTTATAGCTTATAGGAAAGTTTGGAGATACACAATATTTCCTTTCAAACTAGTAAGCTCGACTACCCCACTGACTTAACTCTTGCTTTTCCTCTATCCCATCCCTTTTTCTTCTGTAAGTAGGTAATACAGTGTAATTTGAAAAATTCCCTTCAGAGACCCCAGTCCTCGAGTCTGATGAGAAGGCGGTAGGGAGACTGATGATTTTACTGCAGAACAAAATGTGCTGACTGCTGGCTATTTTCCTTCGCCTGGCATCTAGCTGAAATGAGAAACCTGTTTGCCCGCTTACTTCATCAAGAAGCTCGTATCGCCACCTCCGAGTGCTACAGCACAAACCTCAGAGGAAGAAACGCTGCAACAACAGAAATGTTGTTTGTTTGTTTGAGATGCAGTTGTTGGGACTCCAGTCTGTGAAGCTGCTTGGTACATTCAGCTCCTTCTGTCTCCCTTGAAAGGCAGGCTTGGGCGCACCTCCAAAACTCACACAAAGTCCATTGGCAATCCAAGCAAATTTTTCTGTGGAAAATATTGATGAGTACCTTATACCATGGTATCTGCATACAGGGACATAGCATTTTTGTAATCTGTAAGAACTGCTGTGGAACCTTTTTTGAGCCACTGCTAGTGCTTGCTCAGGCATTTTGGTCCCCTGAGGACTAGATCCTCTAATACCTCAGTGGTGGGAACCTGAGGACTTCTTAGCTTCCAGGTCCAGCCTTTTAGCTTCCAGTTCCAGCTGTGCCCAGCTCCCCAGCAGGGTGGGATGCAGCTGCATGCCAGCCCCTCTCCCTTCTGCTCTTGAAAGCATGGAAAGTGGCAATAGGGGCTGGGCTGAAGCTGTGGCGTGCTACTGTCCACTTCCCTTGCCACGGGGAGAGGCAGCCAGCGCTCACGCTCCAGCTGGTCCAGACAACGCCGATGCCGATGCAGTGGTTGTGTGAGCACTTGCTCCTTGGCTGAGCCATGCAGAGGGCTGAGTACAGATGTCAGACCATAGCCAACGGCATGAGTCTGAGCTCAGCAAGAGAAAGGGTACAGGCTTTGCAAAGGCAAGGAGGTATCTACGTGGTCAGATGTCACTTGCTCCTTGTTCCACTCCATTGGCCTTGGTTTTCCATCCTGAATGTATGTGTTGGGTTGTGTTATGTTATGGTCAGACTTCCTTTTGGAGGGAGCGGGTAGATCTCTGCAAGATGAAACCCAAGCACAGCAGACAAGACAGTTCATGGCATGAATGACCACCGCAGATCTGGCTCCCTCCAGGCACGGAGAAAATGTTTGAATAGCATCTCACAAAAGCTCCAAATTTTGGGTGCTCTCCTGCCCTGCCCCAAACCTTGCAACGTCCAGCTTTCAATCACCCTACAAAGCAGCCACTGGGGCCAGCTGCAACACAGCCTGCTTGCTATTTTGAGCACTTTAAACTGAAACCCTATGAAAAACAACAACTACCTTGGGGCCAACCACATGGGTCTCCTGTGGCCCAGGCAGCTGCCCGCAGCGAGCGCTGCGCTGGCACCGGGAAGCCCGAGTCTGTTCCTCCTCACCAGGCTGGAAGTGCAAATCCTTCCTTGGTGCAAGCCAGCAGGCCCATGCAGGTGCAGGATGTGATTTTTCCTGCCATGTAAAAAATGTGATGCGAGAGCAGCCCATGTGACAGGTAGGGCATCCCTCAGGTCCTCAGAGGTGACAGGCAGAAGAGCTGGCAGGAGGTATGGCGAGGCAGCAGGTGAAACGCAGGAAATAAGAGCAATATCCTTGCGAGAACATTGTGCAACTGGCTGCCCTTCTGCTGAAAGACATATTTAATTCACTCGGAGAAAAGATCTTTGTAAGAGGAAATGGTGTTCGCAGAAGAGATGCTGTTTTGTCCCTGGAATTATGCAAAGTGAACAGAAATACGTGGCAGCAAGGTCACTCCCTGTGATTTGCTATTTTATCTGCCTAGAGACTAGAAAGGGTAATTCTATTTCACACGGAGACAAATGATTTGAAATCTGCTTCAGAGCTCAAAAACAGGCAAATAAAAAGTACCAGAGACACTGGAAAAGTCTCTCTCGGAAATCTAGCGCAGCATACGCTACAGCTGAAAGTTTAGCACTGCAGTTAATGAGGTGCGACCGGTTGCTTTTGCTTTGAAGTCACACCATGCTTTAGACATTTGAAAAATCCATTTTAGCTCTAACAGTAAGGAAAAATAAGCTATTTTCCCCACACCCTTTCCCCATTTGTAATATTTTAAGCAACAGGCTTGTCCTTGTCAATATTTCATATGTGGCAGACGATGGGTTTCAAGGGCGATGGCTAGAGGAGGAAAATGAAGCAAGGTCATCGAAGCGGTTCAGTGAGGCTGTGGTGGTCCAGCGGCTCCGCTAGCGGCACGGTCCATCACGCTGCGGTGTGGACATCTCTAGCGATACCTCGCCGCTCTGTGCAATTGAAATGGAGTAGCTGCAGGCACCGGGGACAATAAACTACCTTGGGAAAGAAAAGTCAAGTGGCCAAAGTATTAAGAGAAGAGCTCTCCCTCCCATCCTCTGTGACAGGATTAAGGACAGCCAGCAGATCGTGGGGAGGGATGGAGGAGCACAGGCGTAAGGGCTCATTACCTGCAAGGGAGGCAGAGATCGTGTTTTGCTCTTGGCTGAAATACTAAATACACTAGAAAGCGACAGAGAGGTTATCGATACAAAACGCTTTGCCACTGAAGAGCTAACGTTTTCATTGTTGTCTTGCGGTGAAAGCATCTGGTGAGCTTTCCAGTATTAGATACTATATTCAAGTATTAGGTATTAAGTATTAAAATTCTCTCCCAGTTTCTAGGAAAGGATGAAACAATCAGGTGCCGGAGTAATAAGCGTGGCATAAAAATCTAGATAAATCACTGCTGTCACACTTAAATAATTTTATTCATTTGAAATTGGGTTTCCTGGAATACAGTCTCATGAGATACTCATCTCCTATTTGAGACAAATCTGACAGGAGAGGAGATGCTGCAGAGTGGATTAAGCAAGAGATAGCGCTCTAATCCCAGTTTTCCTCTCTCACTTGGCATCCCTGCGAAGGACAGCATCCCTGTCCTTCTGATTTCTCATTTGTAAAATGGAGATGATAACTGCTCATCTCTCAGGGCCATTATGAAGATTAATGTGTTTACAAAAGCATTTAAAATGCTAAGTACTTTTGGTTCCAGTCCTGTGAGACTGGAAATGCCAGCACTGAGGTGCTGAAAACCTTAAGCTCTTGCTAACTCTAGTGGAAACTATGGCTGCCCAGCACTTCACAAGAACAGGGAGAAACATGTCATTGCAAAAGTCATGGAATCCCATCCTGCTTTATTGCATAAAATGAGAATTGCACCATGCCGGCATGGTATCTGAAATGGCAGATAACACAAAAAATCATCATTTCATTTCATGCTAAGAAAATTATTGAAGGCTTTGCATTTGGAAACATGTTGGCGTAATTCATCTAAGGACTGATTCCCGCACCTTTAGCTACAACAAGATTTTTGGCATTGGTATAAAATACAGCATCAGCCCAGAATCTGCTGTACTTCTGTTAAGCTTTAAACTCCGTGACAGTCAACACAGACTCTTAATTAGTCAAAAAAACCCCACCAAGCTTGTTTCACTATTACCAATATAGCCAATTTTAGCCACTTTTCTTGCAAATTGCTTGATAAATGAAACCAAAACCCAAATCAAGGTTCAAAACCCCCAGTCTTAGCATTTGTGAAGAACAACCAGCACTGACTCTTTATCGTACGCTCCTTCAGCCAGCCTGCAGGATCAGATGGAGGGGCAGCTAATTGCACCTGTATCCAGTAAAGTCCCTGTGTTACTACTACCTCTTCTAGTCCATGCAGAAGTGAAAGTCAGCAGCTTCTGCAGACTTCAGACTTCCTTTCACCAGTTCTGTTTTTCACAGTGAAACAAATTTAAGAAAAATGAGAAAGGCACAGAAACAGGGAGATGAGTGAGCTGGAGGAACCAGCAATAATGGTCTCCCAAAGGGAGTACTAACTCCTTGGCTAAGGGGAGGGGTGAAAAGGGTTGTGGCCGTACACACCAAGGCTGAGAAGCAAGGCAGGGTGGTGTGGTTTACTGAGGAGCAGAAGAATTTATGTGAGAGTGAGACCGGATGCCAACCTGCAGGAAAAAAAGTCTGTTTGTGCAAGACAGCTGCATGCAGACAGACCACGTGTGCTGACATGTCCCAGTAAAAGCCAGCTGAAGAACGTGGTCAGGGCTGGTAAGATTTTGTGATGGATTTGGGATCTAATTTTACATCTGATGCCCAAGACTTCAAATCTGCTGTATGGGGCATCTGCTGATTTTTTTTAAAATGTCAAATGAAAAGTAAATATTAAAGCTGTAGGCTTTGACTCACTGATAATACCAATAAAACCCACAAAATGTTAAATTGTCCTCATATATTTGGCAGGTGCTGAAATTGATGGTTCGGGAGATGGATCACCAATATTATCCACCATTACATCAACGCCGCCTCCTGCTACGCATTCTTTGACCGCAGATGATCACGAGCCAGTACTTGTCACTGCAAGCGCTACTGAAAGCGGCTTTGAAACAAAAAGCACTGAACTGAATGCCACAAACAATCAGGACAGCCTAGAAGCAGCAGAACAGCCTATCTTGATGTACATTGTCCCTGCCGTGCTGCTGGTCCTGCTGATTTTGCTGATCACATTTTTTGTAATACATCATAAAAGGAAAAAGTCTAAGCAAGGTAAATTTGTCTTCTCATGCATCAGAAGGATATTTTTAGGGCATAGTTGACATTAACAAAATGTTATTTGGAGGCCTGGGATGCCACATTTAGGATGTACTTCTCTGGTTGTAGTTGCATGTGTGACAGATAGGAAAGGGATCTGGCCCCCGCCAGTGGAATCCGGGCACGCACCTCTCCTTGGGTGGGAGCTAGTTCTGCTTCTTGGCACCTCCTGCTCACGCTGCACACCCACGGGAGCCGTGACACGGAGCTCTGGCTCCTGGCAATGTTGGGAACAGTGCACGGATGTAACTGTGTGGCTGCAAATGCTTATTCTGTCTTTATGCTCAATAAGTTCACACAAGGTGAATTTAATGCTTCTATTGCCTGTACTGCCCACAAGGTAAAGCTGCTGGGAGCTTCAGTAAAATAAGAACAAGCAAAACCATTTTCAGGAACACGTTTAAGGGATCCTGTAGGGTGGTGGCAGCTCTGAAGATATCACAGTAAATGAGCTAGGAATCCTGTAGTCAGACTGCCTGGGTGCTGCGATAGGGAGAGCAGCGCTTCGGGAAGGTACGCTGATCTGTTAGCAAAGAAATTGATAACTTGGAGTGTCAAGTCACAGAAAAAAACCTGAGGTGTCACATTAAAACCACACACTGGGTAAGTGAAGTCCTGAAATGGTCATATCAATGTCTCTACGGAACAAGAGCGCAGCTGTAAGCTCCTCAGCCTGCAGACAGCAACATATGTTCAACACAGATTTAAAGTCCATTCTTCAGGGCATTTTTAGGCTGCACCTGCCTTAGCACTGGATCACCCTCGTAGCAAACTCTGAATTCACAACCAAGCACCTAGTTACCTGCCTGTTCCTGGATGACCTGAAATGCTGGTACACTCTTCCCAGGGACGGGAAACGTGGCGCTTTGCAGGAGCACAATTCTGGGATCTCTTGCTCTGTGCCTATTGCTTGGAGCTGGGATTCTGGGCATCCCCAAGGCAGGGGCAGGCAGCTCTGTGGCTCTGGGCTGGCTCTGCAGTCAGGGAATGTGCTGGAACAAGCAAGAGGTGTCAGCATCCATTGGCAACAGTGAATTAAAAATAAGCCAATTTAAGACAGTAAACAATGTGAATCCTATAGGTAGTTCATTCTTTTTTGAGGGCTGAGGCTTTTCAGTCACTTGATTCCTGGAGGGGAGGTTATTTATCTGAACAATGGCTGTTACACTATGTTTTTTTCCCCATCTTTACTTTGTCTTGGGGTCATAACTAGCCTTGGATCCCTTTTGACATCTGGCTAGTTCAGCTTCATTTGCCTAACGGAGATTTAATCTGCCCTGCAAGTCCATCCCTCACTTCTTCTCTCCATGAGCGGCTCCCAGGGTCTCCAGGCAGAGCCGAACTGCCTGCATGTAGTCTGCAGCAAAGTGTCCCAACGCTTCCAGTAAACAGTTTTTTTGCAGCAGTGGTTCCTTTTCGGGATACCATTTCTCTCACAACATCTGTTTTGCTCAGGGAAGCTTGCATCTGCCACATTCTGCCCACCGTGGTGCTAACAGTTGGTTTCCTGCCAGCATGGCTGAGCTAATAATGAGCTGCTTTTAGTGTGTTCAAGATTAAAAATAATGGGTTCCTCTGAAAACTATAAACAGGATGTTTTGTCTTTCATTTACAAGTTAGCACTAACACCTTTTGAAAATGCAACCTGGTTTACGTGACCCTATTCAAGGTTTGCTTGCAGTCTGGACCCTGTATATACAAAGAGCAGAACTATGAACACCAACTTTTTTCTTTTCCAGATGAGCTGGGAAGTGAAAATGTGAAAAGGTAAAGTTTATGAACGTGACTTGGTTTTTTTAATTCTTTTTCTCTAACAGGGTGTTATAATTTTTGGCTCTTTTACTGCCTTTTTTAATTTAACCATGCACTGGGCACTATTACCTTTTGCCATCAATCATTCCAGTTAATCATCTCGGAAGGTGGCTAAAGTGTGACTTGAGTAGCAAGCTGAATGTGTAAGACCAGAGCAGGAGAACAGGAGTTACGGCATCCAAGGTGAGCGCTGCCCCACAGGCACCCACCACCCGCAGCCGCTCACCCCTACGCCTGCTCCAGGCCCCCCCAGCTCCACCAAATACCACAAGACATACAAGGAGCCCCGCGAGCAAAGGGGATCTGTTCCCAGGCTCATCACCGGCTTGCAGCTGTTCAGAATAAGCTCTGTGTCTTGCTCCCGTGTTTTTCAAGTTTGTCTTCTCTGAGGTGAGGCAGAAAGGCTCGCCCAGCTGCCGTGGAAGCAGTGCCTTAGCTGCTGGGAAAATGAGCCAAAAGCTGCATAGGTCTTATCAGAGTGATAATTTTTATCACTACCTTTTATTGAGCTCCATCTTGCTAATCAACACGGGAAGTTATTAAATTGGCTTCAAGGAGTTTTGCTCAAAAGGTTTTTTCTACCATGTGACTCCAGGAATGATTGGCAAAGGGAAGCTAAACAGAGGCATTTAAATAAATGCAGAGTTACTCTACTCATGACTTTTCCTTCCGAGGTTGCTGCCAATGTCAGTCCCAGCTAGGACAAAACTGTGGGCCCTCGGCTTTTATCACTGGGACAACAGGACTTTTGCCACGTGTTCCAGCAGGGCAGAGACACTGTTTTATTTTTCAGTTTTCTATTTAGAGTAGGGACAGTTCTCAAATAGCCGCAGTGGTCCTGTGCTCCGGCAGAGCCCCGACTGCACAGCCTGGGTCCCTCGACACGCCGTGTCCCAGCCAGCCCTACCTCTGCCCAGGACCGGCATCTCACCGCCGCTCCTTTGCATCTGTTTGGGGCAGTTTCATTCACACCCACAGGGCTGACATCTTCTCAGATTGCTAGGCTAGGGTGGCTTTCCAGAGTTTTTATACGCTTCTGGAATTATGAAACACTCGTACGAAATTACGACATTGTAAGTTGTTTGAATTGAGCATTTTGTGTAATGCCTTTTTTCCCCCCCTCTCCCTCCTCTCAAGTCCTATTTTTGAAGAAGACACACCCTCTGTTATGGAGATAGAAATGGAAGAGCTTGATAAATGGATGAACAGCATGAACAAAAACGGTACACGGTAACCCCTCTACTCCAGCATCCCTCTCTTTCTAGCTGACGTAGATCCCATGCATAGAAAGTCAATGTAAGGCATTTTGCACGTGTCTCACTGTGTTTCCTACAACGTTTTTAGTTGTGTTCTTGACTCCCTGCTACTAAAATAGCAGCACAAATGTCAGGGGTAGAATTGTTCAGAGGAGTATTTTAGTTTGTGTGGGAGCTTATTTTTAACATATGATGGAATATCATAAATGTTTTGAGTTTCCATTAGACACTTCTATTAAACACACATATAGCTGTGAACGGTATTTATATTTCTAAATACACATTTCTAATGCTAAGTACTAGTTTCTCCGAAGCACCTAGTCCTTTCAGTCCTCAGAGTTTCTACAGTTCCGTGCTCCACATTGTGCTGTTGTAGGAAAAACACACATTTACTCATAGTTCAGACCACTGTTTACTTAAAATTACTGCCAGGATCCTATGAATACATCCCTCCCCTCTTTGTGGGTCCTTTCCCTCGCTTGCCATCTTTACTGCATGGAACACAAGCAGCTCTTTGCTGCCAGTACCGTTCACCATCTACACCCTCTCTGGGATGTCTGTCAGCCCACAGAGCAATTAGTACCTGTGGTGACTACCACCAGCAGCATCTTCAGCTCGTTCTTGGGTATTTCTAAGTATCTTGTATTTTTCCCCCCCATTTTTCTCGCAGCTGAAGTCTCCTGGCCAAAGTCTCTAAGGGCCCTGCATCCTCCTTCGAGGTTCTCCTTAAAACATGCAGGTCTTTGGTACGGCGTGAATTAGCCGAGGCCCGATTGTGAACGGCTAACAGCTTTTCAGTGGCTAGGAAATGCTGAAACCCTGATATTTTTTTTCATTCCTGGTCCCTTGCCTTATATCCAAATGGCTCATTTGCCTGACCTCCTAGGGATGCTTTGTTTTTCAGGACATAAAAATCTTTGGAGCATTTCTTTGCATTAGCACAGTGCTCCACATGATGGGGTTTTGACCTTCGCGGTCCGTAAGCTCTAGCAGAAAACATGTGCTAAGCAGCAGTAGTGAAATAGAGACGTTAAGTATAGTACACAGGGAAGTAGTGCTGTAAAATATTTTTTTTTTAATTCTGTGGACAGAAAGGAGCACATAGTTTACATACAGTTTGGGCTTTTTTTGTTAGTGTTCCCTAAACCCCAGCCCCAAATTCCCAGCTGGACTATAAAGCATAGGTGCAACTATAAACAGTGGAAGATTAACAAATGGTCCTCCCCATGGTAGTTTATAGGAAACAGTCCTCAGAAGCAGTTCATTTGTATAGGTGTAAATAAACAACTGAAATATATATATAATAAAGAAATTACAGCAACACCTATCAAAGAGAAAGGGTATTTAAAACCTGTAACATTTGTGCTATGGGGACCATGCAGATTTTATAGATAAAAGGGTGCAGAAAAGCATCTGCAGTTTTACTTTCTAGAGAGACTTGTGATAAAAATTGATGCAATTTTGAAGTAAATGTAGAACTGCCAGGAGTAACTACAGTCTTGTTTCTTTACCCTTTTTCAGCTGACTGTGAATGTTTGCCTACTGTAAGAGAAGAAGAAAAAGAATCAATTGCCAACCCAAGGTATTTTTAATTCATTGTATTATTTGAAGAAATATGGCCAATGTCATTCCAAAATAATCAATTTTTTTGGTATGTAATCATAAATAGAGTAATTTTTGGTCTATTAAACTTTTGAAGTTTTTACATATAGGGACTTGGATTTCAACTTAAACAAAAGGTTTGATGCTCTTATTTCTAAACCAGTCTCTGCCTGTAAATTGCTCCGCTAAATAATCTTACGGTTGTAAACCTGTGCGAGACTTACAACCAGATGGCACAGATGGAGTTTCACTCACTGATCAGACTTTAATCACAGTTTCCCAAGGTGTTAATACAAGCATTCAGCGCAGCCTTCTCGGCACTCCTCACCGGCACAGACACCCAGCTCCCCTCTGCCGCCAGGTGCCTATAGGTCCCCAAGAACCACTGCCAGATGTTTTGGCTGGAGCTGTGACCTGCCAGACAGGGGCTTGTCAGACCCCAAGAGAACCCCAAGGGGTGTTCCTGGTGCCCCCGTGCAGCGCTCCCGCAGAGCTGGTGCTCGCTCATAGTCCGAGCAGAGAGCCTAGGTGGATGCAAAACCCCAATCCTGACAGCTTGTAAACTTAAAAACGTTCTGGCTGGTTTTCTCAGGATTTTGGCCAGAACCCCTAACCCCCTATCTAACTCCCCTTTTCCCTAATAAAAAAATTCTGGTTCCAGCTGGAGGCAAGGGGCTGTACGTCACCCTTGCCTGCACACTTGTGTTGCAGCTGCATTTTGGCAAGTGGGCAAAGCAGCTCCTCTGTGCCAGGTTGTGATAAACAATTAAACCATCCTGTGGGCCAAGAAAATCCCTGGTGCTGCGGAAGCAGCAGACACAAGCAGGCAAGGGTGGGATGGCAGGAGAAGGACCCAGGTCTTCCCTTTTCCATAGCATCAGATAGCTCACCATGCCTCTGACAGAGCTGCACCTCCCACTGTAGACCACCGTAATATCCCAGTCTCCCTCTTTTTTGAGTTTCCTTGCTCAGGAGTGAAATAGCAGCGATGATAGCAAGTCACCACTGCTGGAGAGTTTGCAACTCACTTGCTCCCAAGCTGTAGTTACAGGGTAGCTCTTGGACGGGGCTCCTCCACTGCAGCTATTTGTATTTAAAAGGTTTCTGCTTGTGCCTATTGCAAGAGAAATCGTTCTTGTTGTGTTAACGGGTTTTGGGGTTTTTTTGGTTTAGTTTTTAAAAGAGGCTTAAATACTATGTTCCAGGTGCAAGCAAGAGCAGTAGTTTTACCCTGAGCAGCTGGAAAAGATGCTGGGTTTGCGAGCCATCTGGGTCTTCCCTTCCAGCCTCTAAATGATAATGGAGAGTGGGGAAATTGCTAAGGAGAGGCAGCTACACAGTGGTTCTCTAAAAAACAGATTTGCTGAGCATACCACTGACTGTAGCAGGGAATTGGCTCAAGCATGCTTTGTGCTATTATGCTAACACCAGCACAAGTTAGACTATAAAAGGCTTTTTAGGCATGACACCCTGAGCATTATGTTTACTTTCCAAAACTTAAACACTTTGTTTTCAGAAAAAAAAATCATCATGACCTACCAGCTTGGGCCGACACTTTAAATACCATCCTTAATACAGTGCTTTTGTACTGGATTTGCATTAATCCCATCAGAAGGTGGGGTATTTGCTCCTGACCGGCAAAAGGCATCTTTGGGCTACACCCTACCTCAAGTTCCCCACCTGTAAAATAGAGATATTGTCGCTTCAAAGCACTATAGTGACCTTAAGCCTCGATGCAAAAAAAGCAGCCCTGTTCAGATAAGTATGCTTCAGTCAGAGTGAAGGTATGCACGTTATTTAAGCGTATTTCCTTATGATTGCTATCTTGGGATCAGGCTGTAGAGAAACTTACGCCTCTAAATTGCAGAAAGGCAAACAAATGCAAATGAAAAGAGGAGATTTATCTCTAAAAACATTCAGAACTGCTCAGGCAAAGGATATTAGTTGAATACAAAGTGCAAGATTATTATGTTCAATTTAGATTCTGAAAGACTGCTTTGTTGGGGCAAATTTCTTCTCAAATTACGGTACTTCTTTAGATTTTATTGATGATATTTCAATATGGGAACCCTCTCAAGGCCTCACTGAACACAGCTGGCTGAGTGTTGTTTTCCTGCTTCATAAAGATGCTGGGGGGAGTTCATCAAGACCCAAATGTTTTGAACTACAAATTGCTTTGGATAACATAACATTTTGAAAACATCTGAGACTAAACATTTCAGTAATGACATTTTGACATTTTCAGAATGAAAGTTGTTCCAAAACTACTTCTCAGAGTAAGTTACTTTTTAACATAAAATTTTAAAAAGGTTTAAAGAACAAAACCCGGTGGTGGTAAAATATGTCTAAGTTAAGTGTTTCCCTTAACTCAAAACTACTTTTTTCAAATTTCATTTTACATGAAATTTTGAAACCTGCTTCATTTCAAAGTGAAAAGGTATCTGAAGTGGTGGGATATCCTGATAAACAACAACAAAAAAAAAGTAGTTCCATTTATTTCTGCAGTTGAACCTTATCAAACCAAGATCTGCTGCTTTTCCTGACCAACCTCTTAGCTGAATAAATGATGTCAGAAAGAGAACTATGTACAGGTAGATTTTTTTCAGCAGCTCTTTTGACCAAGAAAAATGAAAGGCTATGAAGTAAAATTAAAAAAAAGCTATTATTATGGCAAAAATTGGTACTCATGAGCATCAAGGCTGCAGATTTGTGCAGAAGAGGCAAGACATGACAGCCCGGGCTCCCTTATAGGTAGAGGTCATCCGCCTTGCGCATAAGCCAAGTTCAAAATATATATGTGTATATACATTTTAAAAAAAAATATATATTTGAAATAATATAACTTGCCTTTGAAACCTAGTGTTAAACCCTCATCGTGCCAGAGCGGAGAACCCTGAAACCTCCCCAGGCTTGCTGGGGCTGGGGTTCCCGTCCCATGCACGCAGGAGGGAGCGGGTGGGCAAGGGCTGATGCACAAGTGGGCGCGAGGCCGATCTCTTCTCCGGGGACCTTTACTCCCTCGGCAAAACAGAAGCACAGCCTGTCCCCTTCACAGCACGGGTCTTTGTAGGGAGCTGAGTTTAATCACACCTCCAGAGGGGGTTTGGTTTTCCTTGGGCACTGCTGGGCACCATCCTGGTCTTTCTGTCTGAAGAAGGGTGACTCTTTCTTATGGAGAGGTGTTCTGGGTGGTGAATACATCAGTACAGAAAGAAATACTTCTTTCCCAGACCATGCCTCAGTTTGGCAAGGTACTTAAAAACACATGAAATATTAAGATTATGAGTGACCCTTTTAACTTCAGAGATGGTTTAAACCCCTGCTGTTAATTCTGGCTGAAATCTAACCAGCCGATAAAAAATGTCGCATTTTAAATCTTGGCATGAACCAAACATTTTTAAGAAAGTGCTAGGGAGCGAGCTAGCTAGGCAGAAACCAGTGGGACAAAGAGAAAATTCACCTGTTCCGAGGCCAGATTTAATAAAAAAATTCCACCTGTAAAAAGTTATCCTCGCCTGTGGGAAGAGGGCAATTTGAGGTACACTGGGGAGCCACTAACCAGCAGAGAAATCAGACCAGCCCTTGCTGCCAGCATCTAGCACCACTGATAGGGTCAGTTCATGCATTGCATAGCTGACATTTGTTTTCTGATAACACCTTCTCATGGACTCCAGAGATACTCTTGCATATTATTTCCTGCTGAGACAACTAACCCAACAGCATGACACTGGCGTGTTTTTTTCTTTTCCATGTATGCACAGCGATGGTGAATCATGAAGTCAGAACAGCAAAGAACTGGTTCAAGGGAAGCAGCGCACAAGCCAATGATCCCCCAGATATTGGATGAACTGGATTTAAATATAATTCATCTCAAAAGGCCAGAGAAACAAATGCTTTCGTTGTGTCCAGCTACATACAGTCTTCAGAAAGGAAACATCACAAGGGGAAGAAAAAAAGAACAGAAAAAAAAGGAAAAGCATTATAGTAAGATTAGGGCTTGATTTAAATTCGTTCTGCAATGAGATTCATCACAAATCAACAGAAACTTTTTTTTTCCCTCTAAAAGTTCTCAAGGTAGTCCATGTTTCTGTCTAGTTCTTCAGTTGTATATTGTGCAGAACCACTTCTGTTCCAAGTTTGGTGGGTTTCTTTGTATTTTTTGTGTTTTTCTTTTTAAACATAAACAGCATCTGTAATTCTGGACTACCCTGGTTTGGTGGATGTGAAGCTCGTGCCTAGGCAATGTTTGCTTTTCAATTTGCCTTTTGGTAGAAGTGCACTGATTTGCACAGGACTTCTGCTGGGGAGGTGCCAGACTAGGACGGACAGACCAGCTCTGAGGAGAGACGGAGCGGCTGAAGAGGCTCCCAAAGGATTTGATGGAAGCGACTGTAGCCCAGTGAGGGCATGGTCTTTGTAGCATGCTTTCTGGTTTTCTAATTAAAGGCATTGTAGAAGTAAAAAATATTATTTCGAGATTGCCTGTCAGTTTGTTATCTCCACAAATTAGTACTCTGGGCTAGCTCTCACCATTTAACCTTCCTCCCTGCCCAGGGCTGTTCTTTAACAACCACCTACTTCAGGAATAATCAACGTGAAGACATTTCTTCTTTAAAAATAACAGAGTTTGAAAAACTGAACAATTCAATACCCAGACCAACCACAAGTTTAGATGGGTATGTGTTATGCCTGACTACTTGGTCAAGGTTTTCAGAGGTAGTAAAACTGCTGCTTCCTCTGTTTTTGAATATTGAGCTTCAAATACCTGAAAGACACTGACTTCTAAATGTGCCTACTCACCTTTAATTACAGTGAGAAAAAAAATCAGACTCCTGAGACACAATATTTATATTCCCACCTTGAGGTAATTGCATCCATTGATTTCAGGTGGCATCTCTCTTATGGTTGCAGTTTAAATATGTAACACACACATGCAAGTGGATCCTTGTCTGTGCAAAGTTTCCCCTGCCTTATTTAAAATATTAAATTCACATCCTACCATATCTTATATCCTACCCTATCATATCCTACCTATCCTCATCTTTATTCAAATATATAATTTCTTCCCTCTCAATACAAGTTTAATATGATCAGTTTTGCTTTGCCTGCAAGTATGTCACTAATATGTTATCAAGCATAGCTTGGTTAAAGAGAGCAAACAAACACCCCAAGCCTCTGGAATGATGGCTAAGTGTCACTAACAGCTGACAAATACAGGACAGGAGGATTCAGCTTCAAGTAATTGAGGATGTGTCAAAATATAACAGGAAAAAAAAATGTTTACAGCTAGCCATATTCATTCATTTCTGAATATGATTTGACTAGTAATTTCCTTGAAAAGTAAAAGATTTCCTCATTGTTCCAAAATAATTTATTGGAAATATTGGATTTAACATGAGTGATAGTAAATTAATTTTCCCTGCTTGGATGATTTTTAACTTTGGAAAAAAGTGGTTTAAGTTCATCTTTCAAACTTTTTTTTTTAAACATTTCCACAAGTTCCTGACAGTAAACTCATTCTCTAGAATATTGATTTAAAATAATGCAATCACAAGGGGAAAAGAATGAAAGACTGAAATTTAGAAAATAAAAAAAAATAACGGAAGTGGGTATTTTCTAGTAGCAGCTTTGTAAGCAACTTCTTTCCAACAGACAAAGATGTTGTGCTCAGACTTCCTATAGTTTGCAAAGCAGTACGCCAAAACAGAGAATGTTTTCTTTAAGGGTACAAGACCTAAAGCCGTATTTTGGGACCATTACCAGCTGTGTGGTTGGAGGGCAGCCAGTGGTGACCCAGCCGTTTGCGACGCTGGTGTCCGGCAGCAACTCTCACCCCACCTTGCTCCAGCTCCGCATCCAGCAGCCACTGCCTTTCCCCCAAAGAGAGCTGAAGCACAGCTGGGACACAAAGAATGGGAATCCTTGCCTTTTTTATTTTATTTTACACTTGTCATCGGTTCCTGGTCATTTTCTTTTATATACAGTTTATCTCAATGTTTTAATCTTGTAGGTGAATTGAATTACAGGGGATTTAGGTCACTTTACTCCTACATTAGCACAGCTAAAACACATAATATTCCAGTTTAAGAGTATTACCTTTACACCTTCTGTTGATGCATCTTAATTTTTCCTGAACAATGCACGCAGACAGGTCCTCTAACCCGCAAAACACAAAGGAGGACAACCAGACAGCAGATAAGAAACTAGCAGGTTTTGAAAAATATTTTAACATTCCCATGCACTACACAGTATTTATGCCTCTGCTGTAATAATCCTCATCGTCAGCCCAATCTGAGCTGACCCGCCTCACCATCACCTTGCAACATCTACCCCCAACTGATAACTCAAGTTATTATCCCTCAGTAGAAATTGGGAAAAGCATCCAAACAGAAAGTCACTTCCACTATGTATCCTTCTAAAATGTTTAGCAAATGTGATGATCCCTAAGGAACTGTTACCTTCTCTTCCATTTTCTTCAAGTATTTCAGTAGTTATCCAGCACTTCAAGACAATTCATCATCTAATTTACAGTGTGTAAAGTGTGAGCACTTTTTGTCCTACAGAAGACAGAAAAGCTACAGATCCAAAGGAGGAATTGAGAAATACGTGGATAAAAAGAGCAATTAAGAACTAACATCTCTCCTATATATGCTAAAAATCAGTATCTCAGAGAATTTTTCAACAAAATAGAAATAACTCCTCCGTAAAGTTACAAACATAAGGTTACAGGCATTGCCAGCAGTTAATTAATACCATAATAGTCCTGCACTTGTAAAGTACTTAACCCTAACATTAACCTCAGCAAAAAAGAAAGTTGGTTTTAGTTGCTAGGTTGCTGTAAGTCATGGATACATAGATAACTATTGAACTGAGATTAAAAAAGTAAATTGTTTTGCAGTGCTAAACCTGATCAAGGGCTACAGAAACAACTTTTGTTTACTTTCTGTATATGAAATTGCTGTATGTGTGGCCATTTTACCAAATAGCTGTTTCAAATGATTTTTTAATGTAAAGAGTTTGACATCATAATATCATTTAATTGTATTTTTTAAAATTTTATTTTTAAAATTCAGATCTTAAAGAACTTTTTCTAATACAAGTTTATAACAGTTTTTAGTGTCTGTGGGTTCTCTTTTTCCCACAGTCCTGCTAATCCATTCAAGTCAACAGGTGCTAATTATTTGTTATGTCAAGATTACTCAGGCCTTAGAAGATGTACAAAGATATACGTAGACATAGATATGTTACTCATCAGCTCTCTAAAATTCAGGAAAAAAAATCCTAAAGGCTACCTCACTAGCCTCTTCAATTACAGAAGTGCTTTGAAATTAATTTTGCCTAAGAAAAAAAAGCCGCTTTATATTTCATTATATTGTTGTTGGGATATTCCAGATTGTCTTTATCAGTAGCCAAATTCTGGTTGCAATGAAATTGGTGAATATCCCCATCATTTTTCCTTGGGTGACTGTAGCCATCTTTCTTGAATGATCAATCATTTCTCAGGTTATTCCAGTTAAGCACCAAAATGGCAATCTCCAAAATGATAAAGGTGCTAAAATAATTTTCAGTGGATTTAAGGGAAAAGAAAAAAACCCTAAAACAAAAAGATAAAAAAAAAGAGATTTATTTCCAGATAAAAGATTTAGAAAAGATTAATAAGTACAGCATTGCTTTCATCCATTTTTGCAGGTTTCATTACAGGGGAGCAGAATGACCTGGGGGTATCCAGAAAGCTCAAGTCATTCTTGCTTCTATTTAATGCTTTTAATGTTAGCAAACCACCTCAATACGAGAGCATCATAGCAATGCCCAAGAAGAAACTAGTTCTCTCGCCTAAATGTCACATGGGCAAGAAACTTGTCATTGATACATGTACAGACCCTTAAAAAAAAAAATCTGTGTTTTGAGGCAACACTTGTCTGGTTCTCTATAGAGATGCAAACGAAGACTTGACCACAGAGCCCCAGGAAGTATTTTGACACCCTGGGGAGTAGCGCAGAGTTACTCCCCCAGCCCCAAACACCTGCTCGTGCCCAGCTCTGTCGCCATCAGTGCCATCATGCTGCCCCACAGACCAGGGGTCCCTCCAATGTGCACTAAAAGGAAGCTGGAAGGGGTCACGGGGGAACTGGTTTGGCAAGGGGAGATGAGATGAGGGATGAGCAAAGGACAAATCCTGCACCAATATTATCATTGCATCCTGAGCACCAACTCTCTGCTTTGGTTTTAAGAAGGGCTTGAGCCATACTTTCTGTGAATGTTCATGAAAAGAAAATAGTAGAGTCATGGTCCGACACGACAGCAAAGGGCAGCACCAGCCGCTCTCCCACGGGCTGCCGTGCCCTTCCAGCATGAGGCTGCTTCAAGTCTGGTTTTGCGCTAGACTGGTTCCCTGGCCTGATGTTGGGTGGGATCCCACGTACTGAGGGCTCGGAGTCCTTCCCTGCTACCACCCGAGACCCCAAGCAGACATGGCAGAGGGGTGAGCAGGGGCTGACATGCAGCAGCATCACCCCCTCCACAACGCAGGACACAGCCCAGGGGCAGCTGGTTTGTGAAATCATGTAAGTGATCACGAATACAGAGTATTTTATATGTACCTTAGTGCTATTGCTGTCGTTGCTCTATGGGAAATCATCTTTTTCTGCTAACGAAGGCTAAAAGCATAACTGAAGCATAACACCAAAAGAAGAATGGTTATAAACACAGCATGGCTCTGGAAGCAAAGTGCACCTCATCTCCACACCCAGGCCCCCAAGCAGCAGCAACCCACTGGTACAGAGAGCCACAATCGCACTGACACACTCAAAGTTGGGAATTATTAAAATAAGTGCATTATTACAGCCCAACTGGCACTCCCCTACAGGTTTTTATTTGTATATTAAATTGCCTTTTTTTATTACCAGATTTTCAGTGGTTATTTTTATACCAGCAGCGCATTAACTGTAGTTTGAGAATTGTCAGATTGGTTCTGACAACTGGAGAAAAAAAAGCTAATTTAGGCACCTGAAGGACACAGGAAGGCATTTGGTATATACTAAGAGGATTTTGGCACAGAGATGAGGTTTTTCCCTTCCCCCATTTTTTTTTTTTTAAGAGATTAGGTGTGCTATAACCTTCAAAGAGAAGGGGAATAAAAAAATATATCTGTTCTTACATCTAGTTAATTTTCATTTAAATATATATATCTCTCTCAATAGAAGGGTCAAGACATCTTTTGACTAGCTGCTCTTTCATGAGAAGAATGACTTTCCTCAAAACCACACAAAATTTCTATATATAGATATTTTGGTGGTTTTCAACTTCTGCAAATTTAAGATTACTGAAAAGGGACTTCTCAACTTATTTTGGAAGTTTTGAAACAAAAGTATTTTTCCATATAGAATGCTAATATCAAGTCCAGAAGTGGAGTGAAACTCATTAGTTCAATTAACCACCCCATGCCCCAATCAACTCAAATTTTATTTATTCTTACTTCAATTCACAGGAGAGGCTAATGTTTGAGACTTAGGCTTTTTAAAAAAAAAAGAGGAAAGAAAGCCTACTACGAAAATACCCACCCAGATATTGCTGCTAAAAATACCAGCATAGAAAACTAAACCCAAATCTGAGCTTGAATTTACATATTTAATTTTGGGAAGCAATACCCAATAAAGATGCATACATTACTGTCAGCACCAGGAAGGCAGTATTATCTCAATTTCTTTCTTCACAAGCTGAAGAGATCTATACACTTACATAACGTGCACATACGTGGAGCAGTAGTTAAAGTTATGCTTTATAACCTCTGGTGTTTACCAGATTTGACAGGTTTCATAAATTTACTTGGGATTTGCTTGTTGTACTCAGACTTCTGTTCTATATTACAACCTGAAATAAGGATCAAGTGGCATATGCTCTGCTGCTCGGAATTTGTATGACAAAGCATCAAAACTAGCAGGTTTCCCCACTAGAAGCAGCAGTTTTGTTAATTCCTTATTCAAGTAATTCCAGTAGATTTACCCCCACTCCCCCCTCCCCAAACAAACCAGTAGCTTAGTTTCATTGGCTTTCTACTCTCAGGGATGCTGGCTGGGCTTTTTGTTGAAATACTTTGTTTCTTTTATAACAGGTCCAAATAATACCTGAAAAAAATCTTTACAGTCTCTCCAACCTCTGTAGCAAATCCGTTCAGGCAGTAGATGCAATTGTAGCAATAATTTATCTGCCTCAGACCTCTGAGGTTACCATTTGCCACAGATTAGCTGTAACTTTTCTTATTCAGTTTGCTGTAGTCAGATTGCAGCTATCAAAAATAAGCATACTGAATTAAAATACCTGCATGCTTGTCCTGCTTTACATTTTTCTTGCAGAATAGAGTGAGCAGCACTCGCTGCAGGGACAAAGTTCAGTAAACTATTAGAAATGAGTGAATTATGCACAGGGCAGAATAACAATATCAAAAAGCCTTTGTCCAGATCTCCTTTATATATGTGCACATATATATTTGGGCATGGCATTACAATGAACCAAAGTGCCTTCTTTTCAGCAAGCGGCTGGGGGCTTGCTGCATAGCCCCCCAGCTATCAGTAAAGGAGCATTTTTGGTTCTAGCCATGCTGCCAGGGACTGTCCCAGCCGTACCTTGGCTTGGGGCACCTGCTTTGCTCTGCCTTAGATGCATCCAGATCTGGTTCTGAATGATACTCCGACTGCCACCCCCAGGAGGGAATCCCAACCTGCAACTGCAGATGTGCTTTTTACTGCAGTGCCCGTTCTACATGAAACCATAATTCATATTACGGAAAGAAGGAGCTCAGGGTTCGGAAGCAGTTTGCCCTGGCAGCATTGCCCGCAGCATGGGGACAGGTGAGGGGGGAAAACGTTCTTTCCCCAGGACACGCTGGCTTGCCAGCTTTGCTCCCCAGGGTTTGGCCTGGGTTGGTTACAGGCCGATTGCTCTCTCTCCCCAGCAAAGGGGTGCCCAACACTTTCTGGGGAGCACCACTGACCCTAGTTACCTGCCCATCACCCCGAAGGCTCGCTGCAGCTGCGGGGCTGCACGATGGCCCACTGTGCCCGTGGGATCAGCTGCAGGGATGATCACCGCAGGAGGTGAAGCTGTGCCTGTCAAAGCCACAGCCAGATGAAAACTCTCCCCAAGAGAGGGTCACCCACAGCCCAAGCTTCTTCCATGGGGACACGCGGGTTTGACTCCCGCAGCACACCACAGCAGTATAATCTTCAGCCAGAACTTTCCGGTCTTGTCCAATGCTAATCATGCAAACCAGTCTAAATGATACAAGAATATTCTTGTTAAAGAACTCAAAATTACAGCCTGTATTCTGACCGCTTTTCTCAAAGAGGACTTCTCTCAAGTCAGGACTGCAAGGTTGGCCCCGATTGTTTAAGAGCAGCATTTACTTTCCCAAGTATCAAATGATGTTAAACACATCTCAAGAATATTTTGTAGCAAAAGAGGGGTAGTTTAAGAAAGAACAAAAACACAGAACATTTGCCCCTGGAATAAGTACAAGCATTTTCTTTGGGGAAAATAGGTACTTCTTATCCAGTAGGCTGTATGGTGTTCACACACAAAGTTAATGCAGAAGAAATCAGACAGTAACTTCCAGGAGCAAGTTGATTTAAGAAATCTAGCTTCTTTCAGCCGCTATATAGCCAGACCTGCCAAAGGGTTTAATGAGTTATTCACAAACAGCAGAGGGGAAAATAGGACTCATGGATGCAGTAAAGTGGAAGTCTTTCTGAAGATGGTTCATCCAGCATTTGGATGACAATGCTATAGGGATACGTGCAAAGAGCATCACTCTCCATGGAGGAGTGACTGTCAGAGTACACAGATAAAAGGGGTAACCAAGGAGAAATAATTGAGTGGATATAAAATAAGGAGCCTATAACCCTAGAGGAAAACCAAGGATTTGTATAGCCATGCATTAGCTGGATTGACGAAGAGATGCATTTTCAGAAAACACACAGACAGTGAAAGGCCTCTTTGCTGTAATTTAAATACTTAAGGTTAAACATACTGCTAGCACTTAATTTAACTGTAAATTCTTTTCAGCTTTTAGTGTTGTGAACAGCTTTGTAGGAAAACTTAAAAATACAAGAGCACAACTAGTCTACTCAAAGACCATAGTCTTAAAAAGGACAGATCCTTGTGTTACCTCGCTTGAGCCAAATTACTGAACTGAAAGCAAAAACCAGGAGGCATGAATTGAAGTATTATCCTTGTGCATTCCAGGAGCACGGGAAGAGCAGAGGTCTGGGGGAAGACTTGCAGTACCAGGCAAACAGCACACTAAACTGGCTCCTCTCTGTTCTATTTATTTTGCACAGAGTGCATCTATTCTGTGAACATGGGATTAGTCACAGGAGACTCAAGTTAATAGTATTTATGGATATACATATTAGCATAAAATAACACCAGTCCTAAACTGCTCCCTCAGTTTTTGATCAAGTGTTATTTATTAATAATTAGGTTTAATGCTCCCATATACTAGACCTCAGAACTTGTTTACACCACTTCATGCCAAAGCTTCAAATGCCTTAAAGGGGAAGTTCATTATTTTTGATTTATAATTATCTATGACAAGAAAGATCTTAGACAAGAACAGAAGACAGCAGGAAATGATCTACCCATCTTCTGTTTATGCAACTACTACAAAGAGGCATGTGATGGTTTTGGCCTCAGTCCAGCCACCATTCATCTCTATAGGACTCTTTCTATGACTCTTACAGAAGTTTCACGGAGCCCTTTTTAATCTTGAAATAAGTCAGGTGTAGAGAGGCCATTGCTCTCAGTCTACAAAGATCCCAAGCTGGTGCCATATGGCTGATGTGCTATCAAGCGACAGAAAAAAAAAAGATGTGTTGATATATGGTATTATTTCTCTCCTGCAAATAAGTTCTCCTGTAGCCTCAGTGATTCACTTCCCTCCCATCCCTATGTCATTAACTATGAACTGGCAAAGTCAGCTACACTTGTGTAGTTCTGGGAAACCTCAGCCAAAAAAAAAAACCATACCAGCCAAAACTGTTGTTTAAAACCATTAACACTTGACACTTCGGTTATGCCAGCTCCGGAGCCGATTGTTCACCAACAGTGCCCCAGCAGCAGCCACCTTGTCCCCTCCTCGTGCCCAGGCAGGGCCACTCCGAGGGCTCAGTGGCTTGGGGGGGGGCTTTGGCAAGTGCCTCTACACCAAAGTCGGTCCCGGTCCCCCCCGCAAGGCTCCGTCCCTGCAGCGCTGTAGCAAATCCAACTTGACAAGCGACACTTGGCAAGTTCCCTGCCCAGCTCACTGCATCCCATCCCTGCCTACCCCCTATTCATTAAACCTCACAAAGGCATGGAGCAGTGGGGAGTTTGTCCCCACAGGGGACACACTCACTGGAGATCTACAGTTTTATTATTAGGGTCTTTTCCACTTTACATTGGGGAATTGATTCAAAGCATTTTGTAATTTTATAGCCATCAGCTCTCTTCATCCTACCAGCCTATTCAAAATGCCAAATACAAACTCCTGGTATTTCTTGCTCTCTTCTAGAAATCCATTTCAGAGTTCTGACCACATCCATGCACATGGGCGTTTTACTCCCAGTAGCTCCTCCTATTACCCTTGTCTTACCTTGGACCCCAAATTTACGGTTTTGTTTGCTCTTTTCTTGCATGCAATTCTGTGCTTTATATGTTTTCCTCATGTTTTTCTGCTGCCTTCTTAACACAATCCTTGATCCTAGACAGGCATGGCCTGCATCATCATCTTAAATAAATTGCTTCCCCTAGTGATTCTTCCAGCAATAAACCTCTAACCTCTTTCCAATTAATAAGAAAATTCACATATATTGTTTTTACTTCCAGTCTGCATATTCTTGCATTTGTTTTACACTTGAATATAAAGCTGAAATTAAAAATAATAAAACAAATTAATTGCTTGCATCCTGCCATCCATTCTAAACTGCATTTATAGAATTTATGCCATTACCACATAAGCATCTCACTCCTTGGCCCCCAACCTGGCTGCCTTGTAAATATAACAAGGAGTTCCTCTGGCATAATTTGCTGCCCTGTTTTTCTTCCCCTTTCGCCTCATTCTGTACCCGGGTCCCCACAGAGGAGCAGCACAGGGCTGCAGCAGGGAGCTTTGGCCATCTCTGTTGGCAGCAGGGGAGAACTGGGAGCAGGACCGAACCTGTGCCAGGTCATACTGGGGCCTCATTTTATTATTCCTAGGTTTGAACTGCGGAAAAGCAGAAATATGGCTTAAAGCTATCTTTAACTCCACCCATACAAAGGATGCTGCAACCGCTATCCAGCTGCAAATTCAATTCTTCATCTTTCCAGAGGCAAAGGGAATCGAGACATTAGAGCCCCCTGCGAAAGGCTGCCCTCCCATAGCTGCTGCCCAGTGGTTCCCCAGCTAGGGCCCTGCTGGGCAGCTGGGGTGGGCAGTCCTGCAGCTTGCCGAGGAGAGGTACACACCTCCTCTCACCCAGCCAACAGCTTCAGCACCTGATCCATCAGTGCTGTGAATTACTGCGGGGATTCGCACTTAGCAGGGCTGCTAAGAGCAGCTGAGAGAGCATTTCGACTTTGCAGCATCAGCAGCATCTGAAAGACAGAGCCACTGGATGTCTATAAGCAAAGGGGAGCAGAAGATGATTTTTATATGCAGATTGCACCAGCATGTTTAGGCCCGTATTCATCATTAACTTTGAGATAAAGCCGACAGGGTTGTTATTCTTTTCCCAGTTACATATGTACCTTCTCAAGCCCAAGATCATGCCTAAACCAATGTGCTTTAGAAGGGACAAATGTCCACCTGTACTGTTGGAGGCAGTTAATCCTAGGGAAATACGGGGATCAGGAGGGGTGGGAAGCCAAGGCTGACTGAGTACACATCCAAAAGAAAGTGTGCAAGAAAGACCTTGGTGTAATAGCCCAGGAGAAGAGGCAGGGCAAGAGCCAAAGAATCCAACTGCTGTCTCATGAAATCCTTGTTCCATAAAAAGGCACTGAAGTTAGATGTCATCTACACATCACGATACCTTCCTTTATCTGGATGGATGCAGTTTCTAGTGACTGATAGAAGGAAGCAAGCAGAGCAGTCACTAATGTTATTGTGAAAGAAAACCAGAACACCACAGTGACTTCAAATTGTCCAGTCTGCAAGTGATGAACAGAGAAAGGGAAAAGGGCTTCCCATTACAGCACCTGCAAGAAGCCCTTCAGCCTCCTCACTCCTGTAAATGTTTTCAGCATCACATGTGCCTAGAGCTCGAGTGCTTTGTTTGGGTGCCATTAGAAGACATTTCTAGACAGATGCCCTCTATGCAAAGCCTGCATGTGATGCATTCCAGTTGAAATTGTAGCATTTTATACAACTCAACACTGGGAGTTTTTTTACCCTAGAGAATCTATAGTCTATATTAAAAGATCCAGTGGATGAAAGCTGGAGCTAGACAAATACAAAGCAGAAATCAGAAACATTTCTAATAAAAAGAAGAACTAACCTAGGACCAGGATGCGTTTGCTATTCTAAGACTGCTTCTGAAGAAATCTCACTTTCCCTTCGTGACATGGGAACTCTGAACTACCATCAGCAGTTGGCTAAAATACAGACATCTCTCAGCTGAGACATGGTTAGAAGAGTTTCTAACATCCCGTGGTCCTGCAGTTACGAAGATGCCTCCTGGGCACCATCTTCAATGCACTTGGAAAACAGCCTCTTTTTCTGAGGACACATGCGAATGGCTGGAGACTATCAGCCCAGGTGAAAATCTAAGATCAGAGAATTATAGGCCAAGCTCAGTGATTGTCTTCCACTTACCTTTAGACTCCCTAGAAGTCAGTAGATTAAGAAGATTTGAATTGTGGACCGGAATTTTTTTGAATCTGCATTTCTCAGGCTCGCGATCCTTCAGCAAACATCGCTCTAGATTAAAGTTCACAACAACCTTTGCTGAGGCACCCCCCCATCACCAAGCTCCCTCCCAAACACCTGGTGGGTCACGCTCTGGTACATTCCACCCTGCAGCAACGTCTCAGAAGCCCACACCACAGCAAGCTCCCACTGCACTTCTTACATGTCTGTTGGGACTAAGTGCTCTAAGGGGTTTTATCTGGTTTCTAGCTGTGCAAAGGCAAGTTCCATCTTTGCTTCTCTGGCCACAGACACCTGCTGAAACACAAACCTAAACATTTCCAGAGTTTGCTGCCTTCAGCCTCCTTCCTCTATAGGCAGGAGAAACTGCCCAAGTTTGAATCCATACCCTGTTGCTTGCCAACATGTCTAATTGAACCATCACATTGCTGTTAGACATTTCAGCTGTGCTATTCATTTACTGCCATTGTGTTATTTCACACCAGCCCCCCCAAAGATCAGTTTCAAGTGTCTTTCTTGGTTTTTTGTATTACTGAAATTTTCCTTCCAGTTATTTCTTAATCTTCAGCTCTTCAGCAGTTCTGGGTTTTTTGCTAGCGTACTGCGTGTGGTTGTTCCTCAGTTACCATGACACCCGCTAATGTGCAGAAGACTAGAGCCTAAGAGCAGAAAACAGCCGAGTCACATGAGAAGATGGACAAGTTGTCAAGCAGATAAGGCTAAAAAGCACACAGAGGCTCCTCGGCTGATGTAAATCAGTGTAGCGCCATTGAAGTCAGAATTATAAATCTCTCCCTCTGACTCAGTAAATACCTCCAGGGATCAGAACGCCATACCTGCAATTTGCAGCACTGGAACAAATATTTTGCTACAGATACCTTTTTGCCAATATGTAACTACTTCAAGCTACACAAATGAGAGCACAACTGATTGCAAGTATAGACTTAAAATCGTTCTTCTTTTCCCCCCTCCTGCTGCTGCTCCAGCCGTATTGGAAGACTTCAAAATACCCAATTTCAAGCAATACCAGGCAGCTAGAAACATATAGTAGCAACAACAGATAACAACAATATGATGCACTCGCTATTTGTCACATTACAAGCCTGACCATCACTCCAAAGCACTAGTGACCTAGCCAACAAGACATCGGTTGCCTAATTTCTTTTTGGTTTCCCTTTCGTAATGTTACAGGCTGCCCGAGTCCCAAAAGGCCTCTGAACTGCAGTCCAGAAAACCCCCATGCTGAGCCAGGAGCTGCTGAGAACACACCAACAGAAACACTCAGCACCGGGGTATATCCAATTTATTATCTGGCTCCTCATTAGACCAACACAAAAGCAGGCAAACTGCAAGCAGCTCCAAAAACATAAGGAGAAAAACAAAAAAAAGAGACCTCTTAAAAAACCTCTGTGTTCAGCATTCACATGTAATGGCTGCTTTCTAATCCAACATACCCTTTATTAACAGTAACTTGCAAAACATCTGTTGTTTTCCTGACACCACACAATATCAACACACCGAACTCCGGGCTCTCATACAAGTTTCAACAGGTTCATAAAAAAACCCAACATTATTAAGGGCCTGGTCAGCCCAAGACTCACCAACACGCATTTTAACTTAGAACCATAGAAACTGGCACCATACCACCTACTTCCCCTAACAGAAGGCCTCAGGCAATCAGCCTTGCTTTTATTTCCATCCTTATCTTGAATCTCAAGCCACAGCTGCGAGTCAGGAACACAAAGTTGTGGCACTACTGCTTCAAGTCTACAGCCTAAGAGGACCACGCCAAAGCAAATTGGTGGGCAAAGTCACTCCAGGTGATACCCGTTCCTGATGCTGGGCTGAATTGCTCCCAAGGGCTGAGATATAAGGAATTCCAGAGCAGGTAGTTGCTGGCTGGGTTAGGCGAGGGATGGTTTGGAGGGTAGGCTTTGATGTCGGTACAGATAAAGGTTGGTTTGCTGCTTTATCCAGATTTCAGGCACCTGAATTCTTTAGTGCCTTTAGTATCTAACTAAGATTATATAGAAAGCTTGTCATTGATGAGAAAGTAGAGAGAGGCTTCAAGCATTCAGCATTGTCAGCTATTGGTTTTCTTTCTATTTAGTTTGGCAGAAATCTTTTTTTTCCTTTTACAACCTAAAAGGCAGACATGCCTGACATTTCAGTGCTGGTCTTCCCTTAAACGGAGACTACTAATTGTGGCCATTAGAAACCAGATTTAAATAATGAAATTTGTATCGCATGGGAGCTATTCTGAAACAGAATTTAGGACTTCATCAGTGAAAGCCTAATGCATTAACCCTACTATGCTTCCAATGCTAGAATTGTCACAGATGGATCTTAATGAAACGTGCTGTAGTGAATTGTCATTTAAAAAAAATGGTAGATTTTAGATAAAGAGAGACAAAGGAAAAAAAAGGTAGGAAAATACGTCATTAAGTAATTTGTTCATCAAGTTCAGTATCTTGATGCTACCCATGACAAATACCTACTGCGTTGAAGAGCAAATCCTCCTGCAGTACATCTATATTCCATGGGTGTATAACAATAAAAATTCTTCCTTGTTTCCTGTAGCTATTACAAAGCATTGAATTTAATTATCTGACTACAAACTTAGGGCTGTTACTTAAGAATTTCAGCTTATTCTATACCTTTTAAACAATCCCAGCTGTTCTTATGCAACAAGATTTTTAAAGAGGGACTATTTTTAGTGTAACAATTTAAACAACAAAATGTTCGTAGTCTTTGCATCATCATAATGCACACCAAAGCTGAGCTCTGCAGCCAGTTTGCTGAAATCCTTGGTAATCCTCAGTGTGTGAATTCACCTGGATTGCCTGATGAATTTTATGAAGTAGAGAGAGATAAGATGAAGAAAGTGAATGCTGTGGGCTCTGTTGATGTAGTTGAACTTTTAGGAACTACAGTTACAGGTTTCAGAAATAAGCACACAGATGTAAGTATGTAATTCAGCATTTATCAGAAGATATTCAATGACTTTCCCGGAAGTATAACAACGAAAGGCAGCTAACGCTGACAGAAAAGCAGAGGTGAAACTAAAACTCAGATCCAAAGGACACGGAACAGATTCGAATTTCATGGCACAAACTTTTTCCGCCCAGCTCAGAGACTCAGCCCTGAATATCAAGTGCCTAAAATCCCAGTGACCAACAGGAAAAAAACTGAACCAAGCTTCACACTCTCCTTCCTACTGGAAAGTAAAAGCTAAGAAATGCATAGTCTTTCATGTTCTGCATTAGAAGATCAGGCCATATCCAGCTTGGAAGGCTTTATGGCAGCCGTGGGACAGGTAAGTTTACGATGACACCGCAAGAAATATTTGATTGCCCTTTTATTTAAATGGGTGACGTCCTAGCCCTTAGTAAGGTCAATGTGACTTCTGCCAGCTGTTCAGGAGCCTCTTTTTTATGTTTGCTTTAACAACCCTTTAACAGAAATGAGTGAAGCCTTTGGGAAGCTACATGAAACACAATCTGTCGTCCGCTAGGGTCGACAGCAGGCTGGATTTGGGAAGTTCGTGCTTCCTTGGCCCCCAGCATCACCACGTCATAGAAAACAAAGGAGCAGTTAGCTGACTGAGCTTCAAAGCAAACCTCCTAAGAAAGGGTTATTTCTGATCTGGCTTCCATGAAGGCTGTACAAAAAGCTGATATCGCAGTCAGGGTGGGGACAGGGCTGTGCAGCGTGGAGGTGAGAGGGGCCCCCCGAGCCGGCACGTGCCGAAACTGCGGCGTGACGCTCGGTGCCCTGTCCTCTGCAAGCGCACGGGGGAAAGCCAAGTCCGTGTTTCTGAAGCCGCTGCCAAATCAGGGGGCCAAACTAAGACAGACCTGACTTTTTATAAAGAGATCCCAGGGAGAGTCTGAGATTTCAAAGCATTTTTTTACTCCTCCTCAATTCTTGAGTGAAAAGCCAAACCCCTGCGACTGTTTCTACCTTTTCAGATTGGCTAACCTGGCCGATCAGATGGTAAAATGACAGCGGTTTTTTTATTGGTAGCAGCATTAACAAAAATTCCAGAAGGCCACAGCCTGTCTAGCAGCAGTTGCCAGGGAGCATCAGTGTTTGTGCGGAGCGTCAGGTTTTGTGCGCAGCATCACTAACGCACGCGGTCGACGGCTGCAGGAGTGGTTCCCGGGGGAAGGCAGCGATGCGGTCTGCTGGCATGGACCTGGCCAGGCTCTGCCTGCTGAGCCTTAGCACGCTGCTTTTCCTCTACAGCCTTGTGGGGGGGAGTCGGTGGATGTTCCTAATGCCCCTTCCCATATTCTGCTGCTAAAGCGTGCACAGCGGCACCGCGAGCAGCATCAGAAACTGGTAGGAGATTTTCCTCAGCTCCAGCAACCGTTTTCAGTTCTGTGACATTGAGGCATGCTCCCAGGAGGCCTGATGAGCATAATGCTGAACAAGTCTGCAAAGTTTGAGAACTATCTAGTTTAAAGCTCTCGGCACTATTAATATTCATGTGTCTGATTGAGTATTATAACTCTAGGCATTTTATTCCTACAAAAAATGTGGGTCTTGAGGTTTCCTGCTGAATTAGGGTAAGTTTTATTGCATGGTAGCCTTCTGAGCGACACTGAAGATGATAATTGAGGAGACGTTCTGGCTGAGGAATTTTTGTTTGTTAAGTTGTTTTCTAGTGTTGCTTCTGCTAAGGGGTAATTCTGCAAAATAACATGTGTAGGCTCATTGCTTTGCTTAATAGAAACAGCGAAGAACCTGACCTAAGCAGAGCTGCCGAAGAGATATTATCTTGCTTTTGTTCAAGCTTATGACATGGTTCAAGCCCATTATACAAGCTAAGCTACAATAAATACTTGACCTGTGAGTGCTAGAAGGGAATTCGTCCTTATTTCCTCCCCCATTACATAAATCTGAATGACAAGCTATTTAATCTGGGTAATAGTTAACAGCCTCTGATTGCAGCTGTTAATATTACCCAAAGGAATACCAACTACTAGTCAAGAAAGCTGTGGTAACACCTTGCTAATGAGAACCATATTTGAGGTTACTCAGACCAACAGTTTGATTCCCATAAACACGTTCATTTAAAAAAAAATAATAAAATTTTGCTTTTGTAATGACAGGGTCAGTAAGAGGGTCCAACTACACAAGAATCCTGTAAATTTTTGGAAAAATTTGGACTGCCTCTGAACACCCTGGAATTGCCTTCAGCTTTCCCTCTCAGACAGCTGAGACTACTTCTTCCTTCTAATAAGCAACTGCATTCAGGCCGACTTCTTTAATTAAAACTTTTAAAGCACTTTACATTGCATGATATAGTCTGCACAGCACTGTATGACATAGCCTGCACAGAAGCACCATCTCTGAAAGTGACAACGACCCTCAGAATAACCCTTGAAAGCACTAGAGAATCAAAAATGTTTTTTCTCTTCCCCTCCTCATTGTATTTCAGGACCATCCTTCCTGCTGGTGCTTGGAGATCTCTAGCTTTTCCTTTCTGTAATGGGGCTTTACGCTGCGCTGCTAACTTTTATATCTGAGATAGATGGGACATAATAATCTGAAGGGATCGCTCACCATAGCAATTGTCAGGGCTGTAACACCTCTTCTCTTCAGGGTTTCTTTTTTCAGGGGAAAAAGACAGTATTCAACACAATTTTATGCTATCATTTTTTTCCCCCTTCCCTGAACCAGGGTTTTCCCTAGGAGCCTATTTAGCTCTCCACGCTACTGTCTTCTGGAAAATTTTGTGTCATCTGCCTACAGCAAAAGCATGTTCTGAAGAAAGAACAAATCCGCAGCCATCCGCTTGGTTCCTCGGGTAACATCTGTTGGTTCTGCCTTTGAAAAGCAAGTCTGGGAATTCTCTCTGTGAAGGTGGGCTCTTGGATGCAGATACTTTCAATGTTTAGTGTTCCCTACGTGCTGAATGTTTCTATTTCTCAATGCATTTGGTTGCCTTTGGACTTAATGTGATACCAATTTACAAGAAAAGGCATTTCCTAAAGGAAGCCTGAGAGCGTAGCACCACGCTTTAAACCTGCCATGCAGAAGCCACTCTTCACTATATAATTTAATAACTTCCTGTTAAATTGTTACTAATTTACTGAAAAATTATCCCGAAGAGCACTGAAGAAGTGTAAAATGTTAAATCATATCATGCTGTCTCTCCATTCTTCCTTAGGGGCCTGGATTTATTTAGCTGAAGCTAAATAAAAAAGGGTAGCAGCACGATTGGCTAACCAAAACTATTATTTTGGATTGCACCATTAAGAGATAGTAATATTATTCACTGTTTGCAAGGCTTGCCAAATCTATATAGCTTTCAGATTGTATTGTACAGTTCTGTGTAACAGCTATGTCTTTATTTTTTTAGTACAGAGCTAGCTACTCTAAAAGTTGTTCTTGCTCTCTCTCTTTCTGTATGTATATATGTAATTAAAATATCATTATTGCAATAGAAGTAGTTAAATTAGAGTCTGTTTATTCTGGAACAGAACAACTACAGAAACTTGATCATATTTTATTCAGTCACAGGGGAGTTTGATTTGCTTAGACATGGGAGAAGTAAGAATGTACTGCCAAGTAAAAGACAGCAATGCAGGAAACAAGTTACTAACTGGAGAGCATGCAAAGCAATTGAAATAAACTTCTACGCTTATATTTGTTTGTCGGTATTTTTGATTGCAAAATGTAATCTCAGAAAAGCTTCAAAGCCTAGAACTTGATGAGATACTGTTACCGCTCCAGTGCAGGACTAACAGCCTAATTCAGATAAATTGAGAGCTGTGTCTCTCGGATAGGCTTTGGGAGAGTGCCTTTACCCCCATTCCACTGACTTTTTATTAATTTGGAGGACGAGGTGCTGATTGGCTAAAACTTCAGCGTCCCTTTTTATAGCCACAGAATTAAAATCAAAAGTAGAAATGGCTTCAGAAACTTCAGCTGATGAGAACGCTGTGTTGACTGTTACAGTGAGTGATAATTCTCCAAGTTAGCTGAATACCTATGTCTAACGTCAGCCTAATGTCTTTTTCTCCCTAAGACTGTCTTTTTTTGCATCTGTGCAAACCTTTTGCAGGAGCTGATGCTGACGGCCAAAGACAGACAGCTGAACAAAATGCTAATCATGGAGAGCAGGACAGTGTTAGATAGTATTTGAAATAAAGATGAAATACAGGTATTCAAATTTAAGTCAAAAGGTGAACCTTAAATTCTGTAGAACTACCTCTGGAGACACGGACAAGAAATTAACGAAATTTCTGGAAGAAAAGGGGGGGCTCTGCTATTGCTTGGGGTTATTCAGCACTAAGATCAATCTGTAGCAGAAAACAGCAGTGTTACTGAAAACAGGTTTCCACAGTGGTTTCCTATGAACAGTTGTTTAAGGGTATTATAGATAGTTTAAATATTACAACTGTGACTCAGTTATTTTCAATACCAGGGGATACCTTATTAGGATTTGGTCCCACCAAACCTGTTTTGCTTACCATGACAGACTACCACGGCTAAATATAGATTATAGAAGAAAGGTGCTAACGCTTTCAACTTCAAGTACACGCTTAGACAAATACTATAAATAGGCTGATGTTTTGTAAACTAGTACTTGACAGAGGCACAGAATAGATGCTCTCCCGTGGGAATTTTCTGTGTTCCTTCTGTGGCTTTTATGGGAACAAGTAGCTGCTCTTAGATATCTCTTTTTATCAGTCTTAATTTCAGGTCCAATAGCAGCAAGAGCCTGACAGAGTGGGCTAGCAGTGAGCTTTCAGGCAGGCTGCCCAATGCAGTTTTGCCAATACATTGATCTGGGCTACCCTTGCTATGCCTGCCCTGACTTTTCCAGGGTACAGCTAATTTTAAACAAGGTTCTAGTGCTGGTTTAGTCCTGCTGTAAACATGGCCTTGGTGGACCTGGCAAACTTTGTGGTTTGGTGCTGATTCGGAGAACATTCAGGAATCGCTTCACTCAAGTGCATTATCAGGTGTGTTAGTGGTAGGGATGGAGTTAAATACCTGCCTGTAAGGTGTCTGAGATTGGAGATCTGAGCCTGCAATGTTGCACGGGTCAGGGCAAAGTGGGGGTTGGTTCCAAACATTTCAGAAATCCCAGTGGTTTTGTTTAAAGCCCTGTCTTTTAAAAGTACAATTTTGCATGCACTGTTCAACAGTACTGTCAAGAAAAGCCCCAGCAACGCTCTTGTGTTATAAGCAAACTAAAATATCATTATGTAGCACACTTAGGCCAGACCTGTTTTAACTCGAGTACTATTTCCATTAAGCTATAGCCAGACATGCAAAGGTAATTAACTCTATCATTAAAACTGGTACATTTATACAGACAATCTTTAGTTAACCTTCTCACTTATTGCACTGTTTCTTTTACTTTGCAAGTTACTCCTGCCAAAACCACTACGGTACCTGTAACAGGATGAGCAGAAACGGAGAAAGGGAGTAGGGAAATAAAAACCCCAAAGGTCTTGCACTGTATCAACTCTGTAAGTATCAAAAATTAGGCCATTTTTCTGAGTCAGGTTAAGAGTTCACAAACCCTGTCTGATATGGCAGTACTGCTATGAAATTTATAAGCAGATGCCCATGGCGAAGGATGGTGTTGTCACCAAGACCTATGGTTTGAGATCGAAGTTCCCTGTTGATGAGATCATCTGTGCTATCAGCTTCCAGAGCTGGTGCTGTCACAGCATCGTCCTTTATCTTTACTCGCAGGCTGATCCTGGCTCTGCTGTAGTTATGTCTGGCTAAACTTTCATGGATGTTGGCTGCAGTAAATTTTCTCCCTTTGTCTCCCAAGCAGGGAGGGGGCTTGGGAAACAAGCTCCAGTTACTTGACTGCATCCATGAAAATTGGCCACATCTACCTTGGAAATTTCTTCTCTCTTTCCCAGACTTGCTATCTGCAACTGGGAGGTGTTAGGTTGTTACATCTCTTGAAAATGACATCTTGGCTAGCTCTTATTTCCTTTATGTTTATGTTCCTTTTATTGGAACAGAAAATTTACGTTATAACTCTGCTGGAGCTCAGTACGGCCGTGAGGCCCTGTTTCTCATAGGAATGAAGGTGAAAGAAGATTTTCATTCTTGTTTTCTTGTTGTCACTTCTGTTGTATCTTCTATGTTTTGTTTGAATGCAATTGGTTCTATCTACAACCATGATTTTATTGCCTGAGTCCAGTGCAACTTGCCTGCACACAGCTTTACAGTACTCGGTAAAACTGTGGGAGAAATGTGAATTCTGCCTTACCAGTGAGTCTAAAAACATTCTTGAAAAGAATAGCAAGGAAACAGAACTGAACGAAAAGTCTAGCTGCTGGGAGGAAGGAGGTTTCAGTTCCCTCATGCAGGGTATTTAAAACGACCTTCCCAAGGTCAGCTACAACAGCAGTTTCATTCGTTGGGACTTAAAGGTAGAACTAAACATGACTTTACCAGGAAGGCTGCCTATAAAAAAAGGAGCTCTTGGCTTCTTTACTTGCAGTCTGTCATATCCTTACACGTAGCAGATAGATAGGATGTTTCATACCGTTTAGGAAGTGGCAGCAGGCAGTCTGAATTAGTAGATTTAGTATGAAGGCTTTGACAGCCTGTGCGCAACATTACACACTACAGCTAGTAGGGTGAAGTTTCATACAGATGAACCAATCTATATTTCACTAACAACAAAGAGTGTGGCTCTACTCCCTTGTCACTTGCTTACCTTGCCCATTTTGCTACCTTTTGTCTGCTCCTCAGATTTTTTTTCTCAACCTAGCAGAACATGCTGTGATTAAGACAGCTGCTGATCCGGTGTCCCCCCCGCTCCGTTGCCTGCCTCCTCCTACACCTGCAGTGCAACAGCACAGTTTCCTCACAGCTGTGGCCTGCCTTTGGCAGGGGGGGGATCCGAAGCATGGGTAAGCACTACGCTGTGAGCCAGGACTTCTGTGTCTAGTGGGACCCTCTCCTCACAGGAATCTTGCTAAAGGGTCGGTTTCTCAGGCAGCGACCCTCCCCAGTTCAGGACCCCTGCAAGTGTGACCCCAATACGTGGGCTGTCTGCCTCTCCCATCCCAAACCGCGACACGTGGAGCCTCAGATATGGGCAGGTTAGAGAAGCTGAAACATCCGCCTGAGACAGCCCTCGCTTCCCATTCTCATTTCTGCGGGCAGTGTGATGGACAGCACTGCAAGCCCTTAGGACAGATCTGTCTGTAAACACTCGGTGCAAATAGTCTTAAAAAAGTAAGGATGTGAATTTAAATTGCGTTAGTCAGAAAGGACTAAACCTCGTACAGAATGCCCCCTTCAGCATTAATTTCACTTGGGTGCATGTTTTCCCACACAAATAAATCCTTTGTGCTTCCCTTTATCTGCAAACAGCACTTCAGACTTACAAAATTTACCACAGACATCTGATAAAACCAGAAATAGGGGCAAATGAATCGGATATAAAAATGGTGGTTTAGTATTTGAATTTGCTCCTTTGGTTGGGTTATTTCACCTTATTATTTATGTCATTTTAAAGATGACATAGTACAATACAGGGTCAGCTCTCCTCTATAATAACAGTTTTGTTGTAGATTTGTTACTAGGGTATGTGCCCTCCCTCTCTCTTGGCTAACTCCCATTTTCAACTCATCATCTAATTTTTTATGCCTTTTAGCATGTAATCTTTTCAGTTACCAAGGTCGTGGGGGAGTTTTAATGTGTTTCAGTGCAGTTTTTCTTATACGTGCATTTTAAATGTAATAAAGAAATGATAGATTGCAGTCTTGCCATTAAGCTTAATACCAGCTTCCGGTACAGATGTCAGTCCATCAAGATTAAAAACAGCACGGGAAGAAAATACATCCAGACAGTCAGCAGGTATCCCTTCAGAAAGCGTGCTTAAAAATTGTTTCTCTAGTTCTGTCACTATTTCATGCACAGTAAGAACCTCTGGCAAGTTTGGGTTTTTTGTGTGTGTGTTCTCACTGGATTGTATGTTGAAAACAATACGGTTCTGCTTAAAACTGTTCTATGTTTTATTTTTAAAATGAGTTCTATTGAAACTGTATGTGTGGTGGCATTAGAGTCTGGCATACGACAGTGTTAATCTCCCTGCTTAGTTCTGCCAATGCATTCATCTGCAGCACGATTCCTATTTTTATCCCTACTGTTTGAAGTACAGTCAGTCATGACCACATTTCCATTAAAGACTAGGCGCTGAACCATGTTAATCTGTGACTAATAAAAAATCGTAGCATTTTCATTAAATCCACATACAGTCTCGGCACTATCATCGGTACTGGCAGAGTAGTTATTTTCTGTTTCTTGAGCGATGCATATGCCATTGTTAGTGATCTACACTGATTAGACAGCCAACTTTTTTCTTTCGCTCCCAAGTAGTAATATGTACTCAGTATTAGCGTCCCAGATACGTCTGATCTACGTGCAAATCTATTATTCAACTGGCAGAGGGAGAACACCGCAATGAAATGGAAAGCCAGAAGAATAAGCAATAGGTCCAATAAATAGGAACTAGTAACCTCATGAAGTGGACAAGGTCTGAGGGAGACACCTCCATTCTCTTAGCTCCAAGGGCAGAGATCCATACTGTAGATGTAAAAGTTTTAGCACTGCTGTTTCCTTTGTAGTGGGCAAAAAAATGCGCACGTGTTTTTGTAAACTTAGGAAATTGTGCCCCCACATGCAGATGTTAAAATAACGTTGTCATTCTGTTAGTCTAACTCTACCAAAAATGAAAATATTAGATTACTCATGCAGACTTAATTCCTGCCTGCTCCAGGAATATAAAGTTTAAATTAATTACCTGTTTGCATATTTATCTGTGTATTTATCACAGGGCTGCTCTGTCGTTCTGTGGGAAAGGTGAGTGATGCTCTGTGAGGAAGCAGGGCTCGCTCGTGAAGGAGGCTGCTGTCAGCAAAAGCACCCCCTGCCAATTTGTGACAAAAAGCATAAGCTCGGCAGCGGCTGAGGTGCGGAGCTTCAGCTGGTGAGGAAGGGACCTGCCTGTAGCTCTGAAGCCTGAGAGTTCTCCTCTGCTCCGTCGTCCCAGGTTTGGAGACTCAGGTAAGCCCAAACATCTGTTTTTAACACACAGGAAGAGAAAAGTCAGCTAAACAGGGTTATGGGAAAGGGTAAAGAAACATCAAGCGTAGGGTGGCGGAGAACAAGAGGCAGTATTAAAACTGAATAGCAGATGGGAAAAAGCTAGTGGGCACTCAGAAGGCTTTTAGGGTGATGTAGATTTTAGACGGCCTCCGGCCCAGAGCTGGCGTGGGGTCCGGGCAGGGCAGCTACCGCCTGTCTGCGGTCTGCCCGCCCGGGAGATGCGTTAATACGGCAAAGATTAGCCCTCAAAAGGTAGGAAATGCCAGACGTAAGTTACAAGAGTAATCTTGATTTTGCTCTCGCGTACGCCTTTTATGATAGCAACACGATCGAATACCGCTTTTCCCTTTTTCTTCCACAGGGCTTAAGCTTTTCTCGGTGCTTGGGCTGGATGCTGCGAGCAGCCATCCCACGCACTTAATGAGCGGCAATTAAGTATTTTATTTTATTTTCTCCTTGCGTTCAGCAAAGAGCGTCAGACCTTCTGCGTCGCGTACTAAAGGAACCCTGGCAGAGCTCTCGTGTAACGGCCTCAACGCCGTAAGAAATGTTAGAGGCTCCTGGAATTACTTCATTATTTTTTTTTTAATCTTTAGGAGAGCAGGGCCTGCACGACCATCTCCCCGGTTACTGAGTCGGAGGGGCCCAGGGCTGGGCCCAGGGCTCGGCGGGGCGGTGGAGAAGGCCGGGCAGGGAGGGAACGGGGACCTCCCCGGGCTCCGGGAGTACCTGCGTGGCCGAGACACGGCAACGGCCGCTGCAGGACCGACACCCTTCCCCGCCGGCCCTCAACCCCGATCGGTTTCGCGGGTAAGAAGCGGTACGGGCCAAGCGCCGTCGGGCAGCGCCGCGGCCCGGGCCGCCGGGTTCCCACCGGCCGTTCCCATGGCAACGCCAACGCCCCGCCCCGCCGCGGCTGCGCACAGGCCGGCCGCGGGGGCGGGCCCCGCCCCCTTGACTCCGCCCCCTTGTCCCGGCCTGAACCATGCAGCGGCGGCGCGGTACCTGCTGGGCCCCACCTTGCCCTCCGCTGACGTCATCAGTCCGCGCCGGCTCGGGAGGGGAGGGCGGGGCCTGTTGCTGGGTAACGGCTGTCATCCGTACGCGCCGCCGCCGTGCTCCCTCTCTCTCGCCC
>JANZLQ010000007.1:1130342-1147980 GCA_026212715.1 Elanus axillaris
GTGTGTTTTCTGTTTTTTTTTTTTTTTTTTCTTCTTTTTTTTCCTTTAAATGGTCGAGTGGATCCGAGTAGACCCCGTGGCTGCCTCCTGCCTGGCCGTTTACATAACACTTGGGTGGAAAATGCTGCTGCCCTTGTCACAGGAGAACGTTATTAAGGAGTTGCTTTTTCACGTAAAGCGGTTTTTTAATGCAGTTTAAAAGCCAGAAGTAGTGTTGGCTCTTCCTGTTTATCGGAGAAGTTGCTTCTTGACGAAGCACGGGCGAGTGCTCTCGCTGCAAACCTTACTCTGAGGCTGGGGACCGACGGGTCTCCTTGGAATGGGACGCTGTTTGGTTGCTTGGGGTGTGTTTTGCTTTGCTTTTTAGCACTTCTGCAGCGCGCAGAATTGCCTTCAGAGCCAAAACTACAGCAAAACTTCGGTTGTTTTTAATAAGAGTGTCTTAACTGAAGAAAACACTGCAGTAGTTATTTGGGGAAGCAGCACGTATGTCTGTCAGCGTTAACTCGTACTAGTCAGGAGTTAAAATTTATACGGCAGTTATATGCGAAAAGGATGTACTAAAAAGCGAAGAGTGTAGGTTGAATGTTGTTTATTTGATGAGGCAGTGTTCAGACATAGATCCAGAAATCGTACCTCTGTGCGAAAACTTGTCTGCACGAGTCCTCTCCGCATCTCCCTGCAAGGAGTCTAGAAAGACTTTGAAGGGGAAGCTTATAGAATTTCCTTGGTTCTTCATTAAAGGAAGAATAAACAGCTTGTGAGCACCCTGTGGGTCTGTTGCTGGGGTCCTGCTCTTCTGTGTTTACCAGATGGAATTGCATGTAGAGAAAAATCAAATGCTGCAGAAATGTATAGTGGCTGAAGGTCTACAGTACATGTGTGTGAAGGGGAAGCCATGCTCCAGAATTCCAGCAATGTGCGCTCGCTCTGCGCCTTAGTTTGTTTGTGCTACGCCTTTGAGAGTACGTACAATCTGTTTCCCAACTGCGTACTTGTCTGTTCTGCTGAGGAAGAGACAGCCTGTGAAAACTCGGGGGGGGGAAACCTAGACATCGGCAAGAAGTTCAAAGGTAGACGGGGTACCTGATGTTTCGCAGTTTCTTTTTGAGACCACGTATGCTGACAGGTGAGAAGTCTCTTTTTTTAGACCAAAATGCCTCTGAATCTGAAGCTCCCCGTCATCTCTGCTGTTTCAAAAAGGGGCGTAAAAGAAGTTGAACTCTCCACTCCGCTCACTCTTTGCTTTTCTTGGCCCCGGAACTAGGAGGTCAGGAAAGGAAGCTGGATTCTCTTCAGGCCATAGCGTTAAGGAGATGGTCAGCGCTGTGGTGTACTTAATATCTACAGGAGCTATGAAAGGCGCTATGTCCTTTCTTCGATACGGTGATTACACGTGCTCTTAGGTCACTTCCTGGTTCCAGACTTAAATCTACCCTTTCCCACTCCGTTGTCATCCAGTTGTTAATGGCAGCCTGGTTCTGCCTCTTGATGGCACTTACACGTTCTTGTTGGTGTTCCAGGTTCATAAATATCTCGAGGACGTACATCACTTTATGTTGCTCAAATGATTTTTGTCAAGGTTTAAGTTTCTTCCTCTTATTGCAGCGTAGATCTAATCAATGTAGTGCCTGTGTTCAAGCTGCATAATTTACTATTACAGCAGTGTCTGGAAACAGAAATGTTTATCAGAAAGTACGTGAATTTAATTTGCATTGACTGTTGGAGAAGCTTTTGTAAGAAGAAGCTCTTTAGTTTAGGGGAAGAAATCATTTTTATCTTCCGAGTCTTAGACTAACAAATTAACTTTACTTCCCCTCATTATGTACGCACGCGGTACTTTGCAAAAGTTTTGTTAATTACTTCAGTGGAATTTGTTGTCTCTGAATCTGTAAAAGAAAGGAATGGGGTGTGATGATTTAGGCCTGGCATTGTTATCAAACAGAGAGGAATGCTATTCTTCTGTGTCTTTAAAGTAAACTAAGTTAGTTAAGTATCTTTTGGTCAGCATGTTTTAAATTCAGGCTGTATATAATGAACACGTTTAATCATCTGGATCTTTTTCTGAAGAACGCATGCTTCTTAACTGATTATATGTACTTTACATTTGAAATGAAAGTAACAGAAAGACCCTATCTGCAGAGCTGCTTCAGCCTTCCCTTACGTGGACTGTGTATATCGGGTAATTCTTGAAAGAGATGATGAGGATTACGTGTAATCGCTCTTGAAAATGCTTCTCCGTGACAGAAAGTATTGTGAGGTAGTGAATTTGTGGAAACTGATGGACAGTTCTGAACTGAAATGCTCCGTGTGTTCACAGGATAGACAAAATCTGTTTACTGGGATCGCTTCTGTGGACTTTTAAGATAACCTCTTGAGACAGCAGAGGCTACAAAGACTGCAGATATTTGTCTGATGAAGAACTAGAACCACGTAAGCATAGAAGTTAACTTACTGGTGGCAAGCTGCTTGGTCTTGGTTTGTGGTGGTACGGCCACTAGTTATTACACAGGCTGTTCTGGCTGAAATCAAAGGTCAGTTTAGCCCATGCCTGTCTGTGGTCACCAGTGGATGTCTGTGAAAGACTGTAGGCAGTACGATGTGCTTACAAGTCCCTGTCCCAGAACACCCTTCTGGTAGCTATCGGTGTGTGCTTTAGGGTCGTGTCATTCCTCTGTGTTTGGCAGCCCTTGGCGGCTTCCTCTTGGGTGAACGCATTTGGTGGTTTCGAAGGAAGAGTGGGCAATTCACTACTGGCTTGTTTTGAAGGTATGAGTCGTCAGCTGCGTTGGATACATTCTAATTTCTGTGTGAGGAGAGAGGAAGAATACTGTCCACTTCTCGCTTGTTACAGTTTCATGTTCAATAGAAAATGAAACGTGGTTCCCCAGCTTTCTCTTCATGTAGATTATGGGTGAAATAATAAAGTAATCATTTTTTAGCTCCATTCTCTGATCAGCTGGAATCGGTAAATAACATCGCGGCTTGATTAGGTAGGCGCTTACTTAAATATTAAAGTATGCGTTTGCTTTTCTCCTTTGAGAACTTTGCATATGCAAGGCATTTTTTGGCTGTAATGAATGCAAGAGGCATTGCATCTTACTTGTGAGGGAGTTTTTCTTGGGTAGGGAGAGGGAACGTGAGCAGTTACTCTGTTGCGATGCTGTGAATCCTGCCTAGTTTTTTCCACCGATAGTTCTGATCAGCCTCTCCGGTGTTCGTCTGCTGTCAATGCATACATTGCTGTTAAGTGTTTTCTAATAGATCCTTGCCCTTTTTTTGTCAGTTGTGTGGGTATGATTTATGTCTGTAAGCACTTCCACTTGCAGCCCGTATTCCTGAAGTTTATGCTTAAAAAAGCCCAATAACTGTGCGTGTAGGTTTTGTTTTGTTTTTTTCCCTATATTTACTTTGAAATAGCAGATATCTTTTCAGAGCTTGATCAAAATAATTTAAATTTGGAAACATAATGCACGTTTATTGTATTATAATTTAGTTTGTAAGCTCAAGTACTTCAAACCTAAGGCACGTCAGAATAAAAAGGAATTACGCATTCCATCTTGTTCGTCCTCGCAGTGACAAAAACTACGTCGTCGTCTTTTCAAGACTGCCTGTCTTTGCAAAATAGACAGGTCCTTATGATTCAGTAGCTCTTCAGTATTTTGTTTTCTCAGTACTCTTGGAATCAACAGCAGTTATTCTTACAAGGGCGATCCAATGTATTTTTTCCGTAATGTGGTGTCAGTATACCAGCAGACATCTTTTCCCATTTGCCAGGGCAACCGAAGATGTTACCATGGGCTAGAGAATACAGCACCCACAGCTTGGCTGGAAAGAGGAAGTGTGTGAAATGGGTCTAATTATTGTCCAGAAGTAGCTTGCGTAGCTCAGATAAGCTTTCCCTGCCTCTTGAGCCGAGGTGGCTGGCTTTGCGCTGGAGGACGAGGAGCGTTGGTGTGTGCTGGTTTGCTGGTACACTTCTGATGTGATGGCTTCAGCAGGTGCGTGCTTACAAGTAGCTGCAAGAGCAAGATTTGCCCTCAAACAGCTCCCTTTTTCCGCTCCTAAATCCTTCCAACTTGATCAGTGGTGGCTGTTGCACTATGAGCTAGTAAAATTTGTCTAGTTTTTTGACCAGCCACAAATAAGGGCCTAAAATGGAGAAGCACGTTTTAACTGTGTGTGCTCTTCTCAGTTTTGGCTGTAATTTAGAGTTGTGCCAGTACGATACACTTTGCAATGCTGTGCACCTCAGATTCTATTTAAAAAAAGAAAAGCCATTTCCCTTTAATAGTCTCACAAAAGGCCGAGAGTGCTGTTTGGGTTTTGTAACCCAAATACGTTGTTATGATACCGATTAACATTTTCATGTGCCCTAGGTATCGCGTGGGCATGCGGTCATTGGGATGTTGCGGGGGAGGAAGGTAACGCGTCTCTTGAATTTGCTTGGTCTGTGTTTCTGAGTGGTCACACAAGACTGCTTTCTAGCGGCTACGGCGTCAGGGAATCCTGTAGTGTAGGTAGTGGATGGCTAAGCTTTTAGTTTGTCTTGTGACCTGAAATTGGATGGCCGCTTATAGCGGAGGGACAGCTTTGAGGGAGCCAAGTAATGCTTCCTGTTTAAAGACTGTCTGCTCCAAGTTGTCCAGAATGTGCGTGTTTTGGAGCGCTTGCTTTCTCGAAAACCTTTCGGTAGTACGGATGGCTTGAGCTGCCTGTTGCTTCTCAGTGGAGAAGCAGCCCTGAGGAGTCTGGGAGCTCTCCGGTGTGGGCAGGCTGAGGTGAGGTGTACTCAGAGGGAGGGCATACTGCTGAAGCAACGCTTTCTAAGCACAAGATTTGCCTCTACCGAGGCAGGAGAGCTGCCCACAGGTGGAGCCGAGGCGTGCGTGTGCTGTGGTGAGACCTTGTGGAGCTGGAGCTGTGGAGAAGGAGGCACCGAGGCAGGAGGAGTTGCAATAGTTTCCCCATATCTCTTCATAAACCTCGATCCATGAGTCTTGCCACTGTGGTATCCCGGCTCATAATCATGGATTTATTCTTTCCCTTCCCTGGTCTCCCTCTATACGCCTGGGTCTCTCTTTGAAAATTAGGAACCCGAACTGATTTTGGAATAATAGTTATGCATGTTCCTGTGTTCGCTTCTCCAGTTCCTCAGCTTTTTGGTCTGATATCAGAGCTTTTCATTCTCCCTCTTCAGCACTTCTTCCTTTAGAAATGTTGCTCGGGGTGGCGAGGAACGTGGGAGGAGACCTTGACGTGAAACAGGTTGCCAGAGACTTCCCCTGTTTGTTCCCTTGCTGGGATTACCAAACAGTGGAGAGCCGACCGCCCATGGAGTGTTGGGGGCTCTTTTTGATGGATTGAAGTACTCCCAGACTTGGTCACGAAGACTCAGAGTTACGCAGCTGTGGCTTTGTGGTGCTGTAGGTTGTGGCAACTGCTTTGAATTTCTGAAGGGCAGGAACTGCAAACCCGGGGTGTGTGTTGTTGACAGTATCTGCTTGACTCTGCCCTCTTTGACAGCGTAATGTCCTTAGTGCACGCAGCGGCTCTGTGTTCTGGCAGGTGCTGGTGAATACTTCTGGAGCACGTGTTTTTCAGGATAAAGTCTATCGTGTTTTCTTTAAGGTGAGGCTTTATGTTTTGGTCTGCTGTAGCATGCAGGTTGTGCCTACGCTCACAGGGAGTTTGCTGTATTGCAAACTGCGTGTGAAAGGATATCGTTCTCTTTATGTAAAATATGTGATATGCTTTATAGGATGGAACGTGTGTCCTTGTATATCCGCAGGAATGAAAACAGTTGCAATGTTTTCAGAAGCGAACAGGCTACTTCAGGACAAGCTACTTGTCTTGCTGAATGACTGACAAGCCCAAAACACTGTAAGCCAAAGCCAATGGGGAAGAAAAGGTTTCAAGCTTTTTCCCAACTTCCCTTTTTAGGCGGGCAAGCTGCTCGGCGTGTTCCCTGGTGAGTGCAAGCCTTTCAGCATTGTAGCACAGTTCATGCTTGTGAAGTTGCTAGCTATTGCAGTAGCTGCAAAATCTAGCATTTCTTTGCTAGACCTGACAGTAGTGGGTACATGCTTTTGTTGACTTCTCCATTGCCTAATGAGGCTGGTTTTGAAAAGAGTATTTTCTTCAGTGTTCAAGGCCATAACCGCTTAGTAATGATAACCAAAACTACCACTGTGGATTCGGGCCTCTGGAGAAATGTTAGTCATCTTTTGTGGCAAGTGTGGTCCAATGTAGCTTAGTTTTGAATCTCTGCTGACGGCAGGAAGTCTACACCTTTGCTTTCCCAAATGCTGTGTCTTTGCTAAGCAGTCTTACTTGTGGCCCTGAGCTTGGGTGAGGTGGTCGGTCGGTAAACCTGCAGTTTGCCAGGAGTGCCTATGTCTCTTGCTGCTTCTATCTTGTCATTTTGTTTTAATTCATGTAGCGATGCTCAAAGCGAGAGATCATCTAGCACAATAGAAAAGGGCCCTGAAACTGCGATCCTGGAGATACCGTCGTCTAAGTTATTTGTAACTTCTGTTTCCGAGTTGTGCTCTGGTGGTTTCATATGTTGTTGCCAGAGCTGATGAACGTGTCTTCAGATCTGTGCCATTTCTGCGAGTGGGTGGATCACTGCAATGTCAGGTAACTTTTTTTTTTCTTTACTGCAGAGTACAATAGTGACAGTTTTTATGGATCTTGAGGGCATCTTCAGCATCCTTTAAATCATTCTGAGGCAAAGTTGCTGTCTGTTTTTCTTTGCAAGGGAACTTCTGACACCGTTTCTTTCTCTGCGTACCTAGATAGAAGGCCCTATTGCATATTCCAGTAAGATGGATTTTGAAATAATCAGTTTGTTTGGGGCACTGAATTGCTTTTCTCCTACCTTACTACTTGATGCAAGAGTCCTGGGGGAGGGAGAAAATGATTCAACCTGCCGTGCTTCCCCCCTCCCCTGACTGTCCACCTGGTGCACGCCTGAACTTCTCTGTGTAGCCAAGAGGGGTTCAGATGCGCACCCTTGTGACAAGTCTTTGGTAGAAGCGGGCAGTCGTACCCCTCCGCTTTCATGGTGTGCGAGTTGCGTTATCTGTCGGTGGTGGCCGGTGGATTCTGGCTGTGCTGTCGCCAGTCTGGTTAAGAGCTAGGCTTAGTCGCGGCTTGACTCCCAGCTGGCTGGACTTCGTCTTGCCCTGGACTTGCTCTGCACTGCCAGCTGTGCGGCACGCGGTCCTGAACGGCCGCTTCGTGTTCGTGAAACATGGCAAGAGCAGCACACGGTCTTTGGTAACCCCTTAGTAACACAGTGGTAATTCTAACTATGTTTTGACATTGTATGTCTTCAGGGAAGCGATCATATGTGTGAAATAGGTTCTTCTAAGAATATCTTACGTGGGCTCTAATAGACGGGTGTCTGAACTTCCCGTTTTTCAAACCTGTAATACAGAAGTGTGTTTGTGTTAACGACCCTGATTATCTCCATAATGGCAGTTTCTTAGCTTGTCTAGATGCTTAAATTAATTTTGTAAGTTTTACGTACCTGAGAGTGCACTAAAACTAGGGTGGTTCTTAGACACGGCTTGCTGTAGCAAAACAACTTTGACATTCACGGTTATATTTGATTTGTTTCCAGGACATACTGTTTCTTCTTTTCGGGTTCTGTGTTGCATTCCTAGCTTTACAGCTTATTGCCATGGTAAATCTTGCAAATTTTTTTGTTGCTGGTAGTCCTTTGAATACTGTTATGCCTGACTATTTTGGAATCTAGTAATTCCCGATATGCAACAGAAAAGAAGTGGGCTGATGCCGAAATAACCAAGGGTCAAACTTCAGCTCAGCCATTGCTGATGTTTGGCTGTGTGTGGCGGGAGCACTAGATAATATTTCGTATGAGTCAGGAGCACAGGCAGGATTTTCTTTGTTGGAAGGGTAGGGGTGGGTGGTGTCCCATGCCATGGGGTGGATGTGTGGCTGTCTAGTTAAGGGAGCTGCATGCTGTGGTTGCTGGCTGCCTATGTAGGAGGTACGTACAGTCATCCTGCTCAGCTTGCGTGTTGTTTACACGGGCTGTGGGAACCTTTCGAAGGGGTGCTGGGAATGACTGGAAAAACAAAAGCTTGTTCGGTGGCACAAAAGAAATGTTAACGTTTTGGTCCTTCTCATTCCTATTGTTTGTTTACACTGCAGTGTGGTGGGAACAAAATTGATTGCGTAGGTTAAGCACGACTTAGCAAAGATTAAAAAAGAAAAAGTTAAAATTGAAACAATTTACCCTTCTTTCACAAAATCTTTTAGAACTTTGCGAAGATTGAGGGTTCCTGAGATGTTATATACTCACTTGTCCTTTACGGGGCTGTCATTTCATATTGCATTTGACCTGCTTAGTTGCTGCTGAAAGAAACGGTTCCAAACAGCTTCTCCTACCCGCAACATCTCCCTGTGCTAGCTATTGGTTTAATCTGACTTTTTGGTAATTATTTTTGTGCTGCTGGTTTTCTAACATTGTAGTTCCCTACATATAAGTGAGAAGGGAACTAAAAATCGAATTGAGGCGGCTCAGGGTGACCCAGGGTGTGCTTTAGAGCTGGCACAGGGGATGTACAGCTGGTAGCGAAGCCTTTGGGCACTGGCTGGCCATTAGATCAGCTCAAGTGTGCCCTGAAACCTCACGGCTGGGGTTTGATCATCTGCTGAAGCCAGTGTGGAGTATGTGCTGCAACCAAAAGGGCTGATCTTGTGCCCCCCGCCCATCCCTTTTTGGCTTTTGTGGTTGTGCTGTCTGTCTACTCAAATGCGGCCGGTTCCGAAGCAACATGAGTGCTAGCGCTGCCCGACTTCTTAGCCTTTTGGGTAAGGGGAGGGTGGGATTACCCCTTTCAACAGCAAGACAAATTTAAGTAATCTAAAAATCTTATAACCTGTATACTAAACTGCAGAAGTATTGCTGTATGTATCGTACTGTAAACTATATGCATGACAAACCCCACCTTCAGCTACTACTGTCAATTCAACCTACAAAATTTAGCATGCACTTGATCTTCAAAGGTTTTTCCCTGGAGTTCTCTTCGTATCACAGTCGTAGCTGTGCCAATCTGGACAAACTAATCCTTTTATTCAGTAGAGCTACATTTAACACAGTGATCAAAGCTACAGTGTGCAGAAATATTAGTATTCAAATCTGTAAAACACAAGGGAAACAAATTGTTCTAGGAGCAGCAGAGCTAAAAAAAACCCCAAGTTTCCAGTGGATCCGTATCCTCTGTCTGCTGCTGTATCCCACCGCTGCAGTAAGAGAGTCCCCGTTACTGTCCTCTTATCTTCTGTGCCCTCCCTTATCACAACGTCTTCAGATCCTGCAGCCTGACTACTATGTTACTCCCCATATAACCTACCAAGCTTTTTTTAGTTTGCTGGCTGGACTAAAGGCAGCATGTGCTGTGACTATTGCCGAGCTGCGTGTATGCTCGCTGGCTGCTGCCAAGGAGGGGGGGCAGAATCATACTCAAGTATTCTGATTGTAGAGCTGAGAGTTTAACTCTTGTGCTATTCTCTCTGCCTGTTAGTTGCCATCTCCAGAAAAGAATTAGGGTTTCATTATAGGACACATGTATCTCTCTTTGTCTTTCTTTTCAGAATCACTTTCTGGAAAGGTGTGTAGTGCCAGTGGGAAGTTTCACGTATAAAACTCCTAGTAGTTCACTGTTCTTCAAGATCAGTCTTAATTGTTGTAACAGCTTATTATGCTGTTTAATAAAACGTATGTAATCCTTTTTAACAATACTTTAGATTGTAGTTTAAGTGATTTTTTTTTCCTTTTTTTTCCTCTTTTTTTTTTTTTAAACCAAGTTTGGGCATCCGAGCAACTGTATGGAAATGCATTGTCTTATATTAATCATGAATTTCATAGTAATGTCTTGTTTGTGATGGTTTATTCCAGTTTAGTTGAGTATTTTCTTGTTGTTGTAAAACTCCAGTTGAACTTCAAGTTCTTAGTTTTTTCCCCTATACCTTTTCCTGTGTTTGTTCTGCATATCTCAGTTACAGTTAACGTACCTGATCTTTCTGATGCTTTTTGGCGTCCCCTTTAAGATGACTGTCATCAGCTTTCACCTTTTTTGAAACTGTTTTAGTTTAATTGGCATTTCAAAACATTTTTTTACATTGTGTGCCTAGTTGGAGTGCTGTATATTTACAAAGTGCCTACTTGGAATGCTGTATTCAGTTTCTAATGTACCAATTGTAATATTCTCCATTACATACATCATAATTATTTTTTTTTGTACTGAATACCATTTGTCAATGGACTGTCCGGAGTGAGTGTGTGTGTCTCTGAATTTGTTGTTACAATCCGTAAAGTTATTCACCTTGACATGCAATACCTTGTTGATTATTCTTCTTTTTGTCTGTCATGCGTTTCCCTTTTTAATCTAGCTTGGTTAGACTATCTGAAATTCTTACAGCTCCTCCTCTTGTCTTAACCTTAATAATCTTCATGCGAGTGAGTTTTGCCACTTTCTGCTCTCTGGACCATTAGGGAATATGTGAAGTAGTTCTAGGACAGAACCCCGGCCTTCTGCTTTTAACCCTTTTCTGCAAGTTAGCAGACCACTTACTGCTTTTTCTTTTGATGCTTTGTTGCTGGCATCTAAATGCAAATAATGTTTTCCCCGAACACCAAGATTAATTTTACTTAATAGCCTCTTGAGACTTTGGGGGAGGCTTTTTGAAAGTCAGTTTTTCAGCAGTTTCTCCTTAGTTACCTGTTGTTGTTATAAATTCTACTAGCCTAAAAAAACATAGTTTCCTTTCCAGAAACCATGCTGTGTATATTCTCTGATATCAACCTGCATATGTTTTACAGTAGTATTCTCTAAACAACTGTTTGAGCTGGCTTGCTGATGCATGAAAGGCTTGTTTGTTTGTAACACGCTAAATCATATTTACTGGCTCTTTTAAATGCAGATAAGTACCGTGTTTTCTCACGTTCTAGTATTAGATATTTTTAGTAGGAGGTTAATGTAATTTTTTAAATATTTACAAAGTAATTTTTTTCTCTCACTCGTCTGACATAACCCAGTTCTGCTTTCCGTAAATAAAATGAGAAAATGCGAAAGTACCAGATTTTCTCCAAATGAGGTGTTAATGGTTTAGGCTTGTCAGCTCTGTCCCTCTCCCCAAATTGTGTAGCGGAGCGCAGGCCGCTGAGAAACACGTGTGCTCAGGTAGTCTTTCTTAGACTTTGAATTTAGGATGTAGGAGGTCTTGAATTCAGAGGACAGGAGCACTGTGAGATGTGCAGTGGAGAGGGAACAAACAGGACTACAGAGGTCTCCCTAATCAGTGAACAGGCTGACGCCAGTGATGACTTCTTCCATCTATTTTTTGTATCCCTTTTTAGGAAGAAAAAAACCCCTACAAACCCAGCCCAGAGTTGAGTCATTTAGCTTTTCAGGGGAGAAAAAATGGCAGCTAGGACTGTTTCATAGTAGACTATTCTGCTGCCCACTAAGAGTTTGCACAGACACAGTGTGTAGGAGGCAAAGCTATGAAACTGCTGTAGATGTTTTCGTGGACAATAATCAGTAATGGTATTCCAGGAGAGGTGTAATAACTTTTTAACTAATTTTTTGAATGACAGGTCAAGCTCATGAAAACATTTTAATTGAATGTATTTTATCAAGCTGGCAGTTTTGGGAGGGGGAACCAAACGTTAAAGTACTACTATATTTTAATTGGAATGTTCTGTTTTAAAATGTTTGCATTAATGAATTTTAAAACAGAGGAATTGCCACACTGGATCACACTGACGTTCTTTCTAGCCTAATATCCTGTGTCTGATAGTGGGCACAAAAGAGAAAATCGTGTAGAGGAACCCAGAAGTTCCCTAATTCTTCACATGAGCCGTCTCAAAAACATCTGTAAGTGGACGGATGCAGGGGGAACATTGATAAGGAGATAAGTGTTAGATACTTGTCGTTCCGTGCTTGCTCTCCAGCTGCTTTCGGCTCACGGAATCTCTGAGCTAGAGATTGTTTCTGTTTATTCAGAAACTCTTGAATGATTTATCTTTGAACTTGTCCAGTTTCTCCTTGAACCCATCTAAATTTTTCATCTCTGTTGCATCCTTTCGCAACAAATTCCACAGATCTACTAGCTGTTGCCTGAAGGGCCACTCGTGTTTTGAAGGTGGCTCCTACCAGCTTCATTAGCTTCTGTCTAGTGGTTGTGTTGGAAGGGGCAATGAACGCTCAGTCAGTTAGTTACTAGCCTTTGCTTTTTATGTCCCTTGCCTCTGATATAGTCCCTTGAAGTTGGGCTCTTTGGTCCAAAAGACACTATTTTTCAGGTGCCAGTTCTGCTGTACTTAGGCAATTTTTGCTGAAACGGTGCACGTCTGTAAGAAGACAGGTATTTCTTCACTAACTGCTTGATTTACTTATTTTTTATTATTATTATTGAAAAGAAGAGGTGAGGTGCTTGCTGTTTGGGCACCAGTGCTTATTAGTGCTTTGGGATTGAAGTCAATCCTAGGAATAGCAACTGCAACTGAAGTTTAGGCTATAGGGGGGATGTTTACTGAAGAATTGTTTGACCCTGTGGAAATGACGGGTACTAAAGGGGTGTCTTCACTGTGTCTCCAGGAAATGGCAATTCCTATATAGCTGGTCCTGTGGCCATCTTTTAACATGGTTAAACTACCAGCAACTGTTACGTTTCAGTGTCGTGATGATCTGGATCATAAAAAAAAAAAAAAAAGAAACACTACGATCTTTCTGAAATGATAAACAGCGAGTTTTCTAGGTTAATACTACAGTTGCTGAGACCAGGTGAAGCAAACAAAACTTCAGCTCTTGTAATTGAAGTTGTCTCTTGGTCTGCTGTGTTGGTAGTGCATCGTCAACTTCCATTTCTTAATTATCATCATGTATATGAGTACTTCTGTGAAGAAAAGTAAATCTAGTGCTTATTGGTTTTCTGTAAACCTCTAAAGCTTTTAACTGGGTGATTTGTAGAAGATAAATGTGTAAGAAATAGATTCTGCAAGCTACATCTTGAGGTCTTATTAAGGTGTTAATGGCTTGTAACTTAAAGTGTTTCTTTAAAAGCTGATTTTAAAGAGTAGGTTTTTTTTTTTTCTGTCAAGCTGATTGCTATCACAAAGACAAATCTGAAGTGATGCGTTTTAACTTGGTGGTTAATTTTCTGTTGCCACTACTGATAGGCTATCATATCAGTTCTTGTAGAGTAGAGGTGAAGATAGATAAATGAAATGCAGCTCTGGTCCTGCAGTCACTGGAGTATATACTTAAAGCTGGTCGTAAGAATACCTGTAGACAGCTAAGCATCTACATAAATGTTTGCTGCACCAGTAGCTACAAATGTGAATTTGTCAGACTTCTTAGTGATGTACTTTTGTTGCCTCAGAACAAAACTGATTGTCAGTTTTTCATTGATAACCCCATCTAAAAAGTACCGGGAATGTTTTAGTACTCTAAGCTTGCGTTTACTTACTCGGAAGAGCAAGAAGTTAATCTCTGAAGAGCAGGATTTTTCAAGTACGCTTAAGTCGTTTAGGAACATAAAAAATCCATTGACTTTGTACTGTGAGAGGAGTAGAATTGAACTGAAGCAGACGATTAATTTTGGAAGTTAAGCAAACTGAAAGGAGCTCTTGATCACAACTATTAGGCAGCATATTGTGTTATGGAGGTCGCATTCTTGTATGAATCTTTTTAAGCCTAAATGAACATTCGACTGTAAAATTTTTGAAAGACTTGGTCAGGTATGGGCAGAGAGAATTACCAAAATGTGAATTCCGAACCTAATTCGGAAAGCATTTTGTTTAAACTTATTTTTAATCGCTGTTTAGAAGTCATGTTTATTTGGTCTCAAGGAGGATATAGGGAAAGTGTTGTGTAACTCTCTCTTTAGAATCATTGTCTTTGCAGCGGTTATTGTACTGCTGTTTGCTTTGCCAGCACGCTTCAGTGGTGCAATAGTAGGCAAAAAAACCCTCCGAAGTCCAAGAAAAGCTTTAAGTGAAAACCTTAGAAGATGGTTGAAATTTTACAATTAAGTAAAATTACCTGTCCGTTTTTGCTATGAAATGTGATGGTAGTTGACTAATTGACTAACTACTTGTTTGGCAGTGGGTAGGAAGACGACAAAACTTGTTGTGTGACTCTTGTTTCAGCTATCAGTTGTCTTTCAGTGCCTTATCAGGCTGCTTGACGACTGTGTAATTGAAAAGTTTCACATGCTATTGAGGTGTTATTGTTAGAATAAGCACTTAATTCCAGAAGGAGGATATAATCTCATGGCTTGATAGTGAGAGTGACAGTGTAGGGGGAGGGATGCTATCACTGTCCTAGATAGTAGACTAGTTTATTTTATAAATACAGATTATTTTTTCTGAATAGCAAAAGGCAGAACCCTGGCTAATGGTAAATATCTCTCGAGTGGGGACAAATATTTCACCGTCCTTCTGTTACAATAACTTTCGCTGAGAATTCAAATGCTACGCCCAGTGTAACAAATGGGAATCTCGTCCCTGGGAAACTGCAGTAATGAAATGAAACTTACTTGGGGAGTTGTGCATATAAAAAAAACCCCAAACCCAGTAATTAGCACTATGCTTAACAAAAAGCAGCAGATGAGAGATGGTAGCAGAACGATTTCGGACTGCTTCTACAGTGGCTTGCCAGTAGGACAAGGGGTATTGCACTCTTAAATATGAGTAATAGAGTGCACATACATGCTTTTTTCTCCTCCGATCTTGTTTTGCTTTGTCTCTGTTAAGTGTTATGCAGCTACAATACTCATATGTTACTGCTGGTAGAAATGTCTTTCACAGTTTCTAAATATAGTGCTAAGAGGAACTGTATCTGCCTGGCTTTTCTGCCTAGCTGATGGTGGCTGGATGGAAAGATGCCTTCCCCCTCCCGCCCAGTCTCTAATAGCAGAACAATGGAGCTGACTTGTTAACGAAGCAAGTTTAGCAATTGTGAGTAAGGGAGGAGACTTCGTTTGAATTCTTTCAAGGATTGCCGATACTGTACAGCTAAAGCTCTTAGGGCAAAAATACTGATCGTGCTTGGAGGAAGTTTGTGGCCAAAGTCATGTTAAAGCTGGTTATCAAGAATAGTTACAACCCCCCACGTACAACAACACTGAGCGCGGGGGAATTAAGTTCAAACGTTGTCAGCTTCGGTTCAATGGAAAGCAATGGACGCAAGTACTTAACAGCATTTTTGATCTTTGCGCACTACAGCTCTTCTCATTTCTTTTGTGTGTGTCAAGTCCAAATGAATCTTTGGCTCCAAACTGAGTGCATCCATTGAGTGGCTTTGTTGTTGTACAGAATTACGGTGCTGTCTTTATTATAGGTTGTCAGTCTTGCACAGGAAGTTTTGCCGAAGTCATTAATATGATAAATTTGAGCTTTTGGCAGGGGGGATACCTTCACCAAGAACCCCAAACTTTTCTGTTGATGAGTAGGCATGAAAGTTTGCATTTCACTTACTGTCTTTGAAAAAGTCAATGCAAAGGTTTTTTTTATTATCAGTTTAAGGAAGTGGAGAAGTTAACAGATTTTGGAACTTTTGAGTTGGTGATTTTAAGAAAGCATAGTTCAATACATTCTATGAGGTTTCTGATGTTTCATAGACTAACAAAAGGTTGCTTTATTAGTAGCTTTAATGAACAAATCGCTTTATTGGCTTAGACATACTGGTTGCTTTGTCGGTCCAAACAGCTATGGGTTCTTGTTTCAATTCACCATTGTGCTAGAGTAGAGAAGTGATAGCCATTGACCTTCTGTTAAAGCACAATAAAAAGTTTTTTGTGAAGAAGGAAAGTGTGCAGGGAAAAGAGCAATGCAGTTCTCTGCCTTGAGTTCAGCAACTTAAAAATCAAGAGACTGTGTACCTCTCCCGTTGCTTTTCTTGCAAGGTGGCTCAGTATAGTGAACCACTTGAAACAAGGAAAGGCGAGACTGGCTTTCTGAAGGCTGTTTTTCGTGGAACCTGTGTGTAAAGTGAGAAGGTATTTGTATCGTAGCTGTAGGGAAGCATACCGAGTCGGTGTTCAGTTCTGAATGGAAAGTGTGTTAGTCTTCAAAAAAATTCTTTTTTATTATTGATTGTCTGGTTTGTTTTATTAAGTGATTAACACACATGACTTAATTCAATCAAAGGCTATGGTTAAGTGACCATATTTTATTTCTTCAGTTACTTCCTAAGAATTTGTTTACATGAGCAAATAGTATTTTCTTTCGGAGTGTATGGTTAAGACAAAGAGGGAATTTGTTCAATACTTTAGACTTTTGTTAATGATTAGTTCTCAAAGTTGATGTCTGCATAATGAAAGGATGCTAAATCAGGTGGGATGACATTGCAGTGCCCCAGCTCGTTCTTGGAGTTACCGGATTGCTTTAAAAAGTTGTCATTTTACTTGTAAAAGATGAGCATCCTCCTATAACTAGAATAATAGCATTGCAGTCGAAGCTGGGGATTCAGATAGATTTGCCAAATGTATTTACACTACGTAACACGTGAAGTTATAATCATGCTTAACAGGATTAGGAACTTTCTTTTTACCGAAAGAGCTGTGCAAGAACAATTCACTGTTCTCTGCAAATACTTTTTTTTTTTTTTTTTTTTAGGGTAGGGGAGTACAGTGCCGCTCAGATGTTCTGTAGCTGGCTGGTTTCTGGTCTGCTGATTTGCACTGGAGCACTTGTCATTTGGTGGGAGCAGCTGCTTGGAATATATTTTACACTTAAGTTATACTTTCAGTTTTGTTGTAGGGATCATGTTGTATACTTGGGGGTTATGACGTGGTGGGCGTACTTCATAGTGGTGTCTCTATTTGTATTGCAATAAAGTGTTGGAATTACTGTTTTTCTCATGGAGCAGTTTCGTGCCCTAATGTGTTCCAAATTCCTCTGGAAAGCAAGTTTTCCTTGAGACAATCTCATGGGGAAAACTATGGCAAGAAGTCAAGCTGTCCTCGCATAAATTTATCTAGGTTTCATTTTTGAGACGCTTGTTCCCTATAAACTTGTTCTTGAAGTCAGGAATGAGACTGGGTGAGCTTGTGTATGAGTACGTTGAGGAGAAGCAGCGCACCGAGAATGTGTTCAGACTGTGCATCGCTGATCCTGTTCAGAGCGGAGCTCGCTTGCCATCATGCTCTGGTTAGCAGCTATAGCTTAGCAGTGCTATTTAGAGGAAGTACCTTTTGACTTTCTTTAGTTTTCTTCTGAATCTTATAGCATAAAATTGTCATTAAGGTAGAATTTGCATGGCTTTGCATGGAGGAAACTTCAAGAAAGCACATTTTTTCATTTCCCCTTCCCGTGAGGAGGTGGGTTGGAGTTCTTCACTGCCACTGTACACGGTGCCCTCTTTCCTACGTCTTCCAGTTTCTGCCTTCCCTGGTTTTCATCTTTCTCTCTGTGAGCTTTCAGCATGTGCTAGGAGGTTTGTTTTGCTCTCTAGTACGTTCTTTTCTTGGTGCTAGCTCCCTGTCTCCTTCTGGCTGCAGTTTTTTTCCTGCCCCACCCACCCCCCCCCTTGGTTGTCCAGTTCTGCCTTCCCACCTTTGGTTTGCATTTTCATGCTGTCTCAGTAGTTTTATA
>JANZLQ010000007.1:1147987-1185721 GCA_026212715.1 Elanus axillaris
AATACTTGGTTTTCCTTTGTGAGCCTAAAAAATTACTTGTCAGCCCTGATTTTTGAAGGAGCCACCTTTTCCAGAGGTTGTGTTAGATATTCACAAACGTTCCTCAGCAACTCTGTGCTTGTCACCGAGTCTGTGCCTCAGCTCCCCGACGTACAAAATTAAAAGGTAACTTATGCTCTCAGAGTTGTTTAGAATCAATTAAGGTATCTGAGGTTTTTGACGTAACAATGGTTACTATAAAAATACTGTGAAAGTAGTCAACATGGAAATTTAGTTCAGAGGCAACAGTTGGCTAAACATGATTCGTATGTGTGAATTCTTAATGTCCAAAGTATCATAATGAGTAATGGAATGGAAGAGATTGTGTAGCTTTGAATAATACTTTTTAACCCTTCAACCTACTGTATGGAAACTTGTGTTTTAACAGCCCGCTGTCGGGGAACTGGTTTTGAGGCTGTGTTGATATAATGACTGTGCACCAACAGTAACTTGAGTATGTGATGGCAACTGATGCCAGTTGTCCATGTCAAAGAAAACTGGTAATTCTGGTGCAGTTTTTGTTGGAAAGATAGCGTAAGTAAAGATAAATAAAATAAATTGCAGAATTCTAGCTGTCCAGAGGTCTGCTGCAGTTAGCTTTTTCATATACATTTCTTCATCAGTATCAAATTCCTAAACATCCATCTCGATAACAAATGGCATTGCACAAACCGCATGTATTGAAGAAAGAAGACGCAAACTAGTATCCCTTTTAAAACCAGCAACCACCTGCAATATACAATAAAACGTGTACTGTTTAGCCTTTAGCTATCACTGCATCTGCAAGAAGAGAGCATTTGATACCAGTCTTTCAAAATATACACCTCAGGACAGTATTCCTCAGTACGAGAGTAAAATCTGTAAGTATCGTGCAAGAACTTGCTAGAATACAAGAAGAAAAATCCCTGTAGTGGTATAGCATTGTGCCTTGGAATTTTTGCAGAAAACGATTAAACATTACCAGCTATAGTGGAAGACAGATGTGGAAGAAATTTCTCTCTGACCCTCTTACCTAGCTATCTAATAATCCCCTACCATCAAGTTCATGATCGGAGACAAATTTTTCGTGGGTGAATTTGCATCAAATAAGTACCAGGCTCTGCAGAGCAACAAACGCAAAGCTTGCTAATGAATCTTCACCATCCTATGGTAAATATTTGCTCTCCTCCCCACTAAAATAAACAAAATCTGTGGGTCTTATATGTTCGCACACCAGAATGTAATGTGCTCAATACAGTTCACCAAATGTTCTTATTGGAGTAAAGGGAGGGAAGGCAAACAACTGCTAAGCACCCAAATGAACTCACATCTACAAATGAGAAAAGACCTAACCCATCTATTCTTTCAGGCAAGCAAGGTATCAAGAGGAACTGGGTAGTTGGAGTTTAAACCAAGGCGGGCCTAAAGGAACCTTCAGAAGACACATCTGGGTCTATAAGTATGGCATTATGCAGCCTCTCATGGCCTCAAAAGAGGAGTTCTGTGCAGTGGCATAAACTTTCCCACTCCTTTGAATCTTTGGTGTGTCACAGACAAATGGTAATTGGCTGTTTTGCCCTCCTTGAATAACAAAGGCATTTTAACTTTTCCCATCTTCCTTGAAGAATCTTTCACCATTCCACAGGTTTTCAGCCACCTCATATTAATTTACATAGCTCTGAGGAAATCAGAACTCATATTCTCAACTTGAAGTTGTTCTGAAGGTTGGTCTCTGTCCTCTTGAAATCTGGAGGTCTTCTGTACCGGGTCTCTTCAGCTGTATCGGTTTGACTAATAGAAGAGATCTTTTGCTTTGTAGTATCAGTGCTTCTAACACTGTTCTCCAGACCAAAATTCTTGTCTTGGAAAACTCAGTTTCACTTAATTTGAGCAGCATGTCAACCTGGCCTTACAACGTTCAGTTTCTCAGCTTAGAGTCTAGTTCTGCCTTGAGTTGTGACTCTGGCTCATTTGGTTTCCGTAGGGCTTCTGTCTTCATCACTGCCTTGCTAATTGGAAGTTATTTTTAACTCGGGTAGTTAAAGGTAGCCTTTTTCATCCGTCTTTTTGGGGGTGGAGATGTAGACAGAACAGTGGCATGACAGTTTAAAGAACTGGGGTTTCTATCCCTAGCTTCTGCTTCTGACATTCTCTGAGATTCTCTTATTTAAGAGCACAATATTCCTTTTTGTGCCTTGTCCTCTATAAAATGCGAGTACTTAGACACATCTGTAAAATGTTTAAAGGTCTTTGGGTAAATGCTATTCTGAGTGTTTGTATTTGTTTCAGGGGATCACAGTCTGTGATGGTAGTATAATAATAAAGTTTTCTTTGTGGAAAAGCAGCAGCACTAGCAGCTCACCATTCTGCATTCAAATGGCAGTCTGTAACTTCTGTAATATTCTTAAGTTAATGTGGTCTTTAACGTATAACTATTCATTGTTTAATAGGAGCAGTGACTTAAAATGAGTTGCTATTGGGTTTATTGGACATGAGATGTTTTAATGAAAACAAGGGGTTTATATTAATGACTTAAGTCTTTGTGGAACTATTTTAGCAGGCGCTAAACTTCTGTCCTGTTGGTATTGTTCAAAACACATTTAATGAAACATAAATACTGTTTTCCTGTAATGCATGCAATATCTAAGACAGGCCCACAAACTCCAAATGATAAGTTGCTGTGCTTAATGGTCCACATCTTATGTTTTTTCACTCTCAGGGAAACAGCTTACTGCTATAGTTGCTGCATTAATCCATAATCCAATAAAGGGGATTTATCTGAGGGGTTGAAGGCAGAGAGAAGAAAAAGAATGCGCCTGTAGTGCACTGTGGGCAATAGTTATGCTAAAAATAAGATAGAGCTCTTGAATGGCTCTGTTTGCCTTTCTCCGTGTGTGAGACAGACACACTCAAGTTTCACAGTAAAATTTTAAGGTGCGATTATATCCTTTCTCCTACTCCTCAAGGAAAAAGACCACACCAAATAAACCAAACAATCAACTCCCCAGGCCTGAGTTGTTCTTCCTGTTATTTCAGCTGTCACAAATGCAGGGATAACTGGGCCACTACTTAAATCCATACAACTGGCCTGCATTAAATATCATACGATGTTAAATGAACGCTGACCCATCAGCTTTGGTAAGAACTGTGTCGGTTCAGTGTACGGCTCTACTGAGGTATATTCCTAGCACACGTCTAGCAGCAAATACTTGCCAATAGGTGCCTCCAAGACTCTTCTGAAATTAAGCATTGCATAGGTATGTCTCATGTTGAAGCTCCCATGTAACTTTTGTGTAGTAAAATGTTTGAATTAAAGGCGTTCCTGACTGCAAAGAATGCGTATGAATGGCTTGTGCCGGTAGCTGAAGGAGGGCTGGCAGATTCTGCATGTGAATTTTTAAAACTTTAAAGACAAAATTGAAAGAAGGAACGCATCAATATTTATGGACACTGATGAGTATTTACTGAAAGTTCAATGCAATCTGGTTCCTCCAAGGGTACGCTGGCAGGCATTGCTACGAGTTTTCAGGCTGATACCTTATTGCTAGAATTGCACGCTTTTTTTCTTTGCCCTCAAAGGAAGCGAAGACCTTGATATATCTTTCTTGGACTTTGGTGCTTCATAGAAACCAAATGCAGGAACTTTGAACAACATCAGGTTTTTTTGCTAGAGTTTGAAAGGTACAGTTATGTGTCTCAGTCTCTGGAAAGTGAGCTCTGTGGAGTTTTTGGCTCTAAATGTCGGGTACAGTAATTGTCATTCCTTTCCCCCTCTCCTGATGGGAAGGCTTGGCCTATAATTTTAATGCAGTTTGCAAAGAACTCTGAAGAAACTTTATCAAAATGCTCAAGCTTCTGAGAAAAGATGTTAGTACTCTACCATTCTTCTTTTGAATATGGGTTGACTTCCAAGATCTGTTAAATGCCCTAGATGGATCGTGTAAATCCCTGTCTGTCAGATAGACTATTCAAACTTTATTTGAAAGTGTGGGTCGTTTCCCATGTCTGAAATGAATTTCACAAAATGTCCAAGAAGACGTGCTGATTTTTAATGCTTGAGAATCTCTCATGCTAGAATGGTCATTTAACAAACCAGTGCTTCACTCTGATTTCCAGTGTACTGTTTAGATAGGAATAATGGTGCTGTGCTTTTAGGGGTAGATACACAAGCCTGCAAATCATTTGGTGCTCACATAGACACCTGAAGTCCTGTGGGTCAAATTAATTGGAAAGAAGTTTTGAACGGTATTAAGTGAAGACATATGAATTACAGGCCTGAATTTTGGTTTTGGCACCTACCGCGATGCGATACAATCAAAGCCTTGAGCTGTCTACATAAGGCTGGAGGCGGTGGGCTGCAAAGAGAAGCCTGTGGACATCACCAGAGCATAATCCACAAAGCACTGCCTGGCTGGCACTGGAAACGGCACAGGCAAAACCTGCTGTGACTGCCCAGGAGATCTTGAAGCAAGGTGAAGAGAGTCCATCTTCGAGGGATCTTGGCACATCCCTCTGGGTCCGGTCCGGGAGGTCAGGTCTGGTGTTCTGGCCTGCAGCTCCTCGAACTTCCTCTCTCAGCTGGCATTGGACTAGTTGCTTCTAAAAACAGTACGTTACAGATGCTCCCGTTACCACTGCATGAAGGATCCTTCTGCTTTGTGTGGGTAGAATTACAGTACCTGAACGCAAGCAGAAGCAGAGGTGCAGGAACCCGCGTCTTGGTGGACGTTGGTGTCTGGAGCCACCTGGGTCTGCTGCTGCTGGTGCCCATTAGCTGCCTTGTATACTGGTTTTTTTAAGTGTAGGTTTTGCAGGTCTTTGAATACTGTCATCCTAATTTAAATAGCAGCCAGCAGGAGGGTTTAGCATGCTGTATGCCGTTAGAAAGGATTGACTTTTTTTTCCTTTGTTTCATTTTGGGGAATTTGGAAAAAGGACACCCAGATTTTGGGGAGGAAATAATCCTCGAATGAGATTGTTAAAGTAGAATGCTTTTGGCAAAGGCAGGCTTCTTTTTTTAAAACAAGATTGGTCAATTTAAAGTCAGTTTGATTTTTACCCTTACCTTTTTGTGCTTCGCTACTGAAGTAAGTGGTGGTTACTGGGAGAGAGTAATGTGTCCCATTTCAGTTTTAATTCTTTTCTGTTTGTTCATTCTGAGTGCTGCTATTTTATGAAGTTGGACAGAATGTTTTGTTAGCAAACAAATGGGAAGTATAAAGCAAACAGCCCTTCCTTCTCTAGTAAGTGCTCCCATTATTCTTTCTTATTAGATAGAATTTTATGTCATGGGCCAAACTTGAGTTGATAGCCAAGCTGGAAATGATAATAATGTCTCAGTTGTGGGAAATGGATAAGGTTACTGATAAACTTCTTATTTTGAAAGGTGCCTGATATCTTCTCGAGAGTCTTTTGTCTTTTCTTAGTTTAGACTTATTGGCTTTGCTAACTCTTACAGTAATACTTTCTCTCTCTCTCTCTTTTTTTTTTTTGTGTTTTTGTGTGTGTGTGTGTGTGATTGGAATTTAGTATTATACTGATAATATGATACCTCAAACTATTGGAAACTGTTGGCATGGATTATAAAAAAAAAATTATCCAGTTAAAATAAGAGGATACATGTAATAAATGCAGTATTTATTTTCCTGTTTAAATACTAATATCATAAAAACATGTTGATGGTCATAGAACTGGAAGATCTTGCCAGGGTAATTTAACAATTCTGCATATGAATCTAGATGCAGACACAGATTTAGCTGTTAATATGAACATCTCAATTTACTAGACTATTGCACAAAAAGCTGCGTGGCTGTATACACATTACTGAGAACCTGAGACATGTTCTCCTTGAGAGTAGTTTCGAAGCTGTCCCAAGAATTGTCTGCCTATCCAGTACCCTGTGGTAAGTCACTCTTAAAATAACAGAAGGCCTGGATCAGCTGAGCTTACATGTGTAAGAAATCATATATATTATATGTATGTATGTAGATGAATCGACCAACTGCTTCAAAGGGGTCCACTGGGTTCTGGCTATACAGTAGAATGTTAGGTATGGTGCTGTAGACCATAGTACTTGCTCTGTTTGTGTCTCTCACAATTAGCTACACATCCATATCGTCATAGAAAAATGTGAGATGCCTTTGGTACAGACCCTTACCCAAGACCATGCTGGGGAATTTCTTGATGTTTATCTACTTCAGTGATGTTCTGCTTGCTAGAAAGCAAAATTTTATTCTGTCTGCTGGTACACGGTAAGTGAACAGAATTGCTAGTTTTCCATATCTGGTGCTAAAATTAGATTGACTGTTCAAAGAAGTTGAAAGATCCCAGGGACTGTTAAGAGTTGCTTTGACACACCGTTCTTTAATCTTACGCAAACTAAACCAAACAGGAAATAAAATTGCAAACCCTTCTTAATATCAGAGACTGATTGCTAGGCTCTTCAGCTGCTTCAGGAGAAAGCTTGGCATGCTATCTCTTTTGACGCTGCAGATTCCCACTGCTGTAAATTTAGCTGCCTTTCCACAGGTTTTATCTTTATAAATCATGGTCCAAGGATAGGTGTGGAGAGTACTGCCTGAAAACACTAACAGAGCAAGCTTCTCTAACTTTACATACCTAATATAATGGTACGCAAGCCATTAAAAGACTGGTGTACATGGTCAGTAATAAGTTTTTGCCGATGCAGTAGTTTTTCTGTGGTCTGAGGTGAGGTAATGTTACGTTACATTCGTTACCCCTAACAGGAGATGTGAGCCTCAGTCTCCGAAAGAGTCATTGAACAAATGCCTTGCCATTTCTGTTTCATCCCGCTTCCAGTTGCAAAACAGAATTGTTGTGTGAGTAGCTAGATTCTCAGGGTTGGAACTGTTTGAGGTTATCGTGGATCGCTCGTGGGAACTATTGCATCCTGAGAAGTTGGTTATTCCAATGCTTATAAAAAATGGAAAGAAAAATAGAAATCCTCTACAGCCAAGGCATCATTGGTGGTAGTTTCAGACGGATGCGGATGCGAGGAGAATAAGCCCTTGATGGGACCAAAAGATCAATGTTAAACGCTCTGTTAATGGCCTATTAACGTTTTGTATGTCTTCCTGCGAGGTTGTGTACAATTACTTTTTCCTTCTCCCTCATTTAACTGATAAAGCAGGGACCTCGGGGAGGCTGTTGAGACTTCCTTCTAGAAAACTGAGAAAATACATGGATTAATATGTAGGCTGTTTCGTTGCTTAATGTTTCCACCAAAGTCATCCTAATCACATCAATATCTGTAAGCACGCGCTGGCATTCATAGAGCTGCTAAATCATCTCCCATCTTTCAAAGAGGACAAGCTCAATGAAGTGCCTTACCTCTTTATCACCTCTTCATGAGTGTCTGTTTGGACAGTGGGTGATCGAAATGCACAGATAACTCTCGGTCTTTCTCAGCGACCATAGCTTAAATTTCAGCGCCTTTGTAAACTTGACTTGCGGTTATTCTCCCTGTAGCTTCGTATGTATGCTATGGCATGCATTTGTTTTCTTCATGTTACTGCTAAATTGCTGAAATAATTCCCTCCTTATCCAGCAGTTACAGACTTTTGTTCAGTTCTGTTTAGTAGAAGTAAACCTATGTAACTGTAAAGATTAAGTTTAGGTTGCATTGAAAGTGCCCTTTAAAGTTTGGATGTGAAGGTTTTAAGGCTGTACAGCTATAACTGAGAACCTAATTGGGATTTAGGATTTCTGCTGCTGTCCATGAAATCGGAAACGATCATCTCAACATTCCCATTCTATTCTCTGTTAGCAGCTCTGATAATTAGCATCCACTTTGATCCGAAATTTGTCAGCCCGCTGGAGTTATTCACCAGTCTCATTTCTTCCTTCAAAATAAAAAGGAAGAGGCGAAACCAACACCAGTAACTCAGAGATTTAGCTCTGAATCTCCAGCTGAATCCTAGGTCATCTTAACAGACAACCTGAACCAGTTCATTTTCTTCCTGTTATCTTGGATGCCTAACTGTGTTGTTGAGAAAATAATTTTAGCATACCATAAAGATTTTGGAGTGTGGGGTTCAGAAGATCTCAAAAGTATGCAAGTGAGACGTTACACCCATGGCAGTGTGATAAGGATACTCTTGTTTTGTCACCGCAGTGTTGCACTGAAAAGATGCTTGTGTTTGACAGCGCTCTTAGCAAGCCTTTTAGCTTCTTTGACTCCTGATATAAAATCTTGCAATAAAAAAAAAATCTGCCTGTGTTTGCAAGTTATTGTTCTATTTAGAGTGAAGTACTGTGCTGTGTTTGTATGATGTGATCTTTGAAGCAACATCAACTGTAATGTTAGTAATGGAGGAGTACACTAGAGGGGCTCCGCTTCATCCATGTTCCCCAGTTTATCACCCATCTACTTGAAAGTTTTGCGGTAGTTACCTGTGGTATCTATTGCTTTTGGATATGGATAGTAAAGCACACTTTGAATATTGCGTAGTGATGTTCTCCAGTCTCTTCCTTGTTCTATCCTACGCCTGTAGTGAAGTAAGTCAATAAGAAGCAATGTATTGAGCTGATGAAGAAAAAAAAAAAGCTTTATCTTTTTTAGATATTTTGGAAACCTATGATTTGAAGGTGTTTGCTCTGCTTTTGCCTCTTCAGCTTTGAATACCAGAATTGGTGTTTGCAGTGAATTGTGATTGTCTAAGTTAGATCTTTGAAATACAGCAAAAATGATTTTATTTACTGTTTCTGGAAGTCACCGTGGCTTTGAGCTCTGAAGCGTTTCCTCCTTTATCTCCACTAGAGAGCACTATCAGCTGCACTGCTGAGGCCTCTCATGGATTTACCAAAATGTTGATCATGCCGTGACAGTGGGTCCTGTGTAAAACGTCATTAGAAATTGTATTAACCTCCTGTTGTCTTGTCACATGTGGTCGTTGAGAGGCAACAGGGCCAAAAGGGACTTGGGAGATCGTTGAGAGCCTTCTTCCTCAAGACAAAAAACTACTGTAGCTAGACCAGTGTCGGTCGGGAGTGTTTTGATCTCTTTTTAAGCCTTGAGTGAAGGAAAGTCCATTATTTTCCCACTTTGTCATCTCTAGACTTACTCTACCGCTTTGCCACCTTCTTCTCAGTGCCACCTTTCCTGCAGCTCACTTCCATTTTTTCTCTCTCTCTATTTGCTGTAGCTAGGATAACCAGTTTTTAGTTCCTTTCCTCCACGCACACATGCCTTTTGCTTTCAAAGAGTGCTCTTTTCCTTTCCTCACCCAGGTCGTCCAAGCCAGAGGTTAACAAATCCACACGGTGCTGTAGCATCGCCAGCCGTGATGTGTGCGGGCATCCAGCAGCGGGACGGCTCCATCTTCAAATCATTAACATCAAAAATGGCTTTCTGGCTCTGCTGGGCCATATAACGCTCTGAGGGGGCTTGTGTGTCAGCTGCGGTGCGTTGCCAGTGCTCAGAAGTTCGTGCTTTATAACTTGCGTCTCGCCAAGGAGGGACCAGAAGAGAGCCGTGCGTGCCGAAGGCACGGAGTTTCCCATGCTGTGGGGCTTGGGAGCGCTCCAGGGCTGGAGGCCGAGGGGGGGATTCCTCCTTGGAAGGAGTCACGCTGAACCTCCGAGGTCTGCTCGGCGGCAAAAAAAGAGGGAGAGAAGCACTGCTTCGAACTGAACGACGCCGGTTTCTGCAGTCTTTTGTTGTAAGCTGCCGCTCCGGGCTTTTGATGGTTGTTGTTTCCCCTATTCGTAGCTAGCGTGGTGAAGACAGAAGTGTTTCTTCTGTCTGATTTGTGAAGGTATGGTCAAAGGAATAAACATCGATAAGAGCGGTTTTTTTTAAATTTCTTATTTGCAGTACTTCATCTTTTGTTGCAAGTGGCATTGTGGAGAAACTGTTCGGTTTATCACACTTGCGGATTCAGGGAAGCTGGTACGTTTTTCATACTTGGCTTACTCCTTTCTCTATGCTTGCTTCAGACAGTATAGCTGCAGACAAAACTTTGGACTGACCTAGGGGAGAACACAAATGACAGACTATTTTCATGTCCCCAAGTCTGACTTCTGTAGAATTAGTTCTCTGTGCTTGTTCAGTCACCGGTCTGTGTGCTGAAGCAGGCAGCGTCTGTCTGGTTGGCAGAACCTGGTGTGCGGGAATGGTAACTCTCCGCAGGTTTGCAGTCTCCAGAGTGAAGGGTGAGGATTTAAAACCGAGCACGAATGACTACAGCTCCTCCCGGTGGCAGGTCTCTTTCTGCTTCTCTTGGCTGGCACAGCGATGCCAGTCCAAGGGGTATTCTGAGAAATGACCACCCTGCTGCTTTTTTTCCAGAGGTGGGAAAGGGGTCACTTTATGCCCGACTGGTAGGATCAATCATAAGGATCCGACCGTGTGTCTGTAGCAGCCCACCGGACAGAAAGACTGCCAGAAACATAGCTGTGCTTCCTCCTTCAACGTCACTTCGTGTTGTCTCGATACAGGTTTGAAAAACGGTGTGTCGCCACAAAGAAGGGAACGGCTGCTGTTGTTTTGCACGTGCCATCACCCTGATTCTTCCTGCAGAAAATCTGTGAGATTCGTATTCTATCCACATAGTTAAACCTCTCATCCCAGCTCTCATCATCTGACATCATGATTGCTGCAGCATCTTTATCAGGCCTTTATAAATGCAGTCTTGCTCTTGCTGTATCATCTCGGGCTATTGCTGCATGCTGAATTTTATTCTTGTACGACAAGCCATTTCAAAAGTGTTTGGGCGATGCTTCCAGGAGACAGTGGAAGAGATAGCATGACTGTTGGCACCAACTGTTCTTGGCTCTACGCCAATCCATGTAATTTTGAAATCTTTTCTGTGCTGCTGTTTGTGCATGTATAAAGCCTCTGTGTGTGTATGTACACACACGTGCGCACCCCCCCATCCCATCTGAATACGTAACACTTTATATTGTTAAAAATCCCATGGGATTTTTGAAAATCATTTACTCTTTAGACTTTCTCTTGCATTTCTAATTGCCCAGGCAGTTACATTTATTGAATTCCATTTCAGTTCTGCTTACAGTATTCCCTTTTTCTTACATCCTTAATTGGTAAGCATCTATACACATCGACATACTTGGACTGCAAAGTGCAAACCCTCCACTGTCTCCTTGGAGGTTTTCAAGACCTGACTGGACAAAACCCTGAGCAACTTGGTCTGAATTCAGTATTGAACCATCATTTGAATAGAAGGTTGGATTGGAGACCTCCTGAGATCCCTTAAGTCTAAACTAGTCTGATTTTTTTTCTTTTTTTTTTTTTTTGGTGTGTGTGGGCAGAATGAAAATCTGGCTCTATAGTCAGTAGTAGGGGCCAAAGTTTCAGTGCTGGTGGACTAATCCAATAGACAGTCGAAGGTTCAGCTTCTAGTGACTCCTATCAGTGTACTGGAGTGCCAAACAAATTTATCAGAAATGCCCTGCGTTTTCCGGTCTCTTTGCTTTGGGTGGAGTGCTAGGATGTGCTTCAGTGCATGTGCACAGCTGCAGGAGAAGCCTCCGGGCTCTGAGTATGTACCTACTCCATACTCTGGAGGATGTAAAACTTTGAGGTGGCTTGAGCGTTGTTACCGACGGGTGCTTCACACCTTCATAACCTCTGTTCTTACCTGTTAGATCGCGCTGGCCTCGTCTCTGCTTTCCCCTCCATTGCATCAAACAAATACTCTTTATACCTTTTCTTTATTTTTTTAATAACTTTTGTGGTTTCTCCCTTTTTTGGTAGTCAGCTGTAAATCATTACAACATTGAGACCAGTACAGTTCATTTGATAAGACATTAAAAAGGTCTATCAGTCTTCTGTTGTAAAAGCAAGTGATGACTTTTTTCATAAGAAATTTGAGATTGGAATTTTTGTCAATTAGATGTCTTGACTATTGACATTTAAAAAAAAAAAGCCTCAATTTTTATTATAAGGAGATGGGACAGAAGAACACTGGGGAGACAGAGTAGACTATCTAAAAAAAAAATATTTAAAAGGGTTTCTACAACCCTTTCCTCATTTTTACAGGCAAAATTCAAACATCAGTCCATATGCTGGTCTATGTGTTAACGTATTGTTTTACGATGTGGTAGAGTTGACCTCTCCCCCCACCTCTGCTCCTCCTTTCAGTTCCATGGAGTCACAAGGCAATTTAGGTTAGGAGGGACTTTGGAGGTCAGCTAGTTCAGACCCCCACTCAAAGCAGGACCAGCTTAGATGAAGTTGCTCAGGGTTGCTATTCAGGATAAGTTTTTAACATCTCCCAGGACAGATAATTCCGCAGCTTCTCCAGACAGCCTGCTTCAATATTTAACTGCCTGGGATGTGAAACTTTTTCAGAAGAGATAGTTGGAATTTCTGCTGTTGCCGATTGTGTCTGTCGCCTTTGTCCCATGACTACGTGCCTCCACGAGGAGTCTGCCAGAGAGACTCTCTGCAGGACAGGCTGTGTCAGTTATGCAGAGTTAAAGGCTCTTTGTTACTTTTCTGTGACAGTAAAAGGCCCACAACCTATGAAATTACCTGAAAATCTTTCTAGTCTATTCCTTTTAAGACATGAAAATTAATACATTGGACCTCCTGTAGCAAGCATATAAATTTGAGCACTGGTACAGTATAAGCTGCTCTGTCCGGTATGAATTAGTATAGGAAGATGTTTATCTTCACAGGAGTTGTAGCTTTCAAAGGTAAAAACTTACTTGGGATTTTTGATACGTGGAGAGAAGTTTGTCTTCAGTAAAGCCAAGCGTAGGGTAAAATTATGGTGAAATACTCTTTGTTCGTTGTTCTGTCTTTCATCATTTTAGGATCTATGCAAGATTCCTACTTGGTCTGTGCTGTGTAATACAAAGCAAGCGCAACTCCAAAACTTGCCAATTTTAGTCCCACAGGGCATCTAAGTTGTGGAAGGGAGCACAGGCACCTCGCATCCTTCCCATCAGCTGCCAGCCAGCAGTTACCAGACTTGGAAAAACTCTTAGCTGCCTTCCTGGAAGACAGCTGAATCATTAGCCCTTGGTAGTTAATGAATAAGCTTTTTAAAGGGAGCTGCTCTTGGTGGGTTTGGCCAAGGGTCACACTCCCTTCAGGAATACCATCCCCTTCTTGCAGCGTCTGTGCTTTCATCTGTCCATCAAGTCTGATCCTTGTTTGGACCTTTTGTGTGCTTGTGTTACTTGGTACGTGAATTGTGTGCATTGTAAACTTTGTTAGCAAAAATACTTTGCAGTAAAATGAAGGTAACTTAAAATAATGCACTAATTCTATCCAAAAGATATTTCATAAAAATCAATTTTTCATGGTTTGACATGTTTAATTAAAAGGTGCAAAGGTGAAGTTGGCCAGCAAGTTGCCAGTTGTCTCCGGTTTAATTTCAAAAGTAGCTTTCTTTTAAGAATTTAACACATGAATACGCCCCCCCACCCACCCAAGTCTTCTCAGTGAAAAGGTAGTAATGCTTTTTTGAAATGGGATCTGCTGGGACAGTCATTCAAAACATAATACTTTTTTGTGGATTATTACTTAAAGGAGTTATAGTAACTCTTGATTAATCAGTGTTGTTGTTGGTTTGGGCGTTCCCCCCTCCCCTCTTTGGAGCTCCATTTTAAAAATCCTTTTATCTTTTTGTGTAATGTTTCCTATTGCTCAAATCTTGAGCTAGATGCATTTAGAATAATTAAATGAAACTGTACTTCCACTAGACAATTACTCGCAGAAAGATCTTGGGTGTTTTCTAGCAAATCAGTTAGATACCAATTGCAAATTGTATTTAGAATTCTGTTCTTTAACTTCACACTTGAAACGACACAAATGAGTGACTTCATGTACTTTTTTCCGTTTTGCCTTTGGGAAACCACTACATTTCCAGGGGGGCTCTTCGTGCATATTACTCCACTTTGTTGCAGAGCCAAACATCGTGCAAAAGAACAAACGTGTTCCTTTCGTAAGAGAACACTGCAGCTAGTGATTTCATATGATAGCCAGCCCTTCATTCTTTAATATCTGCAAAGAGAGTGCTGCTGTTTGTCATCTTTTCCTTGAATGGCCTTTAGGAGGATGACTTGCCTCCAGTGAGATCAAGCTGAAGAGCAGCCGTCATTGCCCTGACACAAAATAAACTAGCCGGCTTGACGGTGGCCACTGCCATCTGCTTGCAGGGATGGCAAAAGGAAACCTTTTTGTAGGATGGCTCATGGATTAAGCTCGTCCTGAGGCTGCCTGCTGGTCTTAATTGAGCCAGCTAATGGTGTTACAGAACATCTCTGCGTAGTAGCGGGCTGAGCTGCTTATGAAGCTGCTTCTCAACTGCTGCAGTTGACAGCCAGGCATTTTCAAGGTAAACAAGCACCAATTTAGTTTAGGTGTGAAAGCCAGTTTATAATTCAGTTTCAGTTGCACAAAATATACGGGCATTTACTAACTTACTTGCAGTTGTCTCTCTAAGGGAAGTTTTGAAGTATATGCTGATATGCCAGCTGTTGGAGGATGATGAAATATTTAGCTGAATATAAACTTTAGTAGAAAATTCTCCTTTGGGGAACAATTTAAGGGAAATGCTTCCTTAAATTTGGGTGAACTTTGAAACTTGTATGAAATGCTAGTATAAAGCTAAAATCTTGCAGTTGCAAACTGTGAGAGGGAGGGCTTGGAATAGAGTTACGGGCATTGTTCGTACCTAGAGGTGGTTATACAATGTTTTCTGCTCCTCAGCGACACAGTATTTTGGCTAACGGGCTCAGTATGTGACTGGTTGACATGTTCCATGAAGACTTATTTACACTGCATACGCTGCATTAAAATACTGAGTAGAAAAACCAGTGGATAGGAATGGAAACTATTTGCAGAAAGCTAAGAAAACAGGATTTTGATATCCAAAAGATGACATAAAGTACTCCTGAAGAACTTCAGTTTGTCTGACCTGCTCCAACGATTCCGCTACTTCGCTAGCGGGTCTAATATTCAGAGACTGTTCCGAGATGAGTGTGTAACATAGCCGGAGGTATCTGCTCTGAAAGGTCCGCGTCGCAGTCGGGAGTGGCAAGCTGTGTGGTAGCTCTGAAGAGCGTTGTGATAAAAGCCAGGCTGACCATTGAAAGTGGGAATATTCAAAGTCAGGTTCTTAAGAGTCTGGGAACTGGACTGCGGTGAACCATGGCCGTGGACGCGGGTGACATATCCAGGCGTTGGAATACAACACTGGGAGGGACAGTGGCAGTCCTTCGTGGGAAAGGTGATTGACGGAGTAAATACAACCTAGAACTGCAAATGAATATTGTGTATGTGTTTTAATAAAGTCAATCCTAGCTGGTGAAGTCTGGAAGTATAATGTTTATGTAAAACTGAAACACTGAAGATACATCAATTGAAAAGCTCCAAGATGGATGGATTAAAAAGCTCCAAGAAGCAATGTGGGAGAACTCTTCCTCATGTCTTGTTGATTTAAATGTTAGTCACTGAGAAATTCAGTATGTGTGCCCAGATTGTGTATGTTTTCTTTTATGCCGGTTTGAAAGCTTAGTGCCTAAGAGTTTTAGAATTACTTAGAATTTTTGTGTTGTGGAATGTGAGACACAGGATATACTAGGCATCCTGAGAAGTGGATGTAGCAAATCATAACAGCATTGCAGCTGTGATGGGGTAGAAGAATGAGAGTAAGACCAGGCTTGTTGTGCACTGAGGGGCAGGAGAGGGAAGAAGGTCGGATGCCTTATTATACCAGCTAACGAAAAGGGGAGGGCATGGAATTTTCTAGGGTATGAATTCTTAGGTGTAAGTGGCAAATGATAAATTAGTTACACTGATTAATTAACTAAAGCATTTGATTTAATTGAAGCTGATTTAGTTATGTTACGGCAGACAAAAAAAAAGCGTGAGCAAACTGAGACTTCACCTTGACTGTGTCCTCGAGCACTCTATTTACAGTGCTGCAATAAGTGAGGTTTGTGTTTGAATGGCGGCTACACAAAATGAATGACAATACTCTTTTTATGTTCTGAAAGGTCTTGGTGTCATTGTCTCCCTCTCTCCCACTCCCAACTAAATAAAAGAGGAAAAAACCCAACCCTCAAACAATGAAAAATAAAACAAGCAACAAAACAAACCAGCTGGTCTAAGAAGATCCTGTGCTATTCTGTAGGTTTTACATTCTTCAATATGACCCTTAGGAAACGGAGCTGGGAATGGGTTGCTTGGGATGCATTGTACTAAGTATGTTGCATTCCCCTGTGTTGTGCGTCAGATGTTATAAAGATACCGTTAGGTGAAGAATCTTTAAGAAAAACATTCTGTGTTGCAGGTAAACACCTTAGAATTCCGTTGGTAATAGCTTCACTTGTAGTATTCTTTAGTTAATAAATTATGACAATAGTAATGTCATATTATAGTCTTGTTTTCTGTCTTCAGCGCTTTTATTAACGGTGCCCATACATGTCCTGTTAATTAGCTCAAATATGATTTTCAAGGCTTTTCTGAGCGTGTTGACTTTCCTGTATGTTACAGGTCAAGGAAAATGTTTTTCTGAAATCTGTTCAAACCTGGCTCTGGAGTCTGGAGCAAAGAATATCATGATCTTAACAGGGATGATAAACTGCTTGTTCTTTAGGATCTCAGTTGTTCAGGTATCTCTCGCTAGTTTTTCTGCTCATCGGCCTAGAATGTGAAGTGGTTGTCATTTAGGGTTCTTGCGTATACTCGTACACGAATCAGTTCATCTTGGTGTTGCTTTAGGGAGAAGGTGTTTCCTGAAGTTTGAAAAACATTAAGTCTTATATGTTCTAAAGATGGCTTGTAGATTGGATATTCTGGGACCAAAGGTGTTCAGGACTGTGGAGAAATTGAATACTTTCTCCCAATTATAAACCCCAAAACTGCTAAAAGGCATGTTATCCGATGTGAACTTTGCAAGATCCTTGTACACGTGTTTCTGCTTCCAGTTACTAATTTTAACTTATTAAACCTTACATGACTTTGGATAGCTTGCTTCATCTGCACTAGCTGCTGACTGCTAAGTGCTTGCAGAGAGATGCGCGTATGTAAAACTTGGCTCCCGGTATGTGCACAGGTGACCTCGCTGTGACCTCCCTACTTAATTGGGCTTTCACATCTTGATATTAATTAAAGCTTGTTAGCACCCAAGAAAATAATGAGCGTTAAAACACAAGAACTAGTCGTCATTTAGAAGTAAAATCTTGTTGTGGTAATACATAATGAAAGTTTGTTTGGGATGTTATGTCGATGGCTAATTATCCTGTATAGCTCGGGTGCGAGTTCCACGTCGGTTCTTCTCTTCATCCCCGGTAAGGCTGTGGGTCCGCTTGCCGCTCAAATGCCGAGGCCCCTGTGGACGATGAAGGGGCTGAAGTGCTTTGAGCAGCACATGAGAGCGCATCCAGCCCGGGCTCCCTCTGAGCCGGGTTCAGGACGTTTATTGCTGTGACGCTGCTCTCGGCTTTGAGCACTTCGTTCTCTCTGGCAAGCTGGCACCATCACCTCAAAACCCTTAACGTTTATTGCTTCTACGCTTTGGTTACAGTGAAAGGAAAGAAAACTACTTATTTCTCCCGTTCGCTGTTTTTTCTTGTCACGTCTTCAAGAAGAATTGCATCCCTCCTTTTCTATCCCCTCATTGCTAATATAGTAAGTAAATAACTTAGTCTTTTAACTTCTTTACCTTACCGGAGTGCTCTAAGCATAGTAAGCATTAGTCCTGTTTTATAGACACGGAAGCGAGGAACGGAGCAACAAATGATTTCATCGGTATGTCGTATGACATCCATGGGTTTGATTGTGCTTGGGGCCCTGGGATCAACCAGCAATAATCCCAGCCTCCCCCGGCCCCCTCTGTCCCTCCTGTTCTCCTCTACCCCCCGCCTCCCTGTCCACCTCTCTCTTACATTGATGAAGTCAAGCGTAGCGTAGCACAGGGATCTAGATTGGCCATCTTATGAAGTGTGGCCTTCTTTTTTCCTGGGTTATTTTTCATCCAAATCGGTTTTCCTCTTCCCTGTCCAACTAAATGAACAATTATACTTCTGTATTTCCCTCTGTACGGGAGGGAGAGGGGTTTGAAACGAGAGATCAAATGCTGTGTAACCTGGCATAAGCAACATTGCTGCTCAGATCAAAATTAGCGTTAGGCAATAGTTTTTGAGTACTTTGAAGCAGGCGGTGCTACCGAAATAAATTCTTCTGATCAGCTTCTGACTCTTGACTTCTAGAAGTTTTGGAGCATTTGTGCAGTGAACTAGATTTCAGACCTACGGCAGGCTAAAACGAATTATCTAGAGAACACCCAAAACGTCCGTGCAGTCTGCGCAGCTTCGTGTGCCAACACAAGGCCAGGGGTGACATAAGGACGGAAACATCCGAGAGGGGAATGAAGTACGTTTTTGAAGGCAGCGTAAGTGGTTCTGCTGCCAGTGCTCATCGGACTGCAGCAGCATCAGGTGAACTTCCCTGCGGTGAGCACCGACACTGGGTTGCTCTAGCTCAACAAAATTCAAGATGCGACTGTAGCGGCGGTTAATCCGCTTGTGCTGGTGTCCTTTATGATGGAGAGTGCTTCAGTTTTGCGTTCTGGCTCACACTTAAAGCTTATACTGAAGCGTCTGTACTGCTATTGTTACTTGTGTTGTCTAGGTTAAGCTAATACGTGATAATACATCAATTTTTCCGTGTAGAAAATAGATGGTACAGCATAAAGAGGTAGGGAGAAGCTAATTGTCTCTTGTCTTCTGTCCCATAGATAAATTGATACATAAAAATCTATTTGATAGTTTAGGCAAGATTTAACTGTTTCTTCAGTTCTTTTTGTATCAGTCTCTGATTTTTGAATGGATCAAAGTACTATAAGATGCGTTAAGAAATGCAGTATACAGCAATCATAAATATGGAGTGTCCTTATAGGTTGTTCCTTACTACTCAACCCAGTTCAAGAACTGACATACTACATATTTTTGTGAACAAATTTTGCACTGCATCTACGTGTATGTCCATTTCTTTGCCACCTCCTTTTTGTTAGGAGGAGGTTGATGAAAGAATGTAACTTCTGTTTACCTTGAGTTAGGCTGGCCTTAGTGGTTTTATCTGTTTGACTTTTAGAGTTGAAGTTCACTTGGTCTTTGTTAAGGAAGCGTGAAGTATCCTCTAGAACGTACAGTTTGCAAAATGCTCACTTTGTCCCATAGCTTTGCATTACCTTCACTTTTTTTTTTTAGCTGGAGGACACAGTTTCCCTTCTAGGATTACCAGATTGATGATCTCATATGAAAAAAGTGAACAGGCAAGGTGCTTTTTTCATCCTGTTACATCAACATCTGTTAATGTTTTCTGCTGTTCAGTGTAGCCAGCTTCTATTAAGAAGCCCCAGATTTTCACCAGAAAGCTAACAGGGGCAGAGAACATAATTGTATGTGGTGATGAACTTGTATCTAAATTAAAAATAGCTTTTTAAACTTTCATAACCTTCTGGTGTTAAGCTAGCATTTTTCCACATGACTCACTCATACAGATTGTATTAACTGTAGCCATGGGTGAGGCTGTGCAGAAAGATCTGGACCGTGACTTTCAAAGGGGTAATGAAAATGCATTTGGCAGTGAATAAGGACTTCAGACAGAGTATTGCAGCAGGTAATATTTATAGTAAATATTTTGCCTTACTGTAAGCCTGTAGGTGGAGGGTGAGGCTGGTGTAGAGGAATGGTGCAAAAAATATCTGTTACTTGATAATGGTTATCTTAATGGTGTAAGCTTTTATTTGAAGTAGCCAGTCAGCTTTGAGTTTTCTACATCTTAAACGTAATAAAGGCCAATCCACTCGTTTCCTGCAGTTCTGAGGAGCACAGAGGGTTAGAATAGCTTCATTGTTGTGGTGGTTCTTGATTTAACATCAAGTATAGTGGAATCACTGATCTTTGTAAGGCTGTTGTCCTTCTCTCTTGAACTTTGAAATTAGCCTGTAAGGTTTCTTATTTGCAATATCCCTGTTGGTTAACCAGAAAGTCTGCTTTCCTCTGTACTCAGACATGGATAAACTCATACTTGGTTTGGTGTGTTGTTTGTTGTTCTGACATTTTCAAAAAATATTGCTGAAAAACTGAATTTCATAAAGCTGACTTCTATCTGCGGCTCCGTTAAGATCTAGATTATGGATGAGAGTAAGTTAAATTTTTTTAAAAGATCTTAGTAATTCTGAATATTGCTTGAAATTACAGTGAACAAAAAGAATTACAGGTCTTGCTTTATGGTGTGATCTGACACGGGCAGGGGATAATTTCTGTGTCTAAGGGTCAGCTGTTTTGTCAGAGAGCTTTTTTCCCTGCTTTGCCTGTTCTTCCCAGAAATGCACCTTGCTGGATGATCAGTCTGCCCGTATACAGCAGGCACGACACTTTCTGCAAGCATCAGGCTTTCATGACGCATAAATGTAAGATTATGTCCCTGTTACTTCTTATCCCCCCCCTTGGCCCCAGGGAGAGAAGGACCCCCAGGGGGTAGGATGCAAAATCTGGGCTAAGTTACTTGTGGCAATCCTGCGTAAAGGGGTTGAAACCCACCATTTAAGACTTGTGTTTCAGCCTTGCCAGGTCAGCAGCATTCTGTTCCAAGGGCGTAGCAGGAATTGTCTGGTTATTATCCTGTGCTTCTTGTGGAAAAATGACTATCCTGTCAGCGGTGACGGTGTGGCTGTTCTCAGAAGTCGGTTGTCCTCATCCTCGTCTCCGTCAGTAGTAATGGAAACGGGTGGCTCAAATTTGCAGTCAAATGGCGAGCCACTTGCTTCCTCTGTGATATTTATTACAGGCTAGGGTGTTAGAATAGCATCCCTCCTTCCATAAGATGTCAGTTTTCTTTGACGCTAATTTGGGATTTTTTTTTTTCTTTCCATTGCCCCTGTTTGAAAAAGGTAGCACTCATAATTAAGTCACCTTTAAAAAGAAGTACCAAGCATAAATTGATAGTGTTTCCTTCCTAAATCAGCAGATAGCCTGAAACAAGAGCTCTGAAAGAGAGAAACATTCAATGCAGAGAGAAACATTCAATGCTTGCACTGAGAATTACCTTTGAGGAAAATATTAACTATTGCAATACTGGGTTGTAACGTGGCAGTCAGCCAAGTGCTCATCCCAAACTGCTTCCCAGAGCTCTAAAGGAGGAAAATTGCCAGCTGTTAAAAACAGGCACGTGTGGAGATCCTTAACAACTTTTAATACTTCTGAGGTAATATTTTAGCATACTGTAAAGGACTAGGTAGTACAGTAGGTAATAAGAGTAGCTAGTGTGAGTTTATTCTTTACTTGAAGGATTACTGACTTTTGTATTCAGTTGGTTTATCGTCTCCAGCTGTTTTCCTGTGCTGTGTAGAAAACTGTCTCGTACAGATGGTTTTTAGAGAAGAGGCGAGAAGAGAAGGGGAAGTAGAGACTACTCAGTAAAGCCGTAAGTGCATTTGGGAGGACTAGAGGAGAGGAATAACTCCTGTGCAGATGTCCGCGTATTGAGCTGTAATAGCTCCGTACCTAATTTGGTGCGAGTGATTGCTGCTGCCTGTGCTCGTGACTCAAATGTAGGCTTCCTATCCAATGCCAGGAACCACATGTCTATTAACAGCACTACTTAAGCTAAGTGATTTTCGCTCCCAAGCCAAATTATGAAATCTGTTGTCCTTAAGCCCACTAGAAAAGGCATCCAGAAATCTGCCACTGGATCATCTCCTGCTCTCTCAGGAGACATCCTCACAAGCCCCACACTGCTAACCCTCATTAGACTATACTCACTGTGTGGGCTAAACCTTTTTTTTTCCTCCCGTATAGCTGGAAGGTGGTAGAAAGGACTTTCTTCTGTTTCAGCAGGTGCTGGGAATTGTTCAAGGTGTATGATTTTCAGTTGAGTAGTCAGTCCAGTTGAAGAGGTAAATATAACTCCTTTGGGGAGTGAAGTGCAGGGAAGTTAGCTAGGGAGGCAAGACCTGTGGGTGGAGGACTCGCTCATCAAAGAAATGCTAGTGATTTCTCCTTTTTTACTTTTTATCCCCTCCCTGCTTGTTTCCTTGCTTGCCTGCAATAAAGGCAACTGAACACACGGGGCAAGAGAGACTGTGGGGATTTTGCGTGGCCAGGGGAGTAAGGAGACTAACCTACGTGTATATGGTCCTTGGGGAAGAGTAGATGCAGGAGATTCTCAAAAGTTTTACTACAGTTTTCCATAGTAGGCAACTCTTGTGGATTGGAGCGATCAAATTAGAGAGTGCAAAATACCTTGACTCTAAAAGATACGTTAATTTTGTCCCACCCTTTTAACTTTCTTTTCTTTAGGCTGTGCGTGAGCATGTCGGAATAAATGTTGAGAGCGCTTTAATCCTATACAGGAAGAACTTCTTCCTTGCTGCATCAACTTGGAATAAATATCAAATGATGTTTCAGCTGGGAGGAGTACTGTAGCAAAGTTGAGACGCAGAAATGCAGTTGGTATGTGGGTGTCTCTTGGGTATAATGAATCAACACGTCTCAAGTCTGGTAAGTGGTAGAATGGCTCTTACAAAATTATAGAGAACGAGTTGGTATCCTGTCACCTTTTTCTTTCTCTCCAACAGAGAGTCCAGGTAGATGGACAGCATGCAAGATAAATACTGAAAATAGGAACACAGTGTGGAGTTAACGATGAGGCAGTGCACGTGTCCTTTTAGGCAAAGAGAGCCTCTAATTTGGATGGCTAATGATGATCATGTATTTATACCGAGGTGTTTGTCAGTTCAGTCAGTTGGCTATGCCACTGCATTTCCTGCAGCGAATGGTGTTAAGAAATTAGAATGGCGGTGGTGTGGACCCTTGCCTCAGAGCAGGTGAGAGAAACACAGGTCCAAACCTCCTGGCATTACAGGGCTTTCGTGCTTTTGGAAGCCGGGGTTCAGGCCTCGTGCCGATGATGCGCAGGGGAAAGACGGCAAGGCCACTCATGTCCAGAAAGGTTAAAGAAAACACGTCCCGGCAGTGCAAATGCTAGAACTGTGTTTTTCCTTCTGTGTCTCCGGGTGAAGCTGAGAAGAGTACCACCATTTAGGTTTCGGAGAGTGGTGCTGTTTGAATGCTTTGTTTTCCAAATTAGAAGACTGTCATCAACAAAGAGGGTCAGGTATGATGAGATGAGGGTCTTAGGAGGTGCAGCCAGTGTTTGTCCTGCATAAGCTTGTACAAATTGCACAATTTTGGAACAAAAAGAGTTGTCTCCCGCTTCTTCAACCGGCTCCTGCTTCTCTCTGTGTGAGAGGGGAAAGAATGAGCCTGAGCTTAATTACCCAGTCAACTCTCCCTACCCCAAACAGAAGGAAGGGACCTTGAGAAAAGCTGATGAAGCTGAAAACCATCACTTCTGTCGCACTGTGTCTTGGGAAAGTTGGACATTCCTTCTTAAATCCATACTGTAACTGCCTTTCTTGAATATAATTTTAAATCTTTCTGGTTTGTTTTATTATCTTGGACGTGAGAATGCAAACATCCAAAGACCTTTTTCACATCTTCAAGTTGGAATCTTGAGACTGCAGCAGAGGATGCCATTTTTAAAGCAGTTTGCTGCTTCTCCCAATGGAGGGCTTTTTAAAGTTTTTATTACCAGTAGCAAACCTTCAGTTAGAAGCTATCTTTTATTTATTTACCTATTGTACTGGTATATGAAAGGACTTTTAGTCCCTTATATGTACCAATAAAGCAGCTTTTGGGATTATGAAGAAATATGTAGCTTAGGTTCAGTTCATGGCACTACAAGTTCTTGTATTATTTTAATGAGATTTATAGAATTTCTTTCAGATGGCTGTCTTCTTCATTTGAAAAATAATTTCAAAAAGTCTACTTTCGTACCTTGCACCAGTTTTTGCCTTGAACAAACAAGTGTATGTTCTGACTGTATTAAAAGTTAGGTATGTATTGAAAACAGCTTTTTTTTCTTCTTTCTTTTAAAGCAACGATTTGAGCATGGCCTTCGAGAAGATCAGTTCATTTGCGAGGAGGTATACCTACCAGTCCTTTTCTTGACCAGCTATTGAAAAGTAGAATGCATCTGCTTGCTCTGCATGTTGGGTTTCTTTTCCGAGGCAGTGGAACCGCCTGTGGACAGAGCAGGGTAGCTGACCGGGCCGTGCGGCAAGCCCTGCGGTCTCTGGTGTTTTTTCGGAGAGTTGCCTTAAAATGTGTTCATCTGTCACGGAAAGTATCTTCTGTCCTAAACCCTTTAGAGTTGTAGATTCTCTTGCATTCTCTGGCTGTTTCTAAATATGTGACAAATAAACCCGTTGGCTTTTTTCAGCGTGAGCATTTTACTGTGTATCAGGCATGTTGTATGTTAGATCTTAGCGTTATGTTTAGACATTTGAACTTGACAATGAATTGTATGCAGTATAGTGGTTTTGCTACTACACTTGATTAGTAGTTGTGTATTACTGATCGTGTGCCACACTGATGTTGCAAGAAACTCTTTTTGTGGGAAGGCTTTCCCCCAGTTCAAAGTTGTCTTTATTTGATTATTTGTTCAGTAACTGTGTTTCATAATTTATATATTGTTTCTATATGCGTATCCTTACGAACAATTAAGTAAGTGAAGTATATACTCTGTACATATCTGTACATATATATTTTTAATTGGTACTTACACTTGTCATAGTCTACAGTCTTTTCCACTCTCCGTGTCCAAGTGATATTTCATCCAGGCTCTTTAACTAAGTGTGGCTGTTTGCCCATTAAGATTTTGCATACGGGAGAGCATGGCCTTAGTTTAGCATGAAATCATCTCTCTTTACCCTTTTTTTTAGAAATAGAAACGGTCTGTGGCTTGTAATGAAGAATATTGCAAGAAACCTTTGTTAGTACGATAGATGTTTCTTTAAAACCGTAAATGATCCTGCTGGGTTTTTAAGTTTGGACTTGACGAAGTTTGTGGAAGTCATGAGAGCTAATATAATCATAAAAATAGCTGGTATTCTCAAAGGTAACCACGGTTCTGAGGATGCTGTCTTCATGTCTGTCCTGTTCGTGACTATGAAGGAGAACATTATGCATTTAATACTTTAGTTAGAAACAGGGAAGTAACAAAAAAGATTCACAGCAAGCTATTTTAATTTCAGGTGAAACAGCCCGTAGGGAGTAAAGATGTATTGAATATTTTGCTGATAAGACCCTAGAAAAGCAGAAGAAACAAAATATAGCGGTAACACCAACGTAAAATTTAAGCAAGTCTGTCTTCATGTTTTAAATGGCGCCATAGGATGCTTTGGGTGGGGGGAAAAAATGTTTGTTCATTTCTATTAACTGTGTCACTGAGTGGAATTTGAATTCTGCTGTCCACAGGTAGGCAAAAAAAAAAAATAATCCTGCAGTGATATTACTTTGACATTCTTAAAAATATTAATTTCTGGTTTAGATACTTATTCTGTGAAACCGGCTGTCAGTCACTGACACGCTCTATCTGCATGCACCCTGGGATCAATAGTACATTAAGGAAACTCACATGAGGAGGGGAAAAAATCATAAATAATGGATAGCAGACTTCACTGCTGGTGCTTCATTTCTACCAAGAATAATACAAATTCTAGTGAAGTACCCTTGTACTTCTTAACCCTGTTAGACTCAAACCCATTATCCCAAATATTGATGCTTTACTTGAGTCTGTATCTTGTTAAGAAATACAGCTGTGTAATCCTTAACTGTGTGCCGCCACAGGAAAAAGCCGGTGTTTCTATTCATCAGAAATACAGGTACAGTAAGAATGTTTGTATTAGAACTGATCTGCAGTCTACTGAGAGACCAGGATTTGAAGTAGGGGGATGTGGGCGTTGCTTTTAACAACGTTTTCTTAGCTTGTAAACAATAGATGCTTGTGAAAAGAGATTTTTGTGGTATGCAGGACATGTGAAATGTTGAGCATTAGAGCGTGATCCTTGCACTTTAAATCTGTGTATTAATTTTTTTCATTAGCTCTCTCTGCTTCCACATCCTGCACATTGCTGGCAAGCATGCATCAGCAATAAGACTTTCTTCACTAATGTGTCTGACATATCTCTGAAACGTGGCTGGTCAGATCTATAGCTGCTTTTTTGGGAAGTTCGTTCCTTTCAAGCCATTTAAGTAATTTCACCTGATATTACTTTAAATTTTCTATATAATGTGCTCTTTCGATGAATAGCCGTGTAGAATCAGCACAGGAAGAGCAAAGTCCTTGGCAATACCAGCTCAATTGCATCTGCAGATGAGGATTTAAAATTCTATGCAGCAGACAGTACCTCCAGCAGGCGAGTAAAAGGTTACTGCATTATTTTGCTTGTTTGCATCTGTAGTCGTTCTCTACTGAAGATTTTTTTTTTAATCGTTCCATTTGTTATGCATGCTTGTCTATAGATACTACTGGAAATTGATTTAATAGAAACATGAATATCAAAAGGGCAGAGCAAGGTGAAGGGAGAGGCTCAGTTCAGCTTTAAACCAAGGAAAGGGAGGGGGCAAGAGAGAAGGAGTAAAAGGGAGGGGTGAGAGAGCAGGAGAGAAATTGAGCTTTCAATGCAGTGTGAAAATGAGAAGTTTTTTTGCGACTGTATTAATTTCAGCTGCTTTCACATCACTTGCATTTTTCTTAACCTTTTGCTAAAGTGGATGCTATTGAACAAGCACTGATAGCTCTAGAAATGTGACAATTATTTCAAGTCAGATTATCCCATAATCGGGTTAAGCAGTTGTGTTAATGTGAGACCTTCTGCTTTCAGAAACAGTATTGCATACCATCTTAAACCAATTAAAATGAGCTCTTTACAATATTACTTGCATTTTTTTCAGTGGAAAGAAAAAAGAAATCTATATTTATTGCATATAGTACCTCTGGCAAATGAGCAAACATTTCCAGCAGTAAGTTACTTGCGTGTGTTAAATTAGAGAGGGGTATTCGATACCGTATTTTGACCAGTGTACTTCTTTCTAAAGGTCAGAAGACCTGTTTATGTCTGACTGCTCATTTGAGTGTTTTGCCTTTTTTGTTTTTCTCAGAGCAAAGGGCTCCTCAAAGACTTTATTAAAGCTGCTTATACGGTCTACCTCTAACTTGCTTTGAGTTTGTTGTGGTACCTTTGGACATTCTCCTGTCAATTCTCTCATGCTTGTTTCTTCCCAGGATTAAATATATGTTGGGTTTTCCTGGTGTTTTGTTTTGATTTTTTTTTTTCCATGCAGGTTTGTAGCAGCCATTCTTATTTCAGGATTTGGTAGACCCGGTAGCATTTTTCTCATGCATTCTGACTTTTCAAGAAGACTTTTTTTTTTCCTTTTTCTTTTTCCTCCCAGCCGCTGCAAATACTCTCGGAATGTAGCAGTCAGACAGGTCTTGTCGTTCTCCTGTGTAATTGGAAGGTCCCTTTCAAGCCGAGGCGTTACAAAAGGTTGGCAGCTCCGAACGTGCGCAATAACCTGCTGTGTGCCGTGGCCGTGCCGTGTGGAGACCCTCGCCGGCACGGGCGGAGGATGCCGTGGGTGCGGATGGATGGATGCCGTGGGTGCGGATGGATGGATGCCGTGGGTGCGGATGGATGGATGCCGTGGGTGAGCGTGGGGTGGGGCTCTCGGCTGTTGGCTGCCGGCGTAGCCTCCTCTGGCCGGGGCCCAGGCTGGATAGGCTGAGCTGCCGGGGAGGGCAAAACAGACTTGAAGTGACAAGAGCCACCGAAGGAATAGTCAGCAAGCAGTTAGGAGAGATTGCCATCCCTGAATTTACTCCTCGGTTAGACAGTCCATCTTTTCAAAGCAGCTTACTTTGCAAAGAGGCGTAGAGGGAAAAACGTGTATGTCTTTTTAAACGTGAGGTATTACTTGCTGATGAGGCTGGCTGACATTTTTTTGAGAAACACTTCCCCCCCCCTTTTCTGCTTAGCAGTCTTAATTTCAGCCAGGGAGCTGCAGAATGAGGCAGCTGGCCAATTTTGAGTGTTTATGGGACAGCACTGGTCCTAATTTCTTTACGAATAAACTCGTCTGATGAGCAAGTCAATGTGTGGCTGTGGCTGCAGCATTATTTCTTCCTTAATGAAGAGGCTGGGCTGTTCGACCTGCTGCTCCAATCTTCTATCTTGCAGTCATACATCAGAGCAGTTGCAGAGACTATCCATTGAATGTCTCAATCAGCCGAAGAAGGTAACTATATTTTAAATTTTAACTATACCATTAGAAGGATGCTGTATAATTTGGACTTAAATGATAAAAAGACAAATTTCAGATGTTCTTAGCAGCTTTCTTGACCTTGCAGTAGCTATCCAATATCATTTTGCCATTATCAGGTTGTGTAGCAATAGAAATGTGCTGCAGTAATTGATTTTGTAATAGGATCAGGTGATTTACTGGCTGCACTGACAACCACTTGCTTGCTTGTTCTGAAACGTGGAGCGCTCTAATGGATGTTTTGATTGCAGCCTCGAGTTGCTCTGAAACTGCTAGATGGTCAAAGATGTAACATCTCATTTTTCAGAATAAAAACTTCTCTAACTACTCTCCAATACCACAGGAAATTCATTGAATTTTTTAAATACTTACTCTTCACATTCCAGACTCTTTGTAAAATCCTTTGTGTGTAGAATTGGAAGTTGTCTTAATCAACTTTTGTGCAGGTCAATTTATCCCCTTTCCTCACAGCCACTTAAATCCCATTAACGCATGTGCGTTATGCATTTCCTGAGAATTTGGTCCGTGCTAAACGTAGTCTGTCTGTGCCTAGGGAGAGTATACAACAGTTCTTTGTGGATTGCTATTAAGTGTCGTGTTCTTCTGTTACTATATTACGCTTTGGAAGCAGAATCTGGCTCTAATTAGAAAACAAACTGAACCATTCTTTATCAGAGTATGGATTTTACTGTAGAAGAAGTCATTAGGAGCCGTGATCCGGTGAATGAAATTGGGGAGCTTAATTGGGTCTACCTTTTGGACCAAGCTGTCTTAGGCAGATAAAATTGAAACGTGTTGTTAAACTCTTAGAGCTTTTAAGAGATGTAGTGAACCATTCATCTCCAAGTTAACTGGAGAGTAGTATGAGCACAGAGTATGTTACGGTGGTTATTTAGAGTTTATACCTAATTCTTTTCACTTTCAAAGAAGTCTTGGGGTTTATCCATTACTGTGCAAGAATAAACTTGCCCTTTTGAGTGCTTGTTCAACTGTTACGTGCCATATCATGTAAGAATGAAAACTTAAAAAAACCCAAACAACCCACCCCATTGCATTATTAAAAACGGCTTTTAATTGTTGTTGTGCCTGTTTTGGCATGAAGACTGATGGGGAAAAAATTGGATCGGGAAGTAGAAGAGTCTCGCATGGGCCTCGAAGTAAGAAACAGTCAAAAGATAACTTCCGTGTGCTGAAGTTGAGAGGGTGATGCTCACTTTGTCCTGAGGATAACAGTATGCTGTGTGCAATAGGCAATTAAATAACTAATAGTTAAGATCAAATACATGCCAGTTTCTCAGGTGTTCATATATACAGTGATTCAAGTGGCCCGAAGTAAATCAAGGTGGCTGGATTTGAATTTGTTGAACCTAATAATGATTAAACCAAACTAAAAAGTTAAGACCTTTCAGCCAGTTCTTGCTTGATAAGCACCACTGAGCAAGAAACATTTGATTTAAACCAATACGTTTTAATTCTGTTTTCCATTTATGCTTCAGAGAAGGTTACTAACAGAAAATTGATTCTCACTCATATAATTTGTTATGCCTTTTCCCTTATGAGGAGAATATACTATTTCCACATTTGTTCATGTAGTGTATTGCTTGACATTCAGATTCTTTTCAGCTGTTTGGTTTGGGCTTTATTTTGCTTTGGGTTTTTTTTTTTACATTGTGAAATGAGCATGAGTCCCTTTGAGGAAATAGGTTTCTATCTCTCCAATTTATACATGTGAAAAGAAACGCAAATTCCCATTTCTCCAGCATACAATACGTGTTTTCAGTCTGAAAGACCTGGTCATTGTGTTGGAGTAGCAGGATGAGCCCAAGTGTGTTTTTTGAATCTTCAGAGTAGTGCTCAAAGGTGGTGGTAGTGGCAGGGGGTAGCACTTGTCTGAGCTGGGGTTGCAGGATTTACTTAGTGGTTACAGAGTTAGCGACTGGACTTTAAAAAAGGTGCGTGGGGAGGCAACAATCTCGTAGTTTTTCAAGTATTTCTATTGCCTTAGCAGGCAATAGGAAATGCAAGTGTTAGCTTTGAGAGAATAATGAAAAGTAACTTCCATTTAAAGGAGTTAACTCGATGAGAAAAATAAGGTTAAGTAGTTTGGTTTTACTTTGATTTTATCTTTATACATCTTTCTCAAGGTTAGTTTATACTACGTGGGAGTTTTGCCACCATAGTGTATATTATAAAAGTATTTGGAAGAAAGTTGATGTGATCGGCTGTATTTTGTGATTCTAGACACAATGATAAAGAGCTAATGAATTTGTTCTCAAGTTCGGGAGGAAAATCTTGGTAAATCACTGAGGAAAATAGTTGGAAAGAATTGCATTTTTCAGAGAAAATGTAAAATAGGCTCTTTTTGTAAAAGAGGAGTGTTGTGTGTGCAAAATTGCACTGCAAGACATACAGCTCTGTGAAACTGTAGCTAGGGCAGGGAAGATAAAAAGGCCTTTCTGTCGAGAGCAATATGTTAACTGAAATGCTAGTAAAATACTAATACGTGCTGCAGGGAGTACTGTTGCACCAGTGGAGCAGAAGGAGGAGTGGAACTAATTGAACAGTAGTACCAGAATCGTTGAAATTAGATTTAGCGCTCCGAAAACGAGAGTTTCCATCTTACTGTTCAGCCAGGAGATATTTCTAGTGGTAGCCGCTACAATAGCCTTGAAAAGGACTTGGTTTCTAAAGAAATTGTCGTGAGAATGAAACTTTAAGTGTGAGAAACATTAGGCTAAACAGTATAGAAAAAACTTTTATTAAGAAAGAAACGAGACAAAAGATAATGATCTTCTAAACTGGTTTTCTCACTCTCCCTGACCTTCCAGGTTAGTTGAGGGCTTCTATACCTGGTTACTCCATGAGGAACTGAGCAGATGGATTAATAGTTTTCCCCCCCTCTTCCTGGTGATTTCAGTAGGAGCAAATACTAGTTCACTGGTGACTGCAGCTCGTTTTAGTGCCTCATCTAAACCTAACTTAAGCAAAGTCCAGAATAAGATAATCTGACTATGAAAATGGATGCATGGCATATCTTGCACCTCAAAATTTGTCAGACGTGGTCATTTTATAAGAATGTAGATGACTGTTCTTATATGTTTAGCCCTCATCTCAAACTGGAAAGGTACCAGGAGTGGAGAATAAGAAATATTTAAAAAAAAAAAAAAAAGTCCTGCATGAAATTGGAGGAAGACTTCAGGAAGCCAAAGATGGGATCCTAAGGGGAGAAGCAGAAAGTTACAAGGAACTAGGAACTGTCACGGATTTTATCAGAGGGTGGAAAACCTTGCTGTAAGCCGCTGTTCTTATTATCTGTGTATGTATGAATCTTGCACAGCTGCCGAATCCCAGTTTTGGTTTTGCTTTTGCAGGTAACGTGCAGCGTGTGTGTATTTATATACACGCACAAGAGTTACAGTTGGCATTTGTGTTTTCTTATTTGCTTCCTGCTGCCCTCCAAATTTATGTCGTTAGAAACTTGTCATGGGATCTGCATGTCAGGCTTCATTCTCTCAGAAAGAAAATTTGTGATCATAATTCTGTGTTTGAGATAGCAGTCTTAATGTATCTAAAATAAACCTTGTGACTCCCACGTGGCTAAATTTACCTCTGCTAAGAATAATGTTTTTAAAAAAGGGAAAAATAAAAATCAAAAGCCTTCTTTTGGTAGAATAAAGAGAAAATTTAAGTCCAGATATATACAATTAAAAAAAAAGGCACAATTATGCCTTTTTAGGTCAAGACCTTTAGTAAATTTAAGATTAATTCTTCCAGTAAATGGATATCCATGTTTAAATGTTACGTCATATAGATACCGAAGACTAAAAGTTCCTTGCTTCTCTTTCCTGTGGAGATACCTACTTCCCATATTTTGTGTATAGCACAACAAAACCGAATAGCAGGTCATGTAACAATGGCATGAAGTATTTCAGCAGAGTGAGCAGATACGTTACTTTTTGCAGCTTCTTTAGTTGTGCCAACTCACGTCCCCTTTCTGGGTTAAGAGGTTAGCGTAATTATAAGATAAGACTTTGCTGAATTCCAAAGTACAGTAGCCTATGGTTTTTATCATGAACCGATGTTGATTTATGGGGTGGTTCTTTGTTTTAAACTGGTCCTTCTCAGCATAGGTTGGCTGTTCCGTCTGCCAGTGGCTTGACGGTGAAAGAGTCTTGCAGACTTATGGGGGAAGAGACTGGAGCGATGTTACGCATTCAGAGAAGATGCCTTGTAATCAGAAGGTGGAGAGGGTAAAATAGACTGTGAATACCCCAAGGAATAACTTACCTTTTCTTCCTAATAGTTGGGAGGCAGAGAACCTTCCTTGGTGGTGTTTGAATGAGGAGATGGTGGCGAGGGTGCAGAACCGAGAGGGAGGAAGGCTTCTGTGTGTGGGAGGCAACAGACTATGCCGAGGAACTGAGCGGGGGGAGAAAGGACAAATAGATTTTTATGGTCAGACGAACCATTGTGATTATCTAGTCAGACCATCTGCATAGCACAGCGCAGGATTGCACCCATGCCGTAACCTGGAGTTTGAGGTTCAACCGTAACAGTATTCAGAGCTCCATCGTACCGCTTGTTCTCTTGATGCAGACCGTTCTGTACCACAGAACCCTAATCCAGCATTCGTTATATCGTCATCTATTAAATACCGTCATCTGTTAACTCTTTAAAGATTCCTTTCTATATTAGTATTTTGATTTTCCTTGGTCTTTGTCAAGCTAAAGTGGTTTCTCTCGTTGACTTTTCTTAAAAACAGTAGCGCACAATTTCTTCCCTGCTGTTGGCAGAACAGAAAAAATGATGACAACCCAGTAAACGGTAACATTTTGTGGTAAGATGCTAGAACTGCCATCAATATCTTCATTATCAGAAGAAGAGGAGTGTAAGAGATAGCAAAACCATTGCAATATCCTCTTGCCCAAAGCTGCATTTAGAAAAATAAAGATCAATTTCAGAAATAAATGAGATTTCCCAAAAGTCCTATTTCGGATGGTTTACCAGAATGGTAGAGTTTGTCTTCATCCCAACAGGCTGACGTCACAAGTCTTGATTTGAAGTACAATCACTATCTTACAAATGGTATTACAAGTACAACACAGACAATCCTGTTAATAGTATTAAAGACTATGAGATCCTGGGTTGAAATTAAATATTGTCAATTTTAATCAAACCAACCTTTCATATACAATCTTAATAACTCTGCTCCCCAATTTTCCCCCTGCCCCCTCCCGCTTGCTTCTTGTTCATTAAATTACAGAAGACAGCTATGAGCCATGGAGAGGGTAATGTCATCACAGCAATAGAGATCTTCAGATTCTTCAGCAGTAATATCACCAGAGGAAAAATGAACACGTGTGCTTTGCTTGGCTCGTTTGAAAGGCCCTCCAAGAAACTTCTTACCTACTGGTAGCTTAATATTCCTCTTGTTCCTGTGAATGAATTTTCTTTTTGCCAAGTACCAGACTTTACTCTTTGGGACTTTGTGCTACGACTTGGAGCTTGTTGACTTTCAGCTCTAGTAGATGGTGTTCAGGTGCACATCAAGAATAAAGCTAATACAGTATGAACCATTCTTGTCATTCTTGTAACGCTCTCAGTTGCTCCAGAACATCTTGCATCCCTAGAAGCTGAACGCTATACTCTGCTCACTCTTGCTAAATTGATTGCAAAGACTTTTTTCTTTTACATTTTTTTTAAAAGCTCCTGTTCTGAAGTTTTCAAACAATCATCTCCCCAGCACTGTTTTTATTTCAGTTTCAGTAGCGTTTTCTCTGTCGCCTTAACTATCTTTGCAGTTATACTGGAGTGCAAGAAGAAGAGGGAAACAAGCATCTCTGATATTAGTATGTTATGCTTTGTGGATAATATTAGAATCAGACTGTAAATTTAACAACTTGTTCTCCATGGACTTCAAAAGATACTTTTTTTTTTATTAGTACATATAATTTTTTTAATTCCATAAGAAGCCTCTTTTTTCCTGTATCCTTCCTATTGAGATGTCACTAATGATACTGTATTGATCCACTAAAAAGGTTTGCAGTGAAGCTTTTTACTTGATGTAGGCTGTCTTTTTAATTACAGCTCTGCTACTGTGCTGTGCAGACCTCTGTAGTTGGGGTTGTGTCAGCACTTACATTTTAGATCCCTCATTTTTATCAACTTAATACTGACAATAAAAAATTGTTTTGAGGAAAATCATAGCAAGATCTTAGCCTTCAGGGTGAGTCAGTAAGAGTTCACTGTATTAAGAACTATTCAGATGAATCTGAGTTAGTGAAAGGTTGTAACCTTCTCTTTTACACAAACACTCTTTACGTGTGCTTGCATCTACTGTTTTAAAATTATTTTTTTTAAAGGCCTTTTTCTTACCTGAGGTACTTGAGGTAGCTAAAAAGGAGCAGAATTCATTGCTCCATTTCTCTGGGCATCTCTAAGGGGTCTCCAGGAGCTCCTGAGCCTGCCTGCCTCCTTTGTCTTGGTGCGTCCCGTCCCTCCGCGCCCTTTCCTTTCCCTTCTCCCAAGCCTGCACTTGCTCTGAGGAGGGGACTCAATTGTGTTGCGCTTGCTGTATGTATACTTATCAAATGCCTAATCCCACATAAGAAAGTAATGTGTGTAGAGGGGTATTTTCTCCTATTTTTTTTTTTTTTTAAGAAACATGAAGCTACCACTGTTAAAGAACGTTTCTAATATTGCAGACCGAGGCTGTTGGAAATGGCTGTGCGTTAGGTATCTGTGCTGGCTCACGATCCAGAGCGCAGAGCTATTCCCTAATGATGGGAGCCTAAATGAACAGGACTTGTTTTTTCCAGCATGGCGTTAGTGATTGTGCCTACCCGTTGCACGGAAGGGTAATGGCTAGAGCACTCAAGGCTGGGTTCCGTTTTCTCCTCGTGCTGCAAGAGTGTAAGTGCACATCCCTCCCTTTTCTAGAAGAGAGCCGAGAAGTTGTTCAGGTGGGGGCATCTTCCAGCTCTGTTGTGGTGTCCAGGGCACTGGGTGATCAAGAATGAGGGGGAAAGCAAGCAAGAAGGAATGTGAATTTGCAGACTTAGCGTCCTTTGCCCTTGGTGTGGGGGAGAGACGCTGGAGTACCGGAATCTGCTGCTTGCGTTATTTCCAGGTCTCCCTCAAAAATTTGTCAACTGTACAGAAAGCGCGGGACTAAAAAACAGCTTTCCTTCCTATCTTATATCCTAATGACTGGTTAGAGTCCTTGTCCCTTCTCTTACTCTGTGCTGTCGTGTTAGAATGCTGTACTGAGGAGAAAGAAATGCTGTTTTAAATTTCCCTCATCAAATTTTGCTCTGATAATGCACATGTGTGTGTTTCTTCATTTCTCATCTAACTGTTGAGCCTGACTTACAGACCTTACGATGTTTTGACTTTTTTTGTTTGTTTTTGCTTTAGGGCTAGGTGTTAGCCTGGTCATTGGGCCCCCCTGGTATGGGAAGATGCTAGAGGAAAAAGAAACATAATCAGCACAGGCAACTAGTGATGGGTGCAATGGTGAAAAGAAGAGGGAAGAGGTGTAGTGCTCAAAAAATTGAATTTGAAGAGTCAGAGTTGTAGCATAGCTGTGCTTTGAGCTCTGACACTGCTATAGATACAAGTCTGGATTTCACAGGAACTTTATATCACAGTGAAGTTCACTGTAGCTGAACTTGCTGAACTCCGGGCAGGGCTGTTGGCAGAAGGGAGACAAAATCACTCTTTCACTTTGTTTGTTGCTAAGATAAATCAGTTGACTGTGAAATGTACATACATACTGTAGCAATGAGCAACCGAGAAAATATGTGTAATAAAATATATCCTGGAAACTTCCACTGAATAGCGAGGGTGAAAAAATATCTCACTAAATACACTTTGTTTGTATTCTGTGGGTGTGTCGATAGCTCCTGAGGGCAAAAAGTGATAGGAGACTGTTGTAATGCATGTGCAGGAAGAAGTTGGACCGACAAGGCAATGATGTTGTTGATGCTTTATTTACCTTTCACTTTTTCAAAGCCCTTTTGCAGGGAAGTATACGTAATAAACTTCACTTTATAAATGGGGAAGCAGACTCTGAAAGTGCGGAGGCTGAAGGTCCCTCTTCAGGCCCCTGGCAAATCTGAGCATGGAAACCGAGTCTCCTCAGACTGTGTTCAGCTGTTTTCCCACTAGATCACGTTTTCTCCACGTAGTATTTCCTTTGTGGGAAAAGCACAAAGAAAAGTCAAGTATCAAGTGACTGCAAGGTGGCAAAACATTTGTATGGGTATTCCACGTACCTTAAAAAGGTGATTCCCACTTGATATAGCTGGAGAAATAAGGCACAAGGAAGACAGCGACTCACCTAAATTCTCACATCTGAAGTTGGGATAAAAATCAGATCTGATTCTTATCTTCTTAATGCATTTTGACAAAATGGTCTCTGTTGCCTCTTCATTACAGAAAGATGGACCTTACTGCTTTGGTTTCTTTTGTGCTACTTCTTCACAAGTATGTGTAGTGTTTTTGCCAACCATTGGGGTCTCTGTGCCAACTAATGCAGCTGTCACTTGAATTTTTTTTTTTACCCCCCCCCAAGCTTTTTGGCTTCATCTGCTTGCCTGGTCACTTCCATTGTTTGCTTTCCACTTCCCGCTATGCTGCCTCCCAGATGCATAGCTGTCGGTAATAGTCAGTTGGGACCTGCCGCCTGCACCCCCAGGCTCCCCAAAGGATGCAGGTTACACCTTTCCTTTCTCCAGACACCTATACCCATACTTGCAATTCAGGATGGAGAATAGAAGAGGCTTCCGGAGCGTGTCGTAACTTAACGTGTACCAAAGTGTTTTCCATCTGCTTTCCACCCACAGCTATTTCTCACAATATCTGGAGTGACAACAAAATATTTTTCTCGAGCAGGTTTTGGTTAGGTGGCATAAATTGAGGAAGAAAAGAAACGGCTAGACAGCATGGACTGAGGGATAGTACAGGAGCTGGGAAAGCAGTTCTGTTATTTATTTCTCTTAAAACTATAACAACCTCTAATTTTCGGTGGTAATTTACTGATGAGAGGTTGGTCACTAATTCTTTTTTCTACTTAGAAAGATGCCTTGCATAACACAAGCAATTCAGGATCTTAAGATGTGCAAATCATGTTGCTAAGTCAGTGCAGAGCATCAGAATTAGTGTGGTGTGCCAGCTGAATTTGAAACAAAACATGAATTGGCAAGCTGCTTAATGTAATGCAAGTGAATAATGTGGAGAGATTCTACCTGCTCATTATGCCCATTTGAGGCTCAATTTTATTTATTTATTTATTTATGTGTTTCTTTTAAATACGTATATGTCTCTCTAGATCTACTTGTATTTGACTTAGCGTCAATTTTTGGCTTGGAGCTCAAGAAAGCAACAACTGGCAGTTACAAACTGTTCAAGTTCTGCAAGTATTCTTCTAAACTGTCCTCTTGTTCCATTTTTGTAACCAAGATTATTTTTTTCTTCTTGCTTATGGGCACCTATACATTAGGAGCTTCTCCTTTAAAATTTCTTATGATCAGATGGGAGCAC
>JANZLQ010000007.1:1192595-1206421 GCA_026212715.1 Elanus axillaris
CGCCCCCCCCCCCTCAAAAATCAAGGAATGCAAGACTGCCTTTGTGCAGTCTGTAAAAAGTGGCTTTGGGCCATAACTTCCAAAAGGAACCACAACTGTCTAAATTTACACTGACCAGTACTTTTAAAACAGTCAGCTTCGCAGTAGAGAAGTCAATACTGAGTACAGGACCTGCTGCTCTGAACAGCCATGGTCCTTGAAACAGTTGGTGCCATCAGCGTCAAAATAGTTCTTTCACATACTGAAACAAGATACTGGAAGCACCTCAAAGAGCTTGGGGGTTTCAGGTCAGTGCCCACCCATGAAGATGAGGTATCTTGGAAACATATGCTTGATCTCACCAGTGTCTGAGGAGTAAGTGCAGATCTGTCGAGCCCATTGGAGCATTGCCCCATGTTAACTGCAATACCTTTGAGAATGGCTATGAACTCTGGGCATGGATTTCAGTACATGAGCCCTGCACTATTACAAGTAGAAGATACGTTCTTGCCAGGCTTTGCTAAAAATCTATGCGTGATGTCACCAGGAAATGGAAGCATTTCTTAGAGCCTAGTTTCTTTCCAGGATTCTTATTGGAGGAAGAAAAATGATGTGCTAGATATTTCTCAGGTTTTGCGATGACGGGAACGGAAATGTAAATACCTTAGAAAGTTCAGCTGTATTTTTTGTACTGTTTTACAATTTATACCTAATCCAAAAATACCTGGTGACCAAAACGTGATTTCTGAACTTTGGACAGAATGGTACCATTTGTTAATCAGCCTTGCATCTGAGAACATGGAAGCCCACGTGTAGGTTATAAGAAAAATGGAGAGACACAGACTTGAAGGTGATGACAGATGACTTGGACGTCACATTGCCAGCATGGTTTGTATTATATTCTGTTTTCCTCAGTGGAGGACTGGACCTTTTGAAAAGGTGAGCGTCTTACAGTAATTAAAAGCCTTTTTGGGCTGGTGCAGTGAGAATGGTTACTGTAAGGTCCATTTTGCAGGCTTCAAGCTATGCCTGTCATAGGACATAACGTAATTACCCAGGTTTTCCAGTAAGGACAAATACAGAAGCCCTGTTTTTGACGGTGCTGTTGCTACCGACAACCAATGTACTATTCAGAAAGTCATCCAATTTGGCATTTTATCAGTACAAACAGTTGTAGTGAAATACAACTGCTAGCAGCTGGACCGTTCCACACATCACTCTTCCATGGTAGCAATAAAGCCACATTCTGAATTAGTTGAATAATGGCCTCAGAATTTGTCAGTTATTTTACAAGTCTTTCTTCTTGAACGGCATTTCTCTGTTAGAAGATAAAAAACCAACCCAGAAATGTGCCTTGCCTGTTCAGTGCATCCAGAGCTCTGTTCTCTTGTGTCAACAGGGTTTGACTCTTCAGGGCCCCTTCCCTGTTGTGTTGTGGGTCCCAGTGGCACATGGGAGACAAACCATCGTGTCTCACGGATCGCACCTCTCGGCTGCTTCCGATTTCCACCTGTTACCAGCAATGTGGCAAGTCTCTCTTGAACATCAACACATGCTTCAACGGGGCCTGAGCAACTTCATCTACTCGCTTCAGAAACGTGTTGGTCTCTGAGATTTGCAAGGCAGTTGTGCTCCTTAGCAGCTGACCTTTGCGAAACGCCGTATGCCTGATGTCGCAGTAAGGGCAGACACCAGGTTTGGACGGCAGGAGTGCAGTCTGTGTTTGATCAATACGGCTGATGCTGTTTAGCACTGCTGTTCGGGAAGGATAGTGATTACTCTTCACCTACGTGACTCTGCACCGACAATGCCCTTGAAAAGTCGGGAACGTAGACTGGCCTGCAGTAGAGGTGGATCGAGGCAATGCCGTTGGGGCCTCTTCCTCTTTGCAGCCGCCATTTTGTGACGGGTTCGCTGTTGCAAAGGAAATGTCGTAGCCCTGCGTGTCGTTCCACATAGGCATGGGAAATGGAAACTCTGGCAGACCAGTGGTTTCGTGAGACTTCTGATAACGGTCAAGTTTAGATCCATAAAGGAAGCATGGCTTGCCTTTATTGAAGAGTGTGGCTTTAAGTTTATGGGTAGGTGTTTATTTTGTATTGGTGTAAGATGTTGATTGGTCCCTAGCTGTTACCTGCTCTCTGCTGGAAGGGTGCAAGGTCTGCCTTATGACATTAGTCATTCTTAATCTAGTGCCAGCAACATCATATAAATTAGAGGAAGCTGGTGACTTTAAGTTCACTTGCTTAATTTTGTCTGGAATGGATTAGGGGGAACTCAGTTGACTTTCGTGGAGCTTCACTGAAAATATCCTGCGGCAGAGCAGTAACGGCAACTTAATTTATGACATTAGTCTCTAAAAAGGATTTCTCTTTCTACAATCTGTTTTTTATCTATACAAATTATGATCCCAGTTTCAAATTTTAAGATTCTATATATTTGTACAGGCTGTATCGGTATCTCTTCTAGTTGGTAGTTCATGTAAATCATTTATTTGTTCACTGTATCTGTGGTCAGTGCTTTCCTGCATTGGACTCGGCTCTTTTTACTGCTTGTAGTCACACCACCTTTCTGTAGTAGGAGAGTGCTGTAGAGCAGAAGCATAAAATATTCAGAATTGATGGCTTCATAGGATTTGAAAGAAAGTTTGAATGCCTGCCTGCCATTAATATTGTAGGCCACCTTACATTCTTATCTAGGTGCCTACTTTCACCTCTGGTCATGCAGATACAAATACACTTTCCCGGTCCCAGGAATAGTTTGGCCAAGCCAATTTAGGTTTCCATAGGTTGTTAGGCAAACGCCCTGCTGCTGAACCATACTGCTTAATCGGTTACTGAAATAAGATTCTCAGAGAGCCATTTTAAGGGCATTAAATCAATAACAATAATTGCAACCATTTCCATTTCTTCAGTGGAGCCTGCTAAGAGTCTGTTTGGGTGGAGGCCAGATTCTTTTAGACAGGTTGGGATATCATCTTCCTTCAAACCTGGCAATCTCGCATGCTGTTTGTCATCAAGTGCCTTGTTGTTCTGCAAGGTCAGATTTTAGATCTACTGCTGGAAAGCCTCCCTGTGACACAGAGAACGTAACATTTAGGAAACCAATGTATGGTAGGCAGCATTCTGGAGACGTGAAGTTAACAGGAAGGCATTTGTGATTTTTTTTTTAACACCACATGGAGACCGTAATTGGATTTTTTGCTTTTAAGTGAGACACCAGGAAGGGGAATTTGTTCTGCGGTGTCCTGGTAGTATGTGACCTTGTTTTGCTTATGTCTTTCTACTGCTGAAGATGCTAGAAATGCAGACAAACCAATGTATTAACAGATTTCGGCAAGTCTGGTAAATGCTGCTGTTCTGTTTCTCCTTGTATTTCTTGTTTTTATTAAAAGGAAAAAAACTGCAGGTCAAAGGCTCCTTATCAGATGCTGATGCAAAGGCATTTAACGAGTTCATTGACTAGCTCTGGAAGAAAGTACATGATTTGGAGTTCATCTTTGCAGATACTGCACAAAATCTGACTGAATATACACAACTGAACATTTCATAAGATACCAGCTGGGACTCTAGATAGATAGGGATTCTTCATAAAATATATATTAGTCCTCGTTCTTTCAGAGCAACCTCACAGGAATAAGGCTGAGCTGTATTTTTCCCCCCAAAATGGTAAAATACACCCATGTTACTATCTTGCTTGCATGAAGCATGTTTTCTACTCTAACCTGATCCCCAGCTACCTTTTCTTATCTCAGAAATTCGGTTTATAGAATTACTTCATTTTTTTCCTAGCAATTAGGACTACATGACAGCTGCAGATTATACATAATCGTTCTTCAGACTTTTTTTTAAAGAATAGGCAACTGAAAACAGGAAATTAAAATAGAAATTTTTGACAGTAGCCTGGAATAAGCATTGGCCACTATGGATCTTGAGGTGGAAAATGCTGATGATAGCTTAGCAAGACTCGGGGGTTTTGTTCTTTTTCCCTTGTCTGTCATCTCCTTGTATGCTTGGAATAATATAGAAGGACTGGGAATTAAAAAAGTTTAAAAAAAAGTGTCATTTTTAAATTAATAGATGGCTATTTAATCTCTAGTAGGGTATTCTTTATTTTTATAATAACCTGATGATCTTTTATAGAAGGTTAGTCTGATGCAGAAGCCCGTGTCAGAACAGAATAAAGAGATTGCACTTTCCATGGCATAACCTGCATTGCTCTCTCCTTTACTTCACTAGTCATTATAAAGAGGCTTCAAAATACTGGTCTGTGCGTTGAAAGTTCTTGGGAGTAAAGGGAGTTGATTGCTCTTGGTGATTAGAGTTAGTGTAAGAGCTGCTTGAAAAGGGGGTATTTATAATAAACTTTTTTAAATTGTTCAAATACGAATGCTCTTAAATAGTAGTGAGTACTCTTGATTCTAATTTTCCTCAGCTTCAATCCTGCTTTTTCTTTTTAACCACTAGAATGCTTTTCAGTGTAAAGGGTGTGTGTGTTTCCATCTGTTTGTGTGTTGTCATTCCACATTAGAGGCGTCTACCTCAAAACAGGTCTGAGGTAGGGGAAAGTTTAGTACTTGGTGTTAATTTCTTCCCCTTCCTCCCATTTGAATGTAGCTGAATTAAGTTTAAATTCAACTAAATCTAGCTGCTATTTGTCCTCAAGGTCTATTGCCCCACTTCAGTTTAAAGATGACCTTTTTTTTTGGTCCATCTTTTCTGCTCTGTGTTCTAAGCTGACCTTTTTTTTTTTTTTTTTTTTTTGGCTATCTCCACTGCTCTGTGTGTCTGCCTGTTTGTGCTGCACTTCTGCAGCATTTGAATCGGAGATTCAGTCCAAGAAATCATGCTACTGTTTTGCCAGAAACTGACACCAGCCATCTGGTAAAATTACAATTCAGTATCAGTAAAACCCATAATTTGGGGAAATGTACCCAAAATGACTTTTATGATTAGTGGACAGGAAAGAAACCGAGACAGAGAAGTCAGCTGGGTACTCTATAAATCACTTCGAGGTTTTCAGACCAAACATCTTAATGGCAGCGTCCTTGCTGCCAAATGCTGTTTTGCTTTTCCCTTCAGAATAGTTTGCATTAATAATGACCAACTCTGCTTGGAAGTTATTTATATATTGCTCTTACGATACAGCTTCGGAAAGCAACACCACGCTAGGTAACAGACTGTGTGAATGGATTCATAAAGCAGTTTAGCATATCGTACCGCTAAGGTCTGTAGGTTTTTCCCTTGCAAATGCATCCCAGCCCCAGGGCCACATTCAGCAGCGTTGTGGATGCTGAAGAAAAATTTGTATTAAGGCAGTTTTGGCCATACCGTGCTAGCCTGTGTGTTAAGCCTGGTGGTTGTGAAATAAGTTTGCACTGGAACTATGCAGGTTTTAATCAGCAGTTTGGTGATATCTTTGCCTGTAAGTCACTGTGGGAGCAGGGAGGAGGTGACGACAGCAGCTCTTGTTTGTGTATATTCCCAGGGACGGGAGGTCACCTAACGGCGCTGTGGTAGCTGCGCATGTGGTGCGTGTTCCGCAGTTGTTGAACGTGTGTGTTGAACTGAGATGGAGTATATTTCTAATTTAAGACTTAAAGTGGTGATGAATTTACTGTCGTCCTAGTAAGCTATTACAGTGAGTAATTATCCTCATAGTTAATTCCATTTGGATTTTTCCCATTTCTGCATTCGGTGATTGAATCTTGCTTCTTGTCTATTAGATTAAATCCCTGTTCGCCTGGATAGTTGGGAAGAAAGTAGCTGTTTCTGTATAGTAGTCATGTTGCCTGTTCTCTTCAAGTAAGTGTTACTGAACGATTGTTCTGGACTTCATAGTTGAGATTTCCAGTTCTTTCTGTTGGTACAGTAGAGTTTTCCGTGACACAGCAAAACTCCAGCGTAGCTTAACCAAAGTTTACCACTAGAAAGCAAGACGAGCAGCGTCATCCTTATCGCTCCTCAAACTCTTTTGCTATGGATGAAAGGCCTTGAGCTGCATAAAACCATCCGAAGCGGTTGTTGTTCCGGGCAGCTGGGGAGGTCCCCGTACGCGGTGCAGTTGATGATGCTGTAAAACTGACTGTGAGGACTTTTGTTATAAAGAATATAGGTGGTCTGGTTTGGGGGTAGAATGGCATGTGTAGGAAGTGGAACATAATGCTTAGTGCTTCGGAGATTTTGGGCCAGCTTGGGAAGCTATCACAACTACCACAGACCCGCAAACCTTGTTTACTTGCTTTTGGGGAAGAGGGGTAAATTCAACCCCCCAAATGATCCAAACCTGTTAAGTTTGAAGGACTGCTTGGTCTCCTGTTGCACTGTAAGCGGATTCATGATCTTTTTTGGAGAGTAATGCTGTATTACCTGTGTATCTGTCATGAAGTAAGAGTTGGGATGATTCTGTTTGTTCATTTGTAGCCTTTGCTAAGTAGGCATGCAACAGCGTCTTTAAATTTGAAGGGTGTATAATAAACTGCCTGCCTGTATTTCTAATCTGAGAATTTTTCAGCCCACATGCTTCTCAACTAAAGTAACTAAAGATACTCTGTTTATGTTGCTATAAGTATGATCTAATGTTTGCCTTTGGCAAGAAACTCTTCCTTGTTAGTATGCACAGAAGGCATAGTTTACATAAGACTGAAATATTAACAGATACAAACTCACTGTTCTAAATCAAGCAAACAAGCGTGCTTGTGCTGTATTGCTAGCAATAGTAGTATAGGCGTCTTGTAGCAATCGTAATTTGTGAAAAAATGGGTGTTCGTTAATTACACAAGGTAAGAATTTTAATATAGGAGCCCAAGTAACGGTACAATTGTCAAAGCACAAAGGATAAGACAATGTAATTGAAAATTGTGTGCTTTACTTTTCTAGCGCAGAGGTCCTTTCAGTAAGAAAGTGGACGCTGCTTGATATCAAAGATTAAGTGGAGGCATGGAGGATTATATGGAGGACTTGCCTGTTTTGTTTTCAGTAGTTGCTGGAAAACTTGGCACCCTTTAAATAACTCAGAGCTTTTTTTTCTGCTTTCCCTTTTCTGAGGAAAAGGGGAGAGAAGCCTTTCATTAGTCGCACATGATAGTTAACTTGTCACATTTTACAGCTTAATCCTTTTTCTTTAAAGAGTTGTTAGTGAAAAGACAAACCAGCTATCTTCTGTATAACAGTTATTAATAATATAACTACTAAAAATAACGTGATTATTTATATGAACACAGTAAGATCAGTCATAATACTGATCTCCTCCTACTGTGGATTGTTGCCTCCTAAGATATATTTCAGGGAATTTAAATGATTTTATTCTCAGTTATACCCATTCACTCTTCTTGATGAAAACATAACAATGCAGCATTAAAAATTAACAACTTTTGTACCTTTACTGTGGGTCTTGGCTTTGAGGGAGCTAAGAGGTATGAACTAGGACTCTTGATAAACAGACATGACCTCCCCACTTCTTCAGTAACACTGTACTGGTGTCCTTAACTTGTCAGCTGGGATATGACTTTGAGGAAATGGACTTTGTATTTTAATTTTTGGTTTTTATACAGTTTTCTTACTACTGGGCGATGGAGCCTTTCACCACTTTCCTCATGGGTCACTTTCATATTTCCCTCTTATCTCCGCCCATCCTTACCACAGAATCTTACAGTAATTCTCATTTTCTTAAGTGTCAGATTTTAAGGTAAAAACATAACTTGTGTAACACACTATTGACTAATTATTTGCTATGATATTTTTCTCCTTCATTAAACAAGGAAAATGCAGGCATTTTTTTAACACTTCCAATACAAGAATTAAGGTCACGAATTACTTACGGGGAAGTGTTTACAGAAAAAAAGATATCAGTGGTTTCCTCTCTTCCTGTTATGTGTTGATTGCTTTAATTTTGTTATCAGGTCTCTATTAATGCATTTTATAGCATGATTCTCTGTGTTAAAAAGTGCTACTTTAACTCATATTTATCCCTCCCCTCTACCCCCCAGCTCTGTCCGAGTTAATCTCTTCTGTGTAGAATTTTAGCCAGAGCAGTCCTGCTTTTGAGGAGAACACACAAGGAGGGAAGAAAAGGACTTGTGGTTTGAGGCATTAAGACTTGACACTCCTCTTGCTGTTGCAAAGAGAATCCATGGAATCCATTTTAGCTGTAATACATCCAGATTCTGTGTTTGTGTGTGCGTGAACCCTGCCGGTGGTCGTGGATAAATCTGTGCTCTGCCCTGTACGCAGAGCAAGGAAGCATGTTGCACCTTCTGCAGCTTTTCCTGCTGTCTACCCACAGTCACTGTCTGTGAGGGTTAAGTGAACCTGTATCAAAGAGACTAGGCTTTTACAGTGATGGCTGAGAAGGGTTTTGTTCATCCGCTTAGTCATGCAATATATTGTTATTTGTTTCTGAATAAAGAATTGACATTAAAAGTTAATGTTCTGTGATGATAAATGTGCACAAATGGAGATCGTGTGGAAACACTATGGAAAAAAAATGTGAAGAAAACAAATGATAGATCCATAAAATGGAAGAATTTATTCTTCCAGACTAACAGGACAAAGACCTATTGAACAGAAAATTGTATCTTTGGTTAGGCAGTTGAGTATTAACGAGGGTTTGGACATACGCAGATGGAAATGTATGTGTGGATGTAGCTGAAGGTCAGAAGAATGCAATCTGAGTGCTGGACTCTTGTTTTCGTAGTGATAAAATATATCTTAATCTGTATAAAGTAATTAGACCTAAGCATGCATTTTTTATCATAATCCAAAGAGTAAATATGTTGACTGCTTGCAGCTCAGGCTGTTTCTTCTAAACTTCTCATTAAAGGTCTATTAATATCTCTTCTACCTCTGATATTTCCTTTTCATGCCACTCAGCTTAAGTACTGCTAAATATATGTAAATTCCTGTAGCAATTACTCATTTCCTGAGCAACTTTTTGTGTTCTCGTTCTCTAGTGGGTTTTGTGTGCTATTTAATGTTTTATCCTATATTAAATACTTTACCTCTGTCTACCAAAAGAAGTAGGGTTACGTGATAGGTCCTCCATACCCTTTTGTCTTTCCAGCCCAGAGTTAAAACCAAGGTTTTTTAATGGCTTCTGTGTGTTTGTCCCCGTAACAGATAGCACGGGACATTGCTGTGTTATGCCCTTACATCGCACCTATTGTCAGCTATTGTCTCTCACCTAAATCCGTTCACTTTCTGCAGGGAATAGATCAGAATGGAGCAAGATGTCTGGGACTGTAAAGTAGCACTGCAGGCCAAAAGGGAGTGGGAGACTGAGACATGGGATTAGAGAGAGAGCGAGCTGTGTTAAGAGGCAGTCCTGGGAGAAAAAAGTAAGTTTGGGTGATGAAATAGGGAGAGAAGGGTTAAGGTCTGTTGAAGTAGGATTGTGGGGTTAGTAGAAGCAGGTGAACAGAAGGGAGAGAGACATCTTACAGTAGACCACATGTGGTGGGAAAACTGGAATTGTCTTTGTTCAAAGAGTTTCGGAGGGGAGGTCAGGACGCAAGGACTTGAAAAGCCTCATAAGGTAGATAGAAAGTTGGGGCCAGATTACAGTAGGGAGGGGAATAATTAAAACTGGCCACACATGAAGATTAGAGGCAGCTGGGCCTAATTAAATTTGCACAGGAAACCCTAATTGTGGGGGTTTTTTTAAATTTAATGAATAGTAAATCTAGTTTTTTGTGTGCTGTCAGATTTATGTTTGTCATAAGTAAGTAATTAGAGGAGGACTTTCATTTGGTGTTGGTTACTTTGACCACTTTGCACTGAATAAACAACATGAATTGATTGTTAAAGCATCTAGAGAGAGTGAAAAAGGGAGCAGGATAACTTCTAATCCAACAGAGAAGTTACGTGTGCTGCTCCACAAAGTGTTGGCAGAGCTTTGCCGGGCAGGGTGATAGTAGAGCAGGAGCAGAGAATCTTTTTAACCGCCAATTTGTTCTGGAGCTTGGAGCCATGAATCATGGAGTTGACAGAGAGATTTGAGGTGTGTATAAGTTTGGAAGAAGTAGTTTATTGTTCTTTGAGAAAGCATGCATGCTTGTAGAATGAGGTGCATTGTGAAGGATGTATTTCATTTTGAAGAAAAGCTATTGAAAGTTTTTAAAGCTGTATGTTAATCTCGCTCTAATCAACATTTTGTGCTGATGAAATACAGGTTTGTTTATTTTCCTCTTCTGTAGAATGTATTAAACTCAGAATTTTATGACTCGAGGAGTCCATTACTATGATCAATTTTGCCATCCTCTAACACAGCAAAATTATTCTCCTGTAACGTTTGTTTAAAGCTCATAACTTTAGTTTAAGTTGTGGCTTTATCTGAAATATTTTGTTGTCGCTAAGTCCTTGCATGAGTAAACGTTTTCTTTAAGACAGCGTGCATGTCACTTGCTTGTGATGTTTTGCATTGTTAGCTATCATGGCTATACGCTCAAAATATTTTTTTTTCCTTATTTTGTAGGACATGGTCCACAATTTTATCAGTGCTAGTTATGTTGTTTATTTCTACCTGCTTGATGCTGCATTTAATTCTCTTTGCATATTTTTCAAATGGGTTTAAGGGGTCTTAGGTGGCTGGCAGGCTGGTGCGTACCCATCGTTAGGTGCGTTTGCACTTTGTGTGTTAGTCTGCATTTAGATCCAGAGCAGCTTTTAAAGCGTAACTCCTGATTGTCCACACCTGCTCCCCAATAGAATGAGATAAATCACAGCTGTCCCAACACCTTCTGGGTGAAACTAAACCAGAAGATGTGTTCCAGCTGTGAGGGTCAGTTTAAGCCATGGGGTCAGAGCTGGTCTGGAAAAATCCAGGCCTTTCCCCTCCCCAAAGCTTTGCATGTCTGTCCCTACTGCACTGCTCGCTAGTGTAGGCCTGGCGTTAAGTTACCAACGCACCAGTGTCAGTCTTGGGCAAAGTGTGCTTATAAGGATTTTACTTTTCTTTCAGGTGGTAGATTGCGATGTTGAAATGAAATCATAGGAGATCCTTAGGATGATCCTTTATTACTTTCTATTTGCCTCAGTTATAATTCAGTATTGCTCAGTTTAATCTATCTCAGCTTTTTTTTTTACTGGGTTATTTATAATAATGTTAGGCAGGATTTAATCAGCTATCTACAGAAGTTTTTGTGTTAGTCCAATTGTCTTTGTCCACCAAATCTGTAATCTCAAAAAGATTGGTTCCAGGAGCGTCCGCTGCCCATAAACCATGTTGTGTCTGTAACTGTTGTGACCTTTCACTAACTGCTGTCCTGATTAGTGTTAGCATGACTTAGGTTAGTATCCAAGTCAGTCTAACTCTCTAATTTCAAAGTTAATTCTTTAAAACCTTTTCAAGTTCTGCTATACTTCAAAAAAAAACAACCAACCAACCAACAACACCCCCCCCACCACCCGTCACCCCCACTTCTCTGCACCCACCTAATTTCCCCTTTTTTTTTCTTTACAGTTTCAAGTGATAAAAAAGGAATAATAAACCCCAGCAGTACTCATGGATATTTCCTGATTTTCATATAGTTATATGGTTTTATAGGTTAAGAAATTTTTAACAACTTTGTTATCTACTAGAGGGACAGAGATACTTGGGCAGTAAAGCAAGTGAAGTGGTCGTCCTTCTCTGTCAGTACAGAATGCAACCTGCTGTGATAGATAAACCTGAGGAGTTTTCTCCAAGGTTTCCCAGTATTGCTTGGCATTTCTTACAGGTGGTTTTGAGCAACTGTTTTTCTGGGTTATTTTTATAGTCTATCTTGCATGCAAATTTAATGGATAAAGCTGAAGAATTCTGCTTAAGCAGCATTTAATCTTCAATATAGGTGGGGGATGCATTCCTCAACTCTGAATTTGCAATTGGATCAGTCCAGGGACTTCCATTTTCCTTGGGGATTCCTTGTATTTTGCCTTTCCATATGACCCGCTGCACGTGTTATGAAACTCACCTGCGAGTTGCCAAGTTAGACTTGTTGACCAAGTTTAATGAGTTCTGCATGTTTATGCAAAGTGTTGCCAATGCACTGCGATGTTTTGGTGTCTGTCTGAAAAAATCTCTTTGCAGTCTGAGGTGGGTAGGAAAGCAACAGCTTTCCTCTGTGGTTCTACTGGGGTTTAGCTGATTTGAGTCATTTTGGACTCTGAGAGTATAAATGAAGGAGGCACTGTACTAGCTGAAAGCACAGGATTTTAGTTCTCTGGTAGTTGATTTGTAAATATACTTCTTCCTGCAAAATAATAATCCTGTCCTATTTCTCATCTACCTTATATATGGAAATGATTGTATCTTGTGTATTAGCTGACAGTAGTTAATTCTGAAAGCACTTACATGACAGAAGGCAGCTTTAATGTTTCAAATCTCTCAGATAATGTACATCCATCTGTTCTTTAGTGAATGCATCACCTCTTTGCATATTGATGATTTCTGATGTAGCACTGCTTGTAATTAAATTTTGATAATGCATTTTACAGGCTTCTGGAAAAACGAAGTCGAGCTTATTCATGCAAATACAGAGTAAAACTGAAATCACTTATGACTGAAGCTAATTTTGTGAATTGATGATCAGTACAAAAATGTAGGAATAATTAGAAATGTATAATAGTACTAGTCTGTGTTCATTTTTTTAATTGGCTGGTATTTCATTGGGGTATATTAACAGTAACAATAGTGTTATTTTTGTCACTTAAGCATTTGGCAGAATCGTGCATTTTATTACTTAAGTATTTCAGTGCTGACCTTTCATGTTGGTTGCTTATAGATAGAAATTGAAAGTATGTATCAAATTATGGAAACAAATGCACCATTTGCAGTTTTATCAAGTCCTAAACCAATAATTGATGCACGTATTTGAAATAATGCTGTTGATACTGAAAAAAATGTGATTAAAACTTTTAAGCTTCATTCCTGGCTATTTAGAGAATCATTTGTGGTGGAAGCTAAAATGGCTAGATCGTGAAGATGTATGTAAATCTCTTGTTGGGTCTTTTTTGGGGGTTGTTTTGTTTTGTTTTAATTACTGATTTTTACAGGATTTAATGCTTAAAAAAATGCAAATCTTTTCTCTTTTCATGAGAAAATAAGATGTAGTGTTGTCGTGTTCAATGCCCAAACTGTGTTGTAAACCTGATAAATCTGTTGTACCAACCTCAGATTATATATGCAACCAAATTTGACATTTGATGAAATGAAGTTAATACACATCACTCCAATATGCTAAGGTTTCCAGGCTTTGGGAAAAAATGTTAAGTGAAAACATGTTTCTTAGATGCCCCAAAGAGTACGCTCTTTCTCAAGTGCTACTTACTATATATATAGAAAATTAAACACATTCACTTTTGATGCCCCTTGCACTCAAGGTTGGAGTCATTAGCTCCTGGTTTGGGTCATGTGCACCCCAGTGCCGTAATGCTTTTTTTCCACTGGTAAAAGCAGGAGTCAGCACAGCCTCTGCTTGCTTCCATCATGTCCTTGCCTTGACGTGTGGAGCTTAATTGGCTTTTAGTATTAGCTTCTCATTCACTGATGTGAGCTAATTGCTAGTGAACACTTTCTTTGGAACAGTATTTCAGCTTCTGAGTTCGTAGGGTTTTATTTTGGGGGTGTTTTGGGTTTGTGTGGTGGGTTTTTGGTAGTGGGAGAGGGGCGGCAGGGCCGGCTCCTGTGAGAAGCTGCTAGAAGCTTCCCTGGCTCCAAGTGGGACCCGCCTCTGGCCCGGGCCGAGCCCCTCAGCGAGGGCCGGAGTGCCTCTGGGAGAGCGGAGGGAAGAAGGGGAACCTGCAGTGAGTGGGGGAGTGGAATGTGAGAGGAACCCCTATGGAGATCCCCAGGTCGGTGAGGAAGGAGGGGAG
>JANZLQ010000007.1:1206434-1218285 GCA_026212715.1 Elanus axillaris
GGGAGGAGGAGCGGGGGAGGAGGGGATGCCCCCACAGCCCGTGGGGAGGCGGCAGGCTGTGCCCCCCCCAGCCCAGGGAGGGACGGCAGGGGGGAGGAGGACCCCAAGATGGCCGTGACTCCATGGGAAAGCCCACGCTGGAGCAGTCTGTGACTGAAAATCTGCAGCCCGCGGGAAGGACCCACGCTGGAGCAGTTCATGAAGGACTGTCTCGCGTGGGAGGGACCCCACGCTGGAGCAGGGGAGGAGTGAGGAGTCCTGTCCCTGAGGAGGAAGGAGCGATGAATTGACCACAACCCCCATTCCTCATCCCCCTGTGCCACCGATGGGAAGAGGTGGAGAGAACCGGGAGTGGAGTTGAGTCAGGAAGGAGGGAGGGGTGGGGGGAGAAGGTGTTTTAAGGTTTGGTTTTACTTCTCATTATCCTTGTTTTGATTTAGTTGGTAGTAAATTCAATTGATTTTGTTTCTTCCCCAAGTCGAGCCTGTCTTTTGCCCATGACCATAATGGGTGAGTGATCTCTCTTTGTCCTTGTCTCGACCCATGAGCGTTTCCTTATATTTTCTCCTCCTCATCCCACTGGGCCCAGGTGGGAGGAGTGAGTGAGGGGCTTCATGGTGCTTTGTTACCAAGCCCGCGACAGCAGGCAATTGTCATCTGGGTAGATATGTGGAAACTTGAGAACTGTGTCTTTGGGATGTAAGTCATGTTTCCCTGAGGAGGAGGAGAGAAGTGTGCAGAATCCCATCTACTAATCCTTGTCAGTACAAGACTTGAAAACCATCTGTAAATGTGCTTTTATGGTATAACACAGTGAAAATTATCTCGGAGCTATTGTTTCTGGTACTTTCTTCCCTCCTCACCAGTAAGCTGAATGTTTTTACAGTTGTCATGGAGCAAAGTTGGGGTTTATCTGTTCAACACCTCCATCATCCAAGGCTCTAGGTTTTTTGTTTTGATTATTTTTTTTTAACTGTAAGACATAGAGGACTTCCTATAAAAAAGGAGGAGAGGTGAGTGGGAGAGGTTAGAAGAATATCTTTCTGTATTGAAGTACTCATAGAAACTTACATTCTTCGCTCCTGCTCCAAGGAGACTCGGTAGTTGTACTCCCTTCCAGTGTTGTATTGTGCTTTCTGAATCCCTCTCTCACAGTGTAGCCTGCTGAGTGTGTGGTGTGGTCTATGAACACCCGAGGACGGTGGTTCTATACACGATGAAAAAGTTTCTCTTTGCACACATTTTCATGTGCAACCTGTGAATCTGACTACTTGAGTTCATGTCTGACTTCCCCTACTCAACACATCACTTGAATCTAGGGGAACTGGAGTAACAATGTGCTGGCCTCAAAGGTTGTACAGCTGGAAATCTAATACCAAATTTAAGATCTAGCTAGACTCTGTTATATCTATGTCTTCTTGTATACTCTTTGCACGCACATATGTAGCTGAACGTGTGGACAATTTGGAAATTGCATTTGTATTTTTCAATTTCTGTTAATATGCACCTAAATTTGGCAATTTTTTAACTTCTCAGAGTCTCATTTAACAATCCTTGTAGCTTCTTAGAGTTTTGAGAACTTTACTGCCAAGAGTGATTTTTTTTTGCCAGGCGAGGTATGTGCCATTTCCGGGCTGCATGGGCTGCCTAGTGATGTCTACTTTTGACCACTGGGCATCTCTGTGGCCAGTTTAAGACTCGGGAAGTGATAAGGCTATATTCTGTAGTGGGTGTTCTCTTTTTCATTTATCTAAAAGAAAACCATAGTAACAAGAAATGCAGCTTTCAATTATACCTGAAAATATGCCTGCTCCTAAGGCATAAGACCAAAAGCAGTTCATAATTTGTGAGTAATATATAAAGGCTGTAATCAAATGAGAGGGAAAATAGAATGCCATTTGAAAATCATCTTTGTCCAATTTTTAGCAAGTAATATCACATACTTGGATCTTCTGTTAACATGTATAGTAATGGTTCTTGTAGATTCTGTAGGAAGGCAAGCAGTTCTTCCGAATTTTTCAGAATATGGTGCTTACAGAGATCGTGATTAGACTGTTTGATAGAAGAAATAACTGTCTTGCTACAAAGTTGTCTCCAGCCAGTTTGTTTTTTTTCAGTTGTCTGTCAAGTAGAAATTATTCCTTGTTTCTTGGAATTTGAAGTTTTCAGAAGTAATAAAATGAAATAAGTGAAAAAAATGAAAATGAAAAAAAATAAATGAAAAAATGTAATCTGTAATTTCCCACTTTATCTTTTTTTGTCTCCTTAGAATGTGAAAGCATTTGCATCTTCAGATAGCCTAGCCAAGGTCCAAGAAGTAGCAAGCTGGCTTTTGGAAATGAATCAGGAACTGCTCTCTGTGGGCAGCAAGAGGCGACGAACTGGTGGATCTCTTCGAGGTAATGCTTCCTCAAGCCAAGTAGATGAGGAGCAGATGAATCGGGTCGTAGAAGAGGAGGAGCAGCAGCAAAGACGACAACAAGAGGAGCAACACATTGGGAGGAATGGGGAGATAGGAGGAGAAGAACCTGGATTTGATGACAGGCATGAGTCTCAGCAGGAACAGTTAGAAGAAAATAACAATAGACTTATTACAGTGGATGAAGAATCCACTTGTAACCAAGAGGAAGAAGATGATGAACATGCTGGTGATCAAGAGGAGGAGGTGGAAGAGGAGGAGGAAATGGATCAGGAGAGTGATGATTTCGATCAGTCTGATGACAGCAGTAGAGAAGATGAACATGCTAACAGTAACAGTGTCACAAATTCCAACAGCCTCATGGACTTGGCCATTCACCAGTCATCGCCATTCTACATAAAGACAAAGGTGAGAAACTACATTTTATTTGTGTTCTTAATCCTTGCTAACTCCGGGTTTTGGAAAATAACTTGTACATTTAACTTAAACTAAGGTTGTACAGTGATGCAAGATTCTGCTTCCTAAAGAGCTCATTATGAAGAATTTTTGCAGTCCACAAAAACTATACTGTTTTAATTGTTGATAATCAAATTATTTGCATTCATTTGACATGAGCAAATACTCCCATATATTTAAGGAGTGGAGCTCTGATGTCTGTGTTCCAAAGATCAAGGTGTTTCTTCATGAGTTAGCATCTAAAAATATTTATACACTTAATAAGACCCTCCTGGCATTATTTATGATATTTTCCTTCTCAAAGTAGGCAAGAAGGAGGGTGAGCGACTGTACATATGTAGTGTTCTCTGAGAATATCTGGTTCATTTAGATGAAAAAGTTGTAATGGAGAAATAGGGTAGAATATTACAGAAACATCAAGTTCTTTCTGCTGGTCAGGTTATAGTGAGTTCATTGACAAAATACAGGTTAAAAAAAGTGTTAGGTACAAATCATTACATAAAATTAGGTGCAGTGATTGTTGAGAACTTCAGATTTGCAATAAGAATTTTGAAATAAATACTTGCATTTTTATTGCTACTTATATCACCTAACATTTTAGATTAAAAAAAAATGTTTCTGGTGTATTAGCTCCAGTGTATGGTAGTAGTTCACCATATTTTCCAAATTTTTCAGGAAGGAGGAATTCTGTTAACTCTTAGCAGCAGCAAAAACTGAAAGAATAATGAAAGTGGTGGTACTGACTAATATAAAAGAGGAGCAGGCAAGTGTTCTTGTGGAATAATGTTGTTTCTAAGCCTATGTACTGATTTCTTTTTCTTAATCGTTAATTAGTAATAAACATCTAGTGTCCTCTCACCTTTCAGAAGACAAAATGACAAAAGCCCCTGAAAATTTTGCAGTGTATTTAAAAAAAAAAAAAAAGCAATGTAAGCCAAAACAAAACCAAACAAAAAATGATTAACATAACTTAAGAGGGTTCCCTATGTGTTTGACTATGAACATAAATGTATAGAGTTGGAGAATTAGTCTTGAAGATGTACTAGAACAGGTAAATAGGATGAACATTTGCTTCTGGAAGCTGCAGCAGTATGATTTTGGTAATAGCAATTAGTTTGTAATTCACTTGTGTGTTTAAAGTAACATCTTCAATTTTTGAAAAGTCATTGTGTTTTAACATGAGTCTTCAGTAAATTATATAATTTTCTATTGATAATTCTACTGTTGAAGGTACTGAAGTATATGCTTTCTAATTTGGAATGAAATACTGTTGTATTTCATGTCATTCAGTTTGCTTTTTACAACTCAAATTCTTGTTTTTATTCCAATGCTTTGGTTTTTCCAGATATAGTATGACTTGCTGAGTATTGGATAACAACTTGCACACAGTATGGACTTGACATTTAATGTAGGAAATGCTTACACTCAAAAATATATCTTTAAGTCTCGGAGTTGGAAACTTTTTGAAGTGCTTTGTAAATAACCATGCTCAATTTATATACAGACCGAGCAGAGCATAGTTTTCAGTAGTGGTCACTTCTTAAGGTTTTTTTTATCATCTCCAATAATGAACACAGGTTTCTTCTTTCTTTTTTTAAGACGTATTTGACATAAACTGAACAAGCTGGTTTAGCCTGAAGGAAGTTGTCTGAAAGATTTTTTTGTAGATGCACAATTTCTGTGTGGTCCGATAGTTGCTTTGCGTATTTGTGCAGCGCAGGCCATTTTTGTCTGCCCCCTGGCTGTGCTTCTGCAAGAGCTGTTGGGGAGCGATGTAGTGAACTGTATTTGGGAATTGTTCTTGATTTATGGCGCAACTCTTATTTTAGGTAGTTTTTAACTGTGTGCCTGAAGGATCAGCACAGGTTAGAAAGTCTTGAGGTGGTAACTGCTCTAGGTCATGGTGACGGAGTAAGACTGACATAATGCAACATTAATGTTGCCAATTCATTAATAAACCAACATTTAACCACAGGAACACATTCTATGTTAAGACATGTTGTAGAAATATAGCTGTGATGGAGCATGAATGAATTACCAGAGTAGAAATAAACATGACTAATTAATATGCTGGTTTGGGGAAGAAAAAGGAATGCTTGTAGACTCATCAGCTGTATTTACAAGTGATTTCTGGTTCTACCTGTTGAAGTGAAGATAGTCTCATCCTAGGAGACTCAAATCTGATAGTCTTATTTTTAGCTTTTCAGATATGCTTCTGAGCATTTGTAGTCTAGTACAGTTCTTGTTCTAAGAACTGGCTGAATTTCCTGCTCCCTTGCTGTATGCTGTACTCCTGTGAAACTTGCTCTGCGTCACCAGTATTGGCTGCACTGGCTGAATCCACTACTTACTGTTTGTGTGTCAGATGTAAACCTGGCTCCTCAAAAGCATGCATTCCTGATCCAACACAGTTGCTGGTTTGGTCTGGTTGTACGTAGCAATATTGGCAACACGCAGCTTTCATCACTACCAAATGCCAAAAGATAATAGTGAGACTGAAAAAAATAGTAGCTGCTACTGCTGTAGGTGTCGTTCTGCAGCCCATTTCAACTTTTTGATATCTCTGTTCTTTGTCCATCTACTTTTTATTCCTTTCCTTATAAACTACTGAATAAAGTCTCTTTCTAATCTGACTTTTTTCTTTTTTTTTTTTTTTTTTTTTTTTTTTGCTTATTGGTCTGTGGGATCCTGTGCAGTTAAGGAAGGAAATGGCATGGTTCCTGCATAACACCACAATGTATCCTGCTTGTGTTTGCTGCCTGTCACCTGGACTTCCACTTGACAGCAGCAAGCTCACTGTGTTCTACCTGGTAAACTTCACCAGAAGCATAAAAACTATTGTATTTATATATAAATACATTTTATATATATTCATGTTTTAGGTAATGTTTATATAATATATATACAATTATATATAAATATTTGCCTCATACCACTGTTCCCTGCAAATAACTGAGATACTTGTTGCCATACTGTTGCGAAAACGTTGTGACTAAAGGGCATGTGCACTTGAAATGAGAAGGCCAGTGGTTCAGAAGAGTCTTCATTGCATTCACCAGCAGCACCTAGGAATCCGGAAGGGTCCTTGTGGTTACCTGTACAATTTCCTGCATAAAACGTTAAGCTGCTCTGTATTGACTTCTGTGCAAGCTAAAGCATATTTTTAGAAAAATGTCACCATTTGAAAACAGGAAACAATCCAGCAAGGCAAATCTATCTCAAGCCTAGGTTAATAGTTTGTTAGTTATGACCAGTGGTTAAACTTCTGCACCTTTACTCTACTCTGCTGCTTTCCTGTTACCTGTCTTTTCTTGACCATTACAACTGTATGTATGTTGTACTGAAGAGCTGTTTAACAAAGCGGGGGTTTTTTCCTTCATACATGAAGCAATCAAGTTCACTCCTGAAAGGTCTCTTAAATACAAATAAGGAGGACACTGTGTCCACTGGGCATATTTTTCTATGTTTTTGTTACGACACTTCCCTGTACACTCTCTCTCATTTTTGAACACCCATCTTGAATCTTAGCTGTCAGAACTTAAACTTGGAGTTTAAAACTCCAATAGCAACTGTGCCGATGACAATTAAAACTTGTTCGTGCCATATATCTAGCCGTTTATGTTGCAAACGATTCTGTTAACACTTTTGACTGATTTGTCTAATATGATGCAAGCCTTTTTTAGAGAGCCTTCTGTTCTGTAAGTATGGCCTGTGGCCTTTGTACCTGGAGATAAGAATTGACACTTGGTTGTGACTAGAGTTTTCTCACACCCAGTGTACCTCATCAGATCCTTTACTGTTTGTTAATTTTCACTGCAGTTGATCTGTGTCCTCTTAAATGTTGTCATGTCTGTTACATAAAAATACTAGATAGCACAGGAGAGCAAAGTAAATAATATGTGCAGGACTCTTAGCAGAAATGTGCGTTTAATGCTGATTCTTCACTGGTTTCATCGTATTTGTGACATCCAGTGCTCTGTGATGACTTTGTATTACTTGAGTTTCTTAGGAGTGGCTGTGTAACAATTAACCGCAACATAAGCAAACAAATACATTTACAGTATGTCACATATTTCATAGCAATTGCCCTTAATTGCTTTTATCCCTCAGTACATGTGGGATTCTGCAGCACTGCAAGGACAAGAATGTATTACTGGTAGTCACTGTCACTGGGAAATAGTTCATGTAAATTAGCATTCTGTCTTATTTCAGATTGTTTGTCTACCTGTGTTCATACTCTGGAATTTTAAAATCCAAGTGAGTGGGTAGAGCAGGAGGATTGTTAGCTGGTCCCTGGCCATTTTTCTTGTTCTGGGTTTTGGGAAACACATTTGTCTGTTCTGCTTGTCTGCAGGGATATCTAAAGGAGTGTTTGAGCCTGTCTGTATGAGAGACGCTGAACCCTTCTGGACAACAGGCAGTGTTCAAAAAGAGTCTTTGTAACAAAACCCCCTTTAAACATTCATTTCCTTTTCTTCTCTTTAGGCTGTCATGAAACTTAGCGAATTAGGGCATACTAATGTGAAACGTTATTTCTGTGCTATTTGGATTGTGATGGTAACTCTTCATAAGGGCTCAGACGTTCTACACATGCAATCCTCCACTAACTTTCCAAGTTAGTGGCCTCTTCAAATGCAGGTTTGCTCATTGCAGGATTGTGGGCTGTGATGGTGATGGCTTTGTCGGTTAACCAGAGCTTTCTAAGAACCACAAAACAGATTAGCTAAAAATATGAAAAATTTCTTTATAGTTGGATCTACAACCACAAAAAACACTTTGATACCCCTTCAGCAGTTGTCATATTTGAACATTTGCTTTATTACTAAAGGTAATAAGATGATTTTTTAATAGAAGCCTTTCATATATAACATATAGAATCATAGAATTGTTTAGGTTGGAAAAGACCTTTAAGATCATCAAGTCCAACTGTTAACCTAACACTGCCAAGTCCACCACTAGTCTATGTCCCCAAGCACCAAGTCTACACGTCTCTTAAATACCTGCTGGGATGGTGACTACCATTTCCTTGGGCAGCCTGTTCCAATCCTTGAGAACTCTTTTGGTGAAGAAATTTTTCCTCGTACCCAATCTAAACCTCCCCGGCGCAACTTGAGGCTGTTTCCTCTTGTCATATTACTTGTTACTTAGGAAAAGGGACCCACACCCACCTTGCTACAGCCTTCTTTCATGTAGTTGTAGAAAGTGATAAGGTCTCCCCTCAGCCTCCTCTTCTCCAGACTGAACAGCCGCAGTTCCCTCAGCCGCTCCTCACAGGACTTGTGCTCCAGGCCCCTTACCAGCTCCGTTGCCCGTCTCTGGACATGCTCCAGCACCTCAAGGTCTTTCCTGTAGTGAGGGGCCCAAAACTGAACCCAGCACTCGAGGTGCGGCCTCGCCAGTGCCCAGTACAGGGGAACAATCCCCTCCCTGCTCCTGCTGGCCAAGGAATTTCTGATACAGGCCAGGATGCTGCTGGCCTTCTTGGCCACCTGGGTGCACTGCTGGCTCCTATTCAGCCGTCTGTCGACAGCACCCCCAGGTCTTTCTCTGCCAGGCAGCTTTCCAGCCGCTCTTCCCCAAGCCCGTAGCGCTGCGTGGGGTTGCTGTGACCCAAGGGCAGGACCCGGCACTCGGCCTTGTTGAACCTCATACAGTTGGCCTTGGCCCATCGATCCAGCCTGTCCAGACCCCTCTGCAGAGTCTTCTACCCTCGCGCAGATCAACACTCCCACCCAACTTGGTGTTGTCTGCAAACTTGCTGACGGCGTGGTACTCAATCCCCTCATCCAGATCATTGATAAAGAGATTAAGCAGAACTGGCCCCAACACCGAGCCCTGGGGAACGCCACTTGTGACCCGCCTCCAACTGGATTTAACTCCATTCACCCCAACCCTCTGGGCTCATCCATCCTGCCGTTTTTTCACCCAGCAGGGAACATATGCTCATGCAAGCCACAAGCAGCCAGTTTCTCCAGGGGAATGCTGTGGGAAATGGTGTCAAAGGCTTTACATATAGCAATGGCGAAGGCTGAGAAGCAGCTTAATTTTCTTGTAAAAATGGTGTACTTGAATTGCAGCATCCTATGATTCCAAGTACCATACTGTTTGCTTGGCTGTACGTCAATAGGTGCATGTGTGTAAGTAACGGTGCTGTTCCAGGAGTGCCTTTTCTTGGTTGTTCGTTAACCCTGGAGAGTGGAGGTGGGGCAGATAAGTCAACATAGCATATTTGTTCTAGGTGGAGCTAGCACAGGAGGTACCACAAGAAGACCTGTCCCCTGCAACTTAAATACCCATCTCGCATGTTCTGCAACAAACCTAAAGCCATGCTCACATACATAGCTTTGAGCTCTCAAATGGCACAGACTGGGGCAGAATTTTTTGCTGCAAGGTGCTTGCTTGGTCCAAGCTGGTATGTAGAGCCCCAAGGATAGAAAGGATTTATTTTTCAGTGATTTTTAGCTTTGTATGGAAGGGTAGCATTAATTGAAAACCAAACAATACTAAGATTGCACTGGGCAGTGTGTGTTTATGTGAAGTGAAAAGGGACTCCTGTATGAAAGTCTGGAGTTACTCTCAGAATGTTAACAGACTACAAGGTTTGTAGGTATAAGGGGAAATAAAGGATGATTAGAGAAATTTTTTGTTTTGTGTACAGGCAGTACACGAAATTGAGAAGGTTGGAATATTGCAAGTGGAGCAGTGGTTTTGGAACAGTGTATGCCAGTATTTTTCTTCTTTTCTGAGCAGCAGAGGGGGCTGCTATTGCTTTGCTGCAGCCCTACGGAGACTTAGCGGTGTTCTTTGCAAATGTTTTTCCTGCTCTTGCAGCTGAAAACTTGGAAGCGTTTTTTGAAGTCTAGGGAATACAGACAACTGGAACAGAAGGTCTAATTTTTTATTTGTGAAGAAATCTGTTTCCAGTATATGAAATGATGCAGGAATATTTCCTTAAAAAAAATAAATTAAACATTTTCAGATGGCTTGTGTGATAAGAATGCAATGTATAGTTCTCTGCTCTGAGTGCACAGGAGAAACACTTTTTGTAGTATAAAGTTTCTTTTTTTTAATCTTTTTTTTTTTGCATGGATCATACATAGGGTATATAGATTCTTCATGCCTCTCGTCTCCTGAGTTGTCTAACAGTTAATTCTTTAAAGAGTTTTTAAACTAATAACTCAGCTGCAGCTGTGTCAGAAAGGATGCACGTTAAGAATTGCTCTGATTGTAAAAAAATAATAATACATTGGCAATATATTTTTTTTCCCCTCTTTCTTTTCCCTGGGATTCTCCTTTTTAATTAAAGCTTCTTTCACATCACTCTCTTTAAAAGCTTAGGAACTGGCAAATTTTCTCCTTCCTTGGTTATTCTGAGCTACAACAGTGAAGTGCAATGAGTTAAGATAAGTAGATGACTTAAGATGAACAACGAGTGGTCTTTACAACTGCCAGTCAAAATTACTTTTGCATTACCATGACAATTTAATTATTTTGGAGCAAGCTTCGCTGTTTTTAATTTTTTTTTTTTTTACTCTTCTGATACAGAGCCTTATTTTTATATTGGACTGGAGTAACATTAGAACTATGCATACTCTGAGATTAATATCAATCAACACTTTTAACCTTTGACTTCTTTCTCATTTGTATACTACACAGTTTAGTTGCTAATGATTCCAAGCATGCAGGATCATTTGGAAAGGTTATGCAACTGTCATTAAGATGTAGTTTGTTTAATATTAAAGCATCCATGGAAGGAATGCAGATTCTCAGTGTCTCTGTAGATAGCAAGGTCCTTCCCCATCTGTCCTAACCTGCAGCATGCTTCTTTGCTACAAATACCAACAACACTTTTTTTGAAAAGTACTTCTCACTTGCTCTGCTTTTACTTGTCTGTGTTAAGTAATGGCTTCATTTGCTGCCCAAGTCTTGCAGAGGTTGAGCTGAATTTTTGCCTTTTGTAAATAGAATTGCTCCTACACCTTCACTTCCAGGAAAAACTGGTGTTAAATAATTGCTGCTCTGTTAATTTCCCCTACTCTGTAAGCGGATCGTGAAGCTTGCTAATTGATATGTGGGCTCTGCTTGTAGTAATGTAGTTATCCCTGATAGAGTTTGTGTCTTATCTAATAACTTGGCTATCTAGTTCAGCTTTCTCCTGCAAAGTTCTTGAAATACCTAGTAATTAAATGTAACTGTTATGTTAAAATGTCATTTGCAGTCAAAGGACAGGAATTTCTGCTATACTAAATTATGTTTTTTCTTTCCCTTAATGAAGGATGTCTTACCTCTTTTCACTATGATTCTTACAAATATTACTACAGAATTAAATGACAGTGCTAATATATAATTTGTGAAGTAAGTAATTGCGTATAGAAAGGAAAGTCAAGAACCTCAGTGCCTGGGAAGGAAGAAAAGTAGTTTAAGAGAAGACTGATGCTGACAGTTTGGGTCATAGTTTTGACTACAAGATTATACTTAATAAATGGATTTTCATTGATTCTCCCCCCCACCCCATTACAGAAAGATGCATGTTTTTTGATGTGGAAAGAGGTAGTGCTGATTTAGTTTCTCATTTGGTTTCCTATTACAGAGATTGCTTACGAGACTAAAGACCTAGCTGAGTAAGGCACAAGCAATTTTCTACTTCTGTGCCAATAATTGAGGTCAGTCTTTCAACTCCAGTCAAGGGATTTACCTCAACTAGCCACACTCGAAAACAAACCTACAGAGCTTTTTGATTGTGCTAGGTTTGCCTGTACGGGTATCTGACTTAATGTACGGTTGCATCTTCTTTGCAGTGAAGCCTGCATCTCAGATTGTGTCCCTTATTTAGTTCCTGGTGGTTCTTACCAGGCACATCCAGTAGTTTCTCCTGTACATATGTATAATTCTCTTGTAGCCACGTTGGTTGGTTGTTCATAGGCATACTTACAGTAGTTCCCTAAAGTAGAAAAGATGCCAGCCACCTTGGGGGGG
>JANZLQ010000007.1:1218309-1229055 GCA_026212715.1 Elanus axillaris
GGGGGGGAAACGGCCTCTTGCTTTAGACTTGCTCAGAATTGATCCGTTGCCACAAGGTTGTGTTGACTTGAATTGTCTTTTATTTGCTTGGCCTATGCAGAGCTCCTTAAAAGTAACTATTGGAAAGGAACTTGGCTGTGTTACTCAAACTGCCATATCAGTTTACTTTGTGTAGAATAAACTAAACTGATAACTTCAGGTTAACTACTTGAAGCAGTGTCTTGTAGTCACACACTTTTTCATAGGCTTTGAAATCAGTGTCAGTGAGGCACCTGCACAGTTTTTGCTGTGCATCTTTGTTCATAAAATGAAAATGAGCTTTTTTTAAAAAGAGAAAAAAAAAAAAGGATTGCAGTAATACCATTTAAACTCACCAATTATGTGGCAAGAACATTATGAAGTGGAAATCATGAAAATGTGCTTGAGAATACTTTCAGTACGCTTACTGTGTTGGGATACATGGCTTGTCTAACAAATACATTTGAGAGCTCTGCCCCACTTAAATATGCCATTTGTTCCTTATGTTGTTCTTGACTATGTGGCAGGTGCTGTTGCCTGATGTGATCATTAGCCCAAGTATCTCCAGTCTGTAGTGATACAGCTGTATTTTCTGAGCGTTTTATCAGTGGATGCTGTTGCTCTGAGTGTCACTTTTAAGCTGCTTCACCTTTTGCGGCTTAACTGAAGTTGATATTACTGGTTATGAAACTTGATTCAAATGGTGAGTCAAAGTGTGAAGAAAGTAAAACTTTTGTTGGTGTGAGTTAGTTTTTGGGCCTGTTGACATGCCCCTTTCCCAAATAGATGGTGTTAGATATTCTTTTGGCTATGAATTTGAAGTGTATGTTTAAAAATATAAGTTATGATCAGTATATTTCTTGTACTCACTGATGTTTTACATTTATAAAATTGAGACCTGAAATTAGCTTAGAGGGCTGGAGGAAGTAAAGGTGATCCGAGGACCAGAATTACGTTTAACAGCTGCTGTGGGACTAACAATTTTTTCCTGATGCATTTCTCACTCACTGTAATCTGCAAAATAGCAGTATGTCCTTTATTTCTGTAAGAGACTTTTCATTATCTGCAGAACATGTTGCTATTCAGCAAACTGTGCACAGTGAAGCAATTTGCATATCTTCACAAATTCTTGAGTATAAGGAGGAAAACTAGACAGTGTCAGTTTCTATGCTAGTTTAATCATTTCTGAACAGGCAGAATGCTTAAAACCCAAATTTCTAAGCTGTCTCAGCGGAATGTTTTAACAGACAGCATCTAATGTTTATTGACAAAGGATGATTTTTGACATGTGAACTGTTTTTATTTGGAAGTATATGGTGTCTGATCTGTGCATGAAGCTGTGCTTGTGTAGTAATGATAAAACGTGCATTTTGTGTAGCTTTGTTAATCTGCCATTTTCTTTAGGTTGCATCTGAATGTTTTACAGTTTTCTTTATTGGTGAAATTTCTATTAGAAAAATCCCTATAAAACCTAGAACCAGTGTTTCTATAAACTCTTTGTTGCAAGCATCTTTCCCTTCTTGTCTATAGTGTGGTTAATGAAAACACTGTCTAAACTTCAACTTCATGCAAATTTTCTAGAGTTCTGCCAGTTCTCTCCTGGCCAAAGAAGTTCAGGACTTCACCGAATTATTGTAAAATGTGCTTTACATTAAAAAAATTTTGTGTGCATTGACTCTGTATAGGACAACTTATGATGTAAAGTTACATATAGTTAACTGGTATTGAGATGTTAAAGGTGAAAGTTGTGAGCTCTTGTGCATAGATAGCTATCTCTATAATAATCACTGAAATACAAGAGGAAGACATTGTCGGGCATCTCTTCTGTTCTTACTTCTGTCTTATTTCTCCTTTTTCCTCTTCTTGCTAATTTTAAATTTTGTTTCTTTAGTTTGTAACAACAGGAATTGGGAAGAGGGAGAGGATCTGAGAAGGACACAGTTACTAAGGAAGTGCAGAGATTTCTATCCCAAGTCAAGGTGGACCAAGTCAACTATTTCTTTATAGAACCTTACTTCTTTTTATGTTTGTTATTACTAAAAGTTCGTGTTTTCTACTGATTTTACTACCTGACCATATATTGCATAATATGAAAGGAGCAAATTGTGAATTTTAGTAATATTCGGTGTAATTCAGTCTTGGGAGACAGTGGCTGTGCTTTTCAGCTGTGTCATGAAATATTACTCTATTAATGCCTATTAAATGGTAATACATTTGTTCAATCCCTGGTGCCTCTGCTGAAGTGGAAAATATACCTACTGCCATCACAGATTGCCAGCAGGGATAAATTCCACCTTATTCATCATTGGAAGTCATTACTACTATTAAGTAAAGTATGAGCAATGTTTCCTGTAAGTGCAAATCCCATTATTATTATTCTTATGTCATCCAGCCACTGGTTATCTATGTTTGGAAGTGGGAAGGAGACCCTTTGTTCTTCTCACTTAAATTATGGAGCGTCCCTTAAGGGTGGCAGCTATCATGATCATTGTTGACCCAAATATACTGAGTACTAAAAAAAAAATAGAAGACAATAAATAATGAACGCTTTTTTACTAATGACATAATTCCTTCAGTTCTGATCCCTTGGTCAGATTTTTCTAAAACACACAGAAAATAATTCACTTCTAGTTTCTTAATTTCATTTTAATTGACACAGCTAAATGGAAATCAGACTTAAAGTGGTTCGTTATGGATCCCTCATTCTTGCCAAACGTAATAATGTTGTTCCTTCTCTTTAAGCTGGACTTCATCCAAAGCAAGGACACTTTCATTGGTACCCTGAGGCATTTACTCATCTGCACGATTTTTGGCTTTTGTGTAAACCACTAGTATTACAGGTCCTACAGCAAGTACACTAAATGCTGTGTTTACATGCACGCATGTGTATCTGTTTGGAGGACAGACTGTTGAAACTCGCCAGTCAGAATTTGGTACTGCTGCACTGCATTTCTTTGCCAGCAGGATCTGAAGTCAGAGTATCAGACAGCCAGTAAACTCAAAGCTGGATTTGGTTGTCCATGTACACAAAGTCAATTTTTATGAAATGCTTACAAGCATTCTAAATAATAAGTGATACTTCAACAAATTGGAGAAAGCCAGTGTTTGTTAAATAAAAATACAAGCAAGGCTTCCCCTTCCTCTAAAAAGAAAAAAAAAGCGGGGGACTGTGAAAAAAAGGAAAGAAGACAAATAAAATATCAAGGTGGCAACCATACCAACCAAGAGTGCCAGCCCTTCCACAAACTACCTGCTTTTTTCTGTAGTTCAGGCATTCTTTACTTTGCATATCTTAAGCTTTATAAATAGCCTCACACCCCATTGCAGTATGCTGTTAACCAGCTGAAAAGGATTATATAGCTTAATTTGGTGCTATCAAATGAATGCCAGTGTAACAATCAGTTGTTGCATTTGTTAGATTTATGTGTATCTTACAGTTCTAGTAAGAAAGACACAATCTTGTATAAAATAGACCTTGATATCCATATTGTTTCAAACATAGAAAATGTAATACTTGGCATTGTTCAACCTTTTATTTCGGCAGTAGATAATATAGCTAATATGAAGACTGTTACTGTGTTATCAGGCTTTAGACAAAAGAAATTTTTTTAAAAATGCTGAGTAAAGTATATCTGGTCAGAATTTTTCACTACAGAAGAAAAAAAAATTTTAGGTCTGTTAGGTGGCAGAAATGTTTTTAATGCCTTTCTGATGTTTTCGGGATTGTTCCTTTTCCCATTTAATATGTAGAAAGGAAGAAAATTTGAAGTCCAAACCTAATTTTTGGCACTTCTTTTTGGACACTATTCAGAAGCTGATAATAATATTTTAAGCATTTTGGTACTGCTTTGTGTTTATGTTGTGCATGTATGTATGTAAGTAGAGAATTTCTCATTGAAAGCCTTGCATTTTACATGCAAGGTGATAGTCATAAGAAAAGCTGAATTACTGTATGGAAAACTTTTTGTTTGTTTGTTTCCTATCTTCCTTTTTCATAAAAACAGCCTCCCTGCTAATAAAAACACCTGCTTTCCCTTCCTGTGGCTTATCCTCAGCTGAGAATTTGACTTGCATTTTAATCCAGTGTTAAATATTGCATGACTTCTCTACCTGTTGTTGTAGTTCTTAATTCTTGTCTCAGCTTTATTTAAAGGTGCAACAACAGCATAAATAAGTGGTCAGCAAATAAATTCCTGCAGAGCAGCTGTAGCAATTCTTTTTAACAGCTGGTGCAACTCTGACTAGACCAAACAGTTAAACTTGCTTATCCAACAAGTCATATTATAGCCAATGAGGACTGAGCAGACATTTCTGGAATATTTGTAAAATGCAAGATGATGCGGCTTGATTTCTGTTACATAGCTGGAATATTTTCTGAAATATTTAACAAATAAATGAAGACACATGCTTTAAAGATAGTTTAAAAAAAAAGGTGACAGTAGCAACAAGACCCCATAGTATAGTAAATAAAGTTAGGAGGCTTGTGGAGTAAAGCCAAATAATATAGGCCTCTTGTTACAAATTATTATGTACACTTACAGGGATGTCTAAATATGGTAGGAATTATTTTTTTTAAATATGCATGGTTAAGTATATGTTTTAATGATATGTTAGTGTCATTAGTATTGATACTATATAGTCTTGCCAATATGCAATTTACTAGACAGTCTGTATGTTTCTTTCATAAACACTTAATGTGACCTTACAAAAAGTTAGCTTGTGCAAATTGTCCCTTGTAATATGTCAAATGCTCTTTTGCACTAGTGCCATCATGACTGAAGGCAGATCCCACGTCTACAGCTGCATGTACCTGCGTGTTCCCTTCCCTTTAGAGATGAAATTCTTTATTTGTTGAGATGCCTAGGAAGTTTTTTATCATTGATGTCTCTTCAAGACCCATATTGCATGCTGAGGGATCCATGGAGAAAGAGGTGATCTGATAGCTCATTGTTGCCCAAAGGTTGAGGTCTTGACTACTCTCCACTTCCAAACACTTTTGCCGTTTGTCTTGTGTTTGTCTCATCATACATCTGGCTGCTTTGTGAGCGGTTTACATTTGCTAATCTAGTGGAAAAATAACTCGGCAACGACAAAACCTGAGGATTTTCAGGTATCCTACTTACTGGAGTCATTTCAGAGCTCACAAGCCTGACAAGTCCTATAGCCAGCTTACAGAAGAGTTTGGAATGAAATGACCAGAACAAGCTGGGGAGGTGCTACTCTTCTCCTTTTTGCTACTAGAATCTCCAGCTTTTGAGACCTGTTTGTCTCATTTCAGCTCCAAAGCTGATCAGCTGTGGAATCAAACAGATCCAATGGAGAGCTGTTGTTTTTTTACTGACAGTCATTCAAACTCGCATTAGTGGTCACAATTAGAAACTGAAACTAGTGAACCCGTGCTATTGGTTAGTCTGACCTACTGCTTGAGTTCCCCAGCAGGCAAGGCTAGTGTAGTTAAATGCCATACATGAATATTAAAATGCAGTAGGTCAAATTTGAGTACAATTTCATTTCTTTGTGCCCTCGCACTTAGGATGCTTAAACAGATATGAGCATGCACACAGGCATGAAAAATATCTAGTAGATATGTTTCTGATGATTTCCCCTTTGCCAATATACTTGATATTTCATATCTTCCTTGGCTTCTCCTAGTGGATTGCTGGGGAATGCTATCTTGTGGAGCGCAAAGTATTTTGCCAAACAGCAGCTTCATCATCATCCTTATCTATATTTGTTTGAACCTTTGTAATTGTTTTCATTATAGGAGTGTCATAAAAGTTGCACCATCTTCTACCAGCAGCTGTGAAAGGTGTATCACTTTCTTGCCCTTTCATGGCAAAAATTTTAAAGTAGCTTGCTTGGTATTAGATACCAACCTCTTTCATCACAGTGGTTATTAGTGGCCATGCCTCAGTACGATTCCAGAGCTGGAATTATAACCAGGAAGTATTGTCTGAGTGAGTCCAAGTTAAGAAAAGCTGGATTCTTCTTCACTATGTTACTAAGCTTTGTTGCTAAAGGAAACAAAGCTTGTGCAGCTGAGACATCTGCCTGTCATTGTAGTTCTTCCTTTCCAGAGTTTACGCATCCCTTGATTTGGCAAAGAGAGAGATTAAGATTATATACGTTTTCAAGGTAACTAGAGGGTAGCTGGGAAAGGGGAGAGACTTATCAATGCATCTGCTGAGGAAGAAGTCTACAGGGTGACTATCACCTGGTTAGACATCATTGAATCCTTGTGGAATTGGGTTTTGCTCTGACCATGTAAACAGGTTCAGTTGACGTTTGTTCCTTACTTTACACCATAGAAGCCATTTATTAGTCAAAACTCATAGTAAGGCATAAGCCTGAAATAAAGCTTTGCTATGGCTGGACTGTTGAGAATGACTCTTCTATGTAGGTCCCCTGACGTTTTGGGACCATAAGGCCTTGGAGAAGCCCTAGTGTAATTCAAACACAATTTGAACTGGCATGAAAACCTCACCTGGAGCCAGGCTTTGTTCGTTCTGTTGCTTGTGGTACAACAGGTCTACACTTGTGGTTTTTTTTCCATGAAGTACAGAGAAAGCCATCAGTTTGCATGTTTTATTAGTAGTTTTGTCCCTTTTGCATGCTATTCAAGTGTACGTTTTTTAGGAAGTTCAGATCTTGGTGAGATCAAAATGATCCTCTCCATTGATTTCCTCCATACCCTCTTCAGGGGTCTGGGTCATTATGTCTTCTTATACATGCAGATTTTTTGTTGGGTAAACTTGGACACGATAGAGGCTTTTTAGAGCAATAGTTTTTTCTGTGCAGCACCACCAATACAGTTGCAGTTAGTTTTGTACAGCGGTGCCTTTTTTCTATACAGCTTATTCATTTGCTGTACAAAGCAGGCTAATACACAATGTAGCATTTGGGTACTATTTGTATACTGGTATTAGAAATCCCTCACATAAATAAACTTGGGAGCACAGTCACTGTATAAGAGTAGTTACTAGTGTAGTATTGGCTGCCTTGCTTTGATAACAAAATGGTTCTTGCTCTTTCTACACATGGGCAGGGACCAGCATGAATACCAAGAGAGCTATAAGGCTTGTGTATAATGTAAATAATAGTCCATTCTGTATGCTATAGCTATGCAGAGCTTACTAAAAATGTTATTTGGGAAGTATATTGTCATATATATTAAAAGGATCATTACGCTATTATTATTATTTTGAGAAGGTGACTTTTAAAATGTTGCAGTGCTCTCCCTTATCCATTTGAGGGCAGCTGTTCACCGATGTTAAGAACTGTGGAAAACCTGTCTGGGGTTCTGCTTTCTGCATTTTAATCTTTCTATACTTGCAGATGCCTCATTTAGGTCTCTCTAGGTCTTGTTCCATCACCATATTAAAATGTCATGAGTTTGTTTGTTTGTTTCCAGTAATGTTAATATACAAAACAATTGTCTGCTCCAGGTAGAGATTCTGTAAAGTTTGAGTAAGCTGGTTTTTCGTCTTAGGATGAAGTCTTAGATCCATGTCTTAAAACCATGGCCTTCCTGAGTTAAGTATACTGAATGAGCAAGTTAATTTTGAATGATCTGCTTTCTGGTAAACAGCTCCTAAAAAGCTCTGCTGCAGGATCACTTTGAATTACTCTGAGTGGAAGTTATAAAAATTATTGCTGCTTACTACACGCTTTCATTTTACAAAGACGTCTCTTTACTAGGTTGGCCAAAAAAGAAAGAGGAATCTTCTGGATTCTTAAGTTTCCAGTTAATAGTCCATGATGATCTCAAGCTTGTATTTTCAAACTCAAGCTTTTAGGCACATATATGCATCTAAATAAAGATTTCAAATGTGATCTTTTGATTAAGGTGACAGGTACTTAAAAAGAACATCACTGGAAATCAGCCCCACTTTATTTAGAAACAACAACTTAGAGAAATGTATTACAAAGCATTAAAGCTCAAATTTTCATAGTTTCACGTTTGTGAAGTTTATACTTTTTAAATATATGTTTTCTCACCCTGTATAATATAAAAAATACACACTTTAAAAGGTAAAAGCAACAGAGTGGCTTTTAAAACTTTACATTTAGATCTTAAATTAGAATGTGTAATAAATAAAAAAATAAGTGTTATCTACTATATACAATATATTACTGACACTTCAAAGATAGCCGTCCCTCTCCATTTTTTCTTCCTGTTACACCCTCTTACTACTTAAATTAGGCTGTGTTGTATTTTCAGGCTAAGCACTTTCGCTTATTAAATGTTTATAGCTGTCCAGAATAGCTTGGGGCCTTTAAACTTTACAGTAAGACAGTAATACCTACAGTCAGTAATGTGTAGCAAATCTAAGACTAAAAAGAAGTGATGATACATGGGAATAAAATTGGTCAAACAAGATCTCCTCTGCTAATGCAAGTGTTTTTTTCTGGGAGACGACAATAAAAAAGGGGGAAAAATAGGCAGAGATAAAAACTGAAGCTTTTCCTTATTGCTGTGATAAAGTGTGAAATCATGTAGGACAAAAAAAAAAAAAAGCAGCCTTATTTTGTTTCGGCTTTATCCACTTGGAGAGGAGACTACACTGAATGTGAACACGATACTTTTTTTTTCAGGTAGAAGCATGTCCCTGTGGAATTGCGCTAGAATAGTTTGGAAGTTCCTGAGGAAAAATTAATATACTGTTGTGACTTTTATCTCAAACCACAAAAGAGGAAGGGCTGGCAATCAGAGTTTTGCCTTTTCAGAGGTGTGAGAATAACCTGTGACTGGAGACTTGCGCCGGGAGCGGTGCTAGGAGAATGCCATACTGAAGTCTTGTCTGCTCCCCAATTGTATGTAAATCTGTAAATGGGCCAAGTTATTTTCCTGTTTTGCACTTTGGTTATGACTTAATGTTAAAAAAAAAAAAAGGCGGGGTGGGGGAAGGGAGTAGGCCTGTAAAGTGGTAAGGTAGTAGGCTCTGTTATCAACTAATAACGGCTGGTACTAAAATAGTCATCTCCCATGCTGTCAAATTCTCCTTTCAGCAATTACGCAATGAAATAATCCTTTAAAACCGAGTTTATTTCACCAGTTTCTCTCAGTGCACACAGACGTCTCTGTATGCAATTAAATGAAATATTAAGTATTTATTAAACTAGAATCTGAGGTTTGCTTTGTATGAAATGCTGTATCTGATCTTGTCGACTTATGTGCATACTATTCAAATTTCAAATTATATTAATATAAATACATTTTGGTAAACTTCCCACTTTGTTGGAACAATTGGGACAGCGACCCGTACATCAAAACTGGAAAAGCTTGACCTGTTGCTTCTTTTTGAATGATACATCAATAGGGATATGTGTGTTGATCTCTTCGGGGGTTTTGCCTCTGTTCTTCACTTTAGACAAAAGGCTATTCTTTCACCCTCTTTGGAGTAATTCAGTGAAGTTTTCTTGTTTGAGTGAAACTGAGATTCAAAGACACCTTTCCAAAGTCTTCCAGACAAGTGAAAGCCTAATAGTTGTTGTATAAAATAATGAAGTAATTCCAAATGGTGCTATAACTGTGATCTAATGGTATCACTGTTCAGTACAGGCTAATGGTAAACTGTTTTTTGCAGTTTATAGGATAAATTACAAAGAAGGAAATGGAAAGAGTCTTTCAGAAGATGTATGTTTAAATGTGCTTTGGAATGGCATTTCAGTGGAATGGTAGAAAAGAAAAAAAAAATCAGTGCATGAAAATATCATGCTACCCAGCATTCTGTCGCAGCATTTCTGTATGCAATATCTGTAAGGAAATAAGGATTTTGTTGTTGTTGTTTGTCTGAGAGATGTTTTGTTATAAGTGAATGCTTACTGTAATGTATATGTACTCTATGAAACATTAGGGATTTTTATTGATTTGTGTGTGTGTGTAAAAAGCATTCAGCAAGCAAATACTTGGTCAGGTGAGGTCCTCTATACCTGAGAGATGCTTACAGCTTGGCCTTTTGAAGGAGTAACAAAGGGTTAAGTGGAGATGGTAATACAGGCATATTTTAATCCTGTCTTTTGTCAAGTTAGTGTGTTGTGCTTCAAGCCTTAAGTATTACTACACTCCCTTTTTTGCTCTCACATAATTATACAGTTAATTATCTTTGCTGGGTTGTGCATAAAGGGACTTGTAAGATTTCTTAATGGTCATTTATTCACTATGTTTCGGACTATACTGACTCAGTTCATACAATGACTCTGATGGCTTTCTGCATCTCTTATCAGCAATTTCATAAGATGTTTTCACAGGCTTTTGTCTCTTTCTACTTAGTTCTGCTCAAAAGGTTTTTAAAATTTGAATATATTTTAAAGAAACATGTCCAGGTATAGGAATTGGAAAGAGATTGTGGGAACCTAGAGGCATTATAGGAAGGCTAATTTGGTCAAGAAATTATTTAAAATGGAAGTAAACTAATTGCGGATAATCTGAGTAATAGACATTGCTATTCTAGCTTTGTTTGGTGGAATAAGAACTTTTTCCTGAAAAATGGTCCTCGGTTAGGTTTGTTGCTAAGGGCAGGCAGACCTTTCCCCGCATCCTTCAGGGCACATTGGTGTCAGAGGAAGAGCCCTTCTCCTTTCCGTCAATGTGATGGATAGTCCTGAGCAAGCTGGTACTCAAACCTGTGATGGCCCGAAAAGGGAAGACTATTCCACTATCATTGCATCCTGGAGCTAAAGCCCCCCTGGATGCTGCTGCTCCCCCCCCCCCCCCCCCCCCCCCCC
>JANZLQ010000007.1:1229155-1295872 GCA_026212715.1 Elanus axillaris
CCCCCCCCGCCGCGCGGCTCCGCGCCCGCCGTCGCCGGGCGGGGGCTGCCCCGGCCCCCCGTGGCGCAGGAGGAGGATGGCCGAGGACTCGCCCAAGCGGCGCAAAGCGAATTTCAACGAGGCGGAGACGGAAGTGCTGATCGAGCAGGTGCTGAAGCACGAGCAGCTGCTGTTCGCGGCGGGGCCGGGCCGCGCCTCCCCGGGCCAGAAGCGGAAGGTGTGGGAGCTGATCCGGCACAAGGTGAACCCGGTGGCCGCCTGCCCCCGCGACGTGGAGGACCTGAAGAAGCGCTGGCGGGACCTGAAACGCCGCGACCGTAGCAAGCTCTGCCGCCTCTCGCAGGGCTGCGGGCCGCCGGCTCCCGCCGCCCTCGGCCTCCTCCTGGCCCCCGAGGAGATGCCGCCCGCCGCCGCCGCGCCGCCCGGCCGCCGCCACCACCTCCACCACCACCACCACCACCACCGCGCCTACGGCTCCCTGCTGCCCGCCGAGGCCGTGCCCATCGTGGGCGGCATCGACACGCTGGAGCTGCCCGGCGCCGTCGTGGGGGAGATGGGTGAGTGGGCACCGGCCCGCCGCGGGAGCCCCGGCAGCCGCTTCCTCGGCCTCCGGGGGGAGGGAGGGCGGCGGGCCCCCCCGGCTCAGCTCGCCCGCCCGCCCGCGGGTAGCGGCCCCCGCCTGGGAAGGCCGGGTTGGGATGAGCGCCTTCTCCCCTTGGGAGCGCAGCCCCGGCAGGTTTCGCGCTGCGGGTCAGGAGTGCCCCAGAGCAGCGCCCGAGGGGCAGCCCTGCCTGGGAGCAGGTGCCCACCGGCGGGGCATTAGACCCGGCCGCCTCGGCGACGGCGTCCGTAGCGCCTGTCCGGGCCGCCCAGGGCAGCAGGTAGAGAGAGGGTCGCTTGGTGTGTCCCGGAGAGGGGTCGCGTTAGCCCGCCGGAGCGGTCACCTGCGGTGCCAAGGGATTTCTTGCCCTCGCAGTCTTTCGGCGATGCTGTGACTGGTTACCGCGTCGCGCGGTAGAGGGTGAAATGAGCTTGCAGGGATCTCTGTGTCTGGGAACCCAAAACTCGGCTTCGGTGGCGGGGCCGGTGAGGGACCTGTAGTGTGCAGGTATATGGTTAGCCGGTGAATGCGCCTTGGTGGTTTTCTTCCCGCCTCTCGAGGTAGCGTGTATTCTTAGAGCGTCAAAGGCAGCACAGCGCGAGTTGTAGAGTCTTGGCTCGAGGACTCATGTTGGCCCCCAGCGGGTGAGCGCGCGCTTCGCTGAGCACCAAGGTCCTGAAGTTTCTCACCGGCTCTCCTTTGCTTTTCCTCTCCCCCCCATCACCTCTAGGGTTTAATGACAATCCCGGCCCATCTCATCAATCCAGTCTCGAGAAGATGAGCCTCAAAGAAGAAATAGTGGTGAAGGTGGTAGAGCCAGAAGAAAGCTCTGAGGACATGGCAGTGGTTCCGCCTAGCCAAGAACAACTACCTTTTCTGGGGACATCAGGCGGCGGTTCCTCTGGGAAAGTAAAAGCCAAAACAAAAGGCAGGTCCCAGGCAGACCAAAATGAAATAACTGAAGAGGACCTAGTGCAGATTCAGCAGACCCAGATGCAGGTGATCCAGTCTGGCTTTGACAGTGTCAACCACAATCTTCGGCTGCTGCAGCAAGGCATGCAAGAGCTGAGTAACAGCCTCAGCATCATGGCACATACACTTGTTGCTATCAAAAACGTCTATGTGAAAAACAACACTGGCCCGACCACGTATGCCACCACCTCTACTCAGACCACAGCTGGGTACCTGAGCCCGGGTTCCCCCCAGGTCTCCCCTGCTGAGGACAGAGGTAGAGCACAGGTGGCTGGAAGCAGCAGCAGAAGCAGCAGCTGCAGCTCCAGCTCCACGTCACAAGAACCGGGTCCTTCTGAATTTCCCAGGCCCCCCCTGAGAACCATTAAGAAAGAACATCCAAATGGCTGCTACTACTTCTGCTTTGCAGATGTGTGAAAACTTGAATATATGTAAAGTGACTGTGGTGTTAGGTGCTGTTGTATGTTCTGCTCCGGCTTGTGACTTCAAAGGAGCAAAGTGGACTTGCCTCCCGCATTTTTCCCAGTGGGAAACATTTCGCTATAGGTGGCATTAAACACTAATTAACAGTCTCCTGTTTGTTAACTCTGTTGCAGTTGGCTAATAATTTTCTCCCATTCTCCTTATCCTCTTACTCTTAAAAAAAAACCACAAACAAACAAAAAACCAGATTTATTTTGACTAAGATTCTTGTCTGTATCATCCTTTGTTTAATGTGACCTTTTGAAAAATAAAAGGCATGAGAGTTGGGTAAAGAAGTAACATTATCCTTAGTGACGAACAAGAGCTGTAGTTTTTTGATTAAACAAACGTCAGAAGTAGTTGGTTTTTTTAAGTACTTGATTTTTCTGATTATAGTGTCGGGGGTGTTTGCTTGGTTGTTGTTGGCTGGGTTTTGTTTTTTTTTTTAAGTAAGTCTGAGCTGTGCAAGGCGTCACAGGAAGAGTTTGACATACCTGCTCAACTCTAGGAATGGTTTAGGACTGAGCCGTTGATTCATGAATGTACTCCTCAGAATTCACACAGCATTGTTCCACCTGGCTAGTGTTCATTCCCAGCTTGTCAAATGCACCTTTTCCTCTAAGGCATTTTGTTTTACTGCAGGGTAGGCTCTTTCTTGTCACAGGACTAAAATAGAGAAATACAGCAAAAAATAGTAACTGATGAGCGATGCCTGGTTTTGACGTGGAATAATTTTTCCCTATATGGTTTATAAGCAGGCTGTATATCCCAACAGATTTTGCAAGCCTTCTGGAATCAATACCCCAACATTTGAAATACAGAGAGCAAAAAAGTTTACGTATTGTTTTACATGAAACAGAAGTTAGATTTGCTGTTAAACAAATTGCAGGAGGCAGGGGCTGACTTTGCTCCAGGCAAAACAAACGCTCCTGCATAGTTTATGAAGCTTTCATTTTCACCTGTCGTCAGAGAGATGAATAAAATCTTCCATTCTCTTGACTATATATCCAAGGAAGAAGAAAGAGGAGTTGGAGCAAAAAGTAACCTGTTCGGTGTCAACTCTGAAACAAGCACAAAGGAATCATTTTATCCTAACATGAAAAAGAAAAATCTCCTTTTCACACTCAGATAGGAGAAAACTGTTGTCACCGGCAGTATTCTTAAGATGTGTTTAAGGCTGGTATGTCTAAGGCTTATATATTAGAATTGCTTTACTTTGCACAATTCAAAACTAGCAGTGGTGCTGTATTCATACATCTAGTGTCCATACTGGAGGGGAAATAAAAACCCTCTCACCTGCAATTTTATCCGATGACCTGAAAAATCATGCACGTCCTCTTCTTAAGCATTTATCACCGATATTAAAATTCTACAGATAAATTTGGCCTATAGCAATGACTAGCTGCCTCCAGATTTCCAGTCATTTTGCAACAAGCATTTCCGCTGCAAGAATTCAGCAAATACAAATGACGTAGAGAAAGAATGGCAATAGAATTGTCCCTCTCCTAGCAGCATAAGAACATGTAATCACAGGGAAAGATATGTCATTTTTTGCAGTCAGCTTTGGCAGAGCACTATACCATATGAAAATGCACTTTTAAGTACTTTCTTTTACTTATGCCCTTACACCATTATGGTGTATCGATCACACACACACATGCACGCATGCCTTAAAAACTGACAGCTGCCACCTAATAAAACATGAACTAGTCAATGTTGCTATCAAGTGTTTCCCTTCAGTGTTATAGATAAAAACATTAAACATGGAAATATCTCAGAAAATTAACACATAAACATGTACAGCACATTGCTAATTGGGATTAATGCTTTGAAGAAGAGGAGGTTCTCATTTTCAAGTTTAACTTAACAGAAGGAGATGGTGTGGGTGACAGGTATCACTACTGTATTCATAAATTGCTGGTTTTAAAAATGGGGAAAGGACTAATACTAAATCTGATTTTTGAGTCTATGTTGTTAAAAGCTTTCCAAACTAGCCTGTTGGAAGCCTTATTTCTCCCCCATTAGTGCAGATGGGCTCTCTCGAGCAGTGTTTTCTGTAACTGAAGAAGGTACCCTTCGTTTCTATTTTGTTCTTACGGACAAAGAAGCCTATTAATGCTACTGTGACATTGCAGGTAGATGAGCAAAATGTGATCCAAAGTTTCCTTGGTCCTCTTGGACAGCAGTTTGAGCTTGTCCAGGTTGCAACAGCCAATTCTTACCTGTCTGACTTTCTTGCAATGTTTCAATTCTTTCTCCAGTTGTTCATTCTTGAATTTTACTTACTACAGCATTTCTAGGCCGAAGGGGACAGATGCGTGGGCATTTGTCTTAAACATTTCTTGGTGCAGAGGAAACCACAAGATGACAAGAACCCACAGCCTGGCACAATCCCTGGTGCAATCTCTACAGTGCAGGCGCAATGGAAGGTTGACTGGTGGTCACAGCACTTGGTGGGGGCACGTGACAACCAATGACCCCCTAAGAACACATCTGCATTTGCAGTGGACTGGAGACATCACATGATCATCATGTGGGTACCAAAGTCTACGTGGCAAATGTGCCATCGCATTGACTTTGACTGTATAAAATGGTACCATTAGGAGCTGGGGGGGGGGCAACATCGACACCAAGACACCAATAATCAAGAGGACTAAGAGACACCACTAGATCCATGGGTGGTGGCACCTTCTTTGTCTGTCTCTATCCCTGTCCCACCCCTTCCTGTCCTCCTCTCTTTATCAAATTGTGAAAGACACGTGGCACGGGACTTGTCTAGTTGAGTTGTCCAGTTAAGTAGTTGCCATTGAGTTATTGCATCTAACCTCATGCCTTGTATTTTGTATTAATAAATTGTTAAACTGGTTGGCTGATGTCGTTTCACCTTAATTCAGTCCAGGGGTATCACAAGCTTGGTCATTGGTCCCAAGAGGAGGGAGGTCATCCTAAATGACTCTTTTCGGCTTCCAACATAGGCAGACCTGACTTGTGTGCACTACATATAGATATATATATATATATATAGCTTCCTCGTGTTTGAGTACAAATTTACATGAGAGGCAGCTACAGTACAAGTGCAGGGAAGCACAGCAAGATCCTAAAAGCAGAGCGAGCAGATTGGATCTCCCGTGTGAATGAAGATGACAAGCCAGGCAATGCTGAAAGACACTTCAGCGATCAGAGAACCACCAGACCTCAGCATCGATCTGCCACGGCGTCTTTGTTCCAATCTTGGTTCTTCCCCACAGTCTGTCAGTTGTACCACTAATGTATACTGGAACCAGATCAAAACCACTCTTCCCTTTCTGATATGATCCAGACTTACATAATGTTTTAAACAAGGAAAGATACTGAGCTACTTGTCGCCAGTACATAGTGTTCAAATTTGTTATTTTCATCTTCAAATTAATAGAGTTGGCTTGCTATTTCTTTATATGCCCTTTCTGTGATCAAATGATGGTTCTGTTGGGAGCATCAAAAGCACACACCATCCAGAAGCATGCCATTAAATTTCTGGCTGCTCTTAACAGAAGATGAAACATCATTTTCTTGGAATGTTACAGAGTAAATGAATTCCCAATTTGTTTTCTGTTGTGTGAAGCCATTTGGGCTATTTATATAAATGACAAAAGCTAATGACCTGGTCATGAAGCTTGATGAAAATACTGCCAATGGTTTGAACAGGGGCAGAGCTGGCTTTTAATTTGCCTTACACGCAAGGCATAACAGTGATAATGTCAAGAAAGAGATCCCGGGAATTTTCTCCAATTCTTCTGGACTTCCCTAAAACCCTTGTTCTGCTGCGTAAAGAGCAGGCAGTATTTTCCACAGCATACAAGGACTAAGACATGCAGACACATAAACCGCAAATAAAAATTGTGATGATATGATACTCTACTTTTAGCTAGTTTTACTAGAAAGAGAAATGAAAGGATCTGGGAGGAAACTAGAGCAACTGGCAGCTTAACACTGCATTTCCACATTGCACAAACTGCTCAGATTCAGTAACAACTTCTGTTTATTTCTCTGCTATCTGCCACTTAAGTGTATTGTACAGAAGATGACAGGTCTTCTCAAGAGGCTGTAAAAACTCCATGACTACATCGAGACAGCTGATCACCTCCAAAGAAATCAATTACGGTGGCCTCTGACTAAATAAGAAATTATACTTTTTAAGGGGGAGGGGAAGCAGCAGCAGCTGGCTTTTCAGAATGACAAAGCTGGAATCCACCATATTGTTACTAAAATTAATCTGATCAGGCTGTGGCAATCATTTATTGTTTGGCTGAATACAGACAGCATGGATAAGAGCAAGAGCAAATAGAAAGGGAGGTTTCTGAGGAGGCTTGTTGAGTTCTTCTATTCTTATTAATATACAACACATGAACCTACTAAAGCAGTAAAACTTCCATTGATCCAATCATTTCGACTTGCAGTATGAACATCTGACTCATATTACAATAGTACCACCAGACACTTGCTTTTTGCTTTCTTGTAACCAAAAAAAAAAAAAAATCACTGTCAAAGCACTTTCTCCATTTAAAGTAGAGGGTTACAACAATAAAAAAATACTGAAAAAACCTCAGCTGAAGCTTTATAAATAATTTCATCATTATATAAACACAATCAAGAACTGAAGTTTTGCATGCTGAATGAGTATTTTATTTAGAACCAGTTTATAAAAATAAAATACAAAATAATTTGAAAACAAAACTTAAAACATTGTACAAAGCCTTGATATGGTACAAATGAGAAAATAAATAATTACAACTTTATGTACAAATGACCATTACAAGGGCATTAACTCTTTATGTTCTTGGGTGCCTGAGCAAACTCAAAAGAAAAAGAATGGCTTAGAAGATTTCCAAGGAGTGGAAGAGAACTGCAATTACTGAGCAAGAGAATTTGAAGGACTCAATGTTTGTCTTCCTTAATGGTAACAAACAATCTTGGGACTGCATTGCACTTAATTTAATCATGCTGCAGATTTTACTATTGAGTACTTAATTTCTCACGGGGTGTCAACATTGTATTTTTAATTAACACACAGATTTCATTCTTTGTGGTATTGCCCAGAGATTTTAGATTAGCAGCCATTGGTTGGCAGCTCCAAAAAGTCAGTACTTGTCTGAAGGCATTGCTGGTGATTTCCTTAATTTACTAGTTTGGATATTCACAGGAAAGCATTTGAAAATTGACATCTCTTAGCACAAGCACTGCAACTCACCTCTGGGCTGACTCTATAGAAAGGAAGTTAGAAGCTGGGGAAGAATTTCAAATCTTGCTTTCTAGCCAAGGAAAGTAAAGAGGATGTAGAGAAGGCTGCTAGGCAACCAATCCAGATCTCCAGTCAGAGGAAAAAGTTGTGAAATAGCCCTCAAAATCCCACCTCACCTTGTGTCAAACCTTTATGACCTTGCCTGCCAGGGAGCAGATACAGGTTTAAAAGGATTTGAAGCCAGACAGACTGAACTAATTACACCGTATCTTTTGGAGCAAGCTGCTCTGCTGTTATTACAGCTCCTTTATATAAAAGTTAGGTCGAAGGTCAAGTGATCTCAAAAGGAAACAAAACATCTGTAACTCAAATTAATTCCAGCTGAATTCCCACAGACATTTGTGGATGATCAGGGTGTCATATGAGTAACCCATTTGTGGTATTGTTTTAGAAGAAACCACTTTGTACTCTTGGCCAAAGCTGGCTCTCAGCAGTAATTCTTACAGAAAAGTAGAGATCAAAAGGCATGTCATGTCATAATAGCAATAAAAAAACCCAAACATTTTCCAATTTAAAATACAGCAACTGCAAATATGATACTTACTGAGTGAGTTTATTCCTTTAGTCCCTAAACAGGGTAAAAAACTTCAACAAAACAAGACCCTATACTGATTTTAATGAAAGTTTCACCTGCACAAGAACAGCAAGAACTCCCAAGGGTCCAAGCTTTTCGTGTAGAGGAGAAACAGAAGCAAAATACAGCAATGATGTGCTAACATTTGGGTTTGTCACTATTACTGTTAAGAGAGAATGTGTTACCAACAATGGAGAGTAAAATCAGCCTATGTGTTCAAACCTGGATGGCTAGAGTAATCGCCAAGTTAATACATTAAACTTCAAAACACTACACTCCTATGCATTTTTCCATAAAAAACAAATGCCTCCAAGGTTATTATTTAAAAGCCCGATTATTTAAACCACAGGAAAATCAGCGATAAAACTTTTTGGCATTTGACAGTATCTTAAGGTAATTGCAGACAATTATTACACAATCCAGGCTGACTTTTATATCATCTCTCTTTTACAAATGTGGTGTGTAGGGAAGACTGGCATCAAGCAGACAGCTGAGGTATTCTTGTGTGAGGTGCGTGTTTATGCAATTTGTATATATTAGCTAAGAAATGTATGACCTATGCCTATGTGCTGCATGTAGTCCAAACACTGAACCTCGCTTCTTTTTACCAGTGTTACCAGTTACTGAAAATTGCAGTAATTGCAACCAATGACATTTGAGCCAAAAGCAAGACAGCAAACAACTGCCTACTAGGTTAGCTAAAAGAAATAGAATAAAAATATCCTGCACTGTTCCACAAGTCTCAGACATAGGAACAAGCATCCAAAGCTTTTACCAGTTGAAGAAAGGAATCGGGGATAATCATCAAGGCTTTTATTTATATAGCTGACCGTTCTCTGACCACTCCTTGCAGTGGAAAAGGATACAGAGAACGTGCCATAGGGAATCACGGTGTTAACCAAAGACACCTAAGCAGCCCCTTGCTCACTGGAATTGAGAAGACAGGCATGGCTTTTGTCACCTCACAGGATCAGTCCTGCATGAAAAAATTAAGATTAATATATTATAGGCCTATAATGAGAAACCAATTTGAGTTTGAGCTCTCTTTTATTCTCCTATTCCTTTTTGGAAGATTCCTCTCTCATTTAACATTATATATAAAAATTGGAGGCACGTATCCCTAGTTTGCCATTAGACCCTTTTAAGAAATTAGAATAATCACTTTCTTCCTATAAGAATTTATGCCTCTTGGTGTTCCACAAAATTGTCTAATTCATTACGGAAAAATTCTGTTTACAGGAAAGAGTTTGTACTGTAAGTCTGGCTTTGCCTACATTATCATCAAAGAGAAAAAGAAAATATTTTTTTAGAAGCATTATAGTCAACCATTGCCTAAAAGTTATTGCCGTAAGAAGGACTTAGGGGAGTTTTGCCCAAGTAGGACTATAGGATCAGGCCTTGTAATAGGGCAAAGACACAGAATCTGAAATAGGGCATAGTAAAATTATGGTAGATGAAGAGAACAGAGCAAATGAAAGCAAAACAGTCCCTGGCTCACTCTGGCAAATGAATTCCAGTGAACAGGATGCAATAGCTAAGACTGTTCCTATCTATATGTATATACACACATATGTATGTATGCGTACATGTTTCTATATAATATACAGTATCTATATAAGTGTATATATAGATACACTTATGTACAAATGCCTATTTATATATATATATAAAATAAAAATTGTGGGTTTTCCCAGCTATAGTTAATACCATAATTCTACAAATTGTAAATGATAGAGCTCTTGCAAGTCTTTTTCAGATGTAAAATATTTCAAGCTATTTTTAAATATACAGGACCAGATCCTCCCCTTTACATCAAGACTGTTTAGTGAGGTATGCGAGAAAGCTTGATCTCAAACATGCAGACTTCAAGGCAAGAATATGTCCAGATTTCCCAAGACAGGATGTGGCTGGTGCCTGTAATGAAAGCCCAGTGTCACTCCCCAGGGGTCTGCCTCCTGAATAATGGTATACAACTAGCAGTTAACGCCTCATACTGCTCCTGCCATTGAGCAGTGAGTTTTCTATGCTTACTGATCTTGCCTAAGCAGTAGATAGGTGCCTAGCGTCATATAACTTGCCAGTGTTGCTCTACTGTATTACACCTTCTATTACTTTTAACAGGGTTTTACTCAATTAGTAATCGGCATTTGTAATTAATAATGAGGTTTATTAATATAGAATTTTGAGGTTGCAACTTAAGATTATACCATGCAATATTGCAGCATAAATGTTTGTGTAAAATGTTCATTCTTTTCAAGATCTATTTTACTTTAAAGGCTTCATGCCTCAATTTCTCTTAAAAAAATGCTCCAAAGTGCTGGCCACAACACAGGAAACAGCATAAAGAAGAAACACATGTGTGGCATCGGCATCTGCTACATGTCATGGCTCCATTGCACTGCCCTCCAAAGAAATGGAGGCTTGAAGAGGACAAAGCAACAGCTCCTTGAATTACATTGTTTCCCAGCTAAAATCCCTGGGTAAGCTGCTGTGCGCTATGCAGAATAATTGTAACTGGTTTGTACAATGGAGAAAAATCTTCACCATCCCTGAAAATTTTTTGCAGATAACCCTCCGTAAACCATTCATTCACTCTGCACAAGGGCCACACACATGTATGTTGGTGGTTTTATGCAGAGTCAGTTGCATATTCAAATATTGAAGCTTACTCAGTTCTTGATGATATACAGGCCCTCTAGATATATTAAGCTAATATTTATGTATGAGTTGGTCAGCTGACCGTTACCTAACTACATTAACTGATTGCTACATTAGACTACAGTAAGCAATTCTGTAAACTTTTGCGGGGAGGGTATCAAGCAATAAAAACCTCCAGAAGAGCGGGTAATTCAAGATAAGTTCCCACAATCACTCCTCCATTCAGATCCTCATGATTTTCTCACTAGATCCTGTTGAATCCACAGCAAAAAGCAGCTGGGGATATACAGTCCTTTTACCTTTTTCTGCACTGAAAGAAGCCTGGGTCATCAATCACGACTGATAACTCTTTCTCCGTTTTGGCATAGTTTACTATTTTTACATTGGCAAGTAGTTCAAGTACAAGTGAATTTCTACAGCATTGATTTATTTTACACAGTAATGTGTAACAACGGACAAGTCTATACTTTGAAGACAGCATAAAATATCCTTAGGTGTTCTATTCTTTCTCACCTGCAAAGCAAGTACCTGTTTCTGGATTCTGCTATACTGGAGAGAAAATATAAACACCTCAACTTCAGCATTCAGGCAAGGATGCATAAAGTTGGTACCTATTAAAACTGACCATGTTAGTGTAAGAATGAGCTTACAGGACCATAATAAGTGCTTTTCAGAAATAAGGGAGAGAGGAGAAAAAATAATCACAGGCTGCCACACCACCTTAACAAATAATTCCAGCAGTGCCCTCGGCAAAAAATATCACAATGGGACCAAATTCTCTTCATGGTGTACCATAAGGAAACATGAGGAAAACAGGAAGGAAAAGATGGAATTTGTTGTTGACACAATCGTCTGTTAGATATTCATTGACTGTCACTGCTCCTGTATGACAAGTATTCATAACAATTAAGAATTCACATTAAGAAATAAAAACGAATAACCACAAGCCCTATTTGTAATAAAAAATAATATTACCTTTGAGTCTCTGTTCTTGTTCCCTATGCAAATGCACACACAAAATTATAAAGAAAAAAAGCAAGCTGCAAGACAAAACATTGGCTGGTTGAGAAATCAGCAGTCCTTCAATCTTGTATCAAGGTATAAAGGCTATCAGAATTTGTGCATTCCAGAAATTTGGGGGGGCGGGAGTAGAAGATGTAGTGCCAAAAGTATTCGGGAACTAACAGAAAGGGAACTGTATTTTTTGTGGTCCATAAATTACAAATAAAAAATGATAAAGAATGAGTTTATATAAGCATGTACATATATGTATATATACATAAATATTTATATTATTTAATTTACCATGAGGACATGCAATTATTGGTATAGCCCCTATTATACAATATAATACAAAGGAATAGGACTTTCCAATGGTACAGTTTCTTCAGAAAAAGCAGGTATACCCTACCTATTGCATTCATCTGTAGTGCTTGAAACCTGAATGAAATTAAGGTTCCACACTGTGCTACATTACATATGGGAAACAATATACATATTCATAGTAAGAAAAAAAAATAAAAATCAAATCAACACAGTCTGACAAAGCAAGTGAAATTCAGTGCAGCTCCAGGGCAGCTTTAATGCAGCATTAGAATGTGTTAGCTCAGAGACAAAATATTCCCTTTTTAATTCAAAGGTATTCATTTGGCAGAGATTAAATAAAAAAGCATAGATGCTGGCTGAAGAGGCGTATGACTACAGCAAGCAGATCAGTAAGTGACAAATCTCCTACTCATCCAGAGTTCCCACAACAGGGATAATTAGGGAGAGCTGGCTGCATCTTTCTCAGGCTTGCGTTCTTGTGTGTTACTATTCTGACCCACTATTCTCTTCTGAATATAGCAAAAGGTGCTGTACCGTTACGTTCCCTATAGAGATCCTGTAGAGCACAAGAAATTATTAAGTAAACTACCAAAGTTAGAGGAATTAGACACCATGGACTTTACTGACAGACAACAAAGCTTGGCTACCAAAAACCAATTCGGGCAAAAGAATTACAAGAATCCAACATAAAAATACCTCAGATTGCTTTCTGTGTATTTTGCTTTGATGACTAATATTCTTACCCAGATTGTGTATGGGTGTCAAATATATTTCTGTCACCTATAACCTAACAAGTTCATGAAGCGGACTATCTCCTCATCTCTGTTTCAACTTTCCCATTTTTTATAAAACAAATGACCAAAAAAGCAAACCTTGGTTGGCAATCATCTCTGCATGGTAAGATCAATTGTTTAAATGATCCCTAACTAATGGAAAAACAAAAGCAAACAAAAACAAGGGTTCTTTTTGCAGTTAAGGGAAAAAAGGGTACTTCTGTTTTCTAACTTATTTTCTAACTTACATTGCAATTTATTGTAAATCTGCAACATTCAGTGAAGTGGAGACATCTCCTTTCTCTCATTTCCTAGACAGGAATGCTTTTCCAAATTTTACCAAACACAGTTTGAAGAACCCCTACTATGACTCCCAAAGAAGCATATGAGACAGAACAGAGAATTAGCTTCTTGGATTCTAAGCAGTACTAAACAAGTAAGAATATAGCTATAAAAATACCTTGGCAAATGTTAATATTAATTTTTAAAATGTCATCAGTGTGAAGAAGGGGCAAGGTAGCTTCCTTAGGTAAAAAAAATCTGTGCCGTGGTAGAGAGGGGACAAGATGAGCACTGAGTGATTCAGAGATGTGGGCAGCTCAAAATAGAAGAGACTTACAAGGTAGAAATACCGTCATCTTCTCAACTGTGTGCTTTTTTTAAAACTGCAAAGACGTGCTTGAGCAGTACTTATCTCCCAAGTGGTGACGTCGTTTGGGGAATAACCATTTCAGATTTCTTACATACACTCCTTCAGTATGTAAGGCCTTAAATAATTAGGCCAAATCTTCTAGCTAGGTAAACTAAAAACATAGAAATAAATACCCTTTTAAAGCACTCACCTTGGAGATATTTTTAACTCTAAATGCACTGCACCTCTTTGACTACCTAGTCATTCTTATCCTGGCCCCTACTCTCCTTCTTGTGGATCTGCTTGCTGCCTGCTCTTAGGCAATGCCTGGCCACTTATTTACACAGTATGTTTTCTCATGAATAGTTTGTGATGCTTACTTTCTTTAAAAAGCGCAGATTCAACACCATTTTTTTAAATATACTTTTTTTGATTATTTTTTTAAATACACAGTACACAGACACAACATGCATCAGATTAGGAGGAGGCTTTCTACCTGTCAAGGCCCAGTTCCTATCTGCTAAGCTTAGTGGTTGATTTGCTCTTTCCTGTGGGAGTCTTAGTGTTTGGGGAATGGTGGAAGGAACTGCCAGATCCTTTCAGACCATTCTTGCTTGGTTTGTTGCAGCAGTGCTCTTGTTGGCAGGATCTCCTAGAAGATGAGGAGCCTGAATGGCTAGGAGGTGATTTACTCCTCCCAAGATGTGGGGAGGAACTCCTCTGATCATGATGGGGTCTCCCAGCGCGGGACGGAGAAGAACTGGCAGTACGGGGTAAAGAAGAGCTCCTAGGGGAGGCACTGGGACTGCGTCGGGGGTTGACAGGGCTTTTGGGTGGTGTTTTTGGACTATGTGGAGATCCTGGACTCTTACACTGGGTAGAACTCCTTGGTCTTTGAGATCCATTCTGTAGGATTTGAGCCAGACGAGAGATAAGATCTGAGTCCGAGCTGCTACTCCCTAGGACTCTGTACCTGCGTAACCTTAAAAAGAAATGAAGAAAGATTATTTCTGTTCCCATCTATTCACTGAAGTTCATATAGAAAGAAACACAGTATCACTAGAAACAAGGGATGAGCTTATACTGCAGACCAGACATCTGGAGCTGAACTTCCCTATAAGGTAGAGGTGTTTGGATCTAGGCTTTGGCTTCTGTGCTGTTCAAAGTAACACAGTATTTATATTTGCATAAACTCACTCACATAAACAGCCTAAGTGTTTACAGGATAAGTGAAATTTGCTGGTGGTGCTGGAATAAGCACACTGAAGAGCAGTGCTTGTTGCCTCTGTTTTGGAGGGGAACAACCATTCCTGCACACCATCAATACACTCCTATACACAATTTTAAGGGATGACAAGGCACACCACAACTTCCTTCAGAGGATTTCACATTACTGTATCAAAATTCTCCTTATCCTGGTAATGTAGGCACTGAAGAAACTAGATCATGGTTGTCTGTATATAGAATTGAGAAAAGTGGCTTCTAGAATTCACTCTGCCCTCCTTTAATTAGTTGTTTTTACTTAGCCATGACCTGAGCATAGCTAACTCAATACTGATGTCTGGAATCTCCAAACCCAAATACTTAAAATGTCTACAATAAGAAATGTTTCATTTTCAAAGGGGCTGGATAGGACAGATCCTACTGATTCCTCTGGGTTTGTGAAAAACCAACAATTCTGGAAGAGTGACCCCACTTTAAAAAAAAGTGTAAAGATTTAGTTACAGGTTTCAAAATACACATCTACTGATTTACAAGGTTTAACGGTGAAGCAGGCTCATTCTTCTGTAACAGCCTCTCCTCATTCATTCAAAAATGTAAGATTTCTTAGAGAACTGAAGCCCAGCATTTTTTAAAAATCAAAGGATGGAACTTCTACAGGATTACATGCTGCACAGTAACTGCAGTCTAGCTCAAATCCATTTTCAGCCTGAAAACCTATTTCTATTTTCTCTGCATTACCTAGCTTCTACCCCAGGTCTAGTAGGTGGTTTTCCTGGTGGTGGCCGAGGAAAAAACTGAGCTGAACTTGAATTGGTGACTTGATCAGTAGTTGCCCAGGACACTGGCCTTGGAATCTTGCTTTTTCTGGACTGGGGGCTGCTTGGAGATAAAGAGGTATCTTCTGTCTGCTTGCTGAAATGAGAGTCCAGTGTCAATCTAGAAAACGAGGATAAGACATCATCCTCAGAAAATGGTACTGGAGCAGCAGCCATTTTTTCCTCTAGTGACTTATCAGAGGCACTTGAGAGGTCACCAAGGAAAGATTTGAGCTGTCTCTTTTCCATAAGTAGTCTGACCAAGTCTGTCTGATGGGCCTTTTTTAGAAGAAGCTTTTCCTTTGCTGAAACAGGAGAAGAGGACTCTGATGTTGAGTCTATCTCTTGTGCTAAAACTGGGATTCGGCTCTGCCTGAATACAAAAGGAGATTTAACTAAGTCCTTCTTAGACCGATGAGAACTCTCATTTTCTGAAATGCAGTGGAATAACTCCCCATTTCTGGGAGCATTTTTCTCTCTTTTGTCCTCCTGGTGCAAAAATGTAGTAAGGGCCACTTGGTGGCATTTCAAGTCTTCGATATGGACTTCTTCCTTATTAGAATGAAAACCATTTTCCTGAACTGGTGCTATTTTGCTTGCCTGTCTATTAGCACGTGGGTTAGTAAGTCTTGAGGGAGAAAAGTCTGATGTTTTAGGTGCTATTGACTTCAGAACCTCATCTTGATTTGGCACCAGACAGACAGGTTCTGGCTTTGATTCTTCAGCAGCTTCAGTATTCGTTAGAGGTTCTTCCTCTGCAGATTTTGAGTTTCCTGGCAAAGAATTCTGTTCTTTGCTTAGCATTTCAATGGCATCCTCAGAAACCACTGGAAGCCTTTCTTTCTCAGCCTCCTCTACAGGAATATTTTCAAGTTCTTTCTCTTCCTGTATCCCACTATGTTGTTCAGGTAGGTCCTTTTGGCCACAGTCCAGGTCGTCGACATGTTCTTCGACAAGTCCTTCCCTGTCAAGCACCTCTTGGCTGATATTAAGTACCAAATCTGGTCTGCTGGCACTAGCTGGAAGTGTGTCTTCTGTCACACCCAAACCTGGCAAACTTCCCTTTGGAGAGGAAAGTTCCACAGTGTGTTCCATGGACTGAGAATCCTGCTCTCTTTTCTCTAGCTGGTGGCCATAATGAAAGATCTCTGAAGCAGACTGTGTGGATGCCACTGAAGGTCTGGGTATTGTTATCTGCAATGGAAAATTAGGGAAGGAAAAGGTGAGAAACTCAGGAATATTATACAGATAACAGCCTTTAAATAGCATCTGTCATTCCATGTCTTCAAGATACATTAGATAATGATTCCTATGAATCACAATGTTCAAATAATACCTAACTTCATAATTCACATCTAGATAATTAGAAAAAAGGATACTCTATCATGCCAAGACAGAAATATGTAACAGGTAGAAACAAACATAATCTCAGTGGAAAATGTTGCAGTTACTGAGTAACCCTCCTGGAAGTGAGATCCAGCCTAACAGGTAGGCTTTTTATTTATTTTACATTAGTTTGAATACTCTTTGAATAAGTTGTATATAAACGTAAAATCTTTAACAAGTACACAACAATATTTTTAGACAAGTACAGAAGACGAAGAACACAGCGAGTTCCAGATTCAGGAATGGACTTAAAATTTAATTTAGGCAGAATTTAGATACTCTGTTAACAAAGCAATTAATAAAAAAAAAAATATTTACCTAATACATCCATACCCATAATACCTACATATTTGTCCAGAAAAACTTTCCTGAGTACCCAAATTTTAGCTATTACCTTCTCTATAGAAGCTTATGCCTCATTTGAACTAAGCAACCTGGTTAGGACAGGTTATCTCCCTACCTAAGGTCATTAAGGCATTCACAAACTAAATATTCACACATGTAAATCCCCTAACAGTTCTAATCCAATAGGTATGCGTAAAGCACTCCTAAAGCTTATATCTAGTATTGAATTGGAGTCCCTTTGAAAAACAGTTGGTTATGATGAGTGCTGCCTCTAGTACATAGCTTAATTGTTAGAGCTCATGTCCAGGAAGTAGGAAACCTGCATTCATGTCTCTCCACACCTGAGGGACGTAAGCCTATTTCCTCCAGTTCCCATCAAGTATGGACAAAACCAGAATGGAGTTACTTCTCACGTTCCCCACTGATGTCAGGTCACTGCACAGGCAGAAATGCACGAGTCATGAGGTCAGAGGGTGACAGAGCACACACAAAAGTGAGAGGCGTTTTACCTCTACAGCCAAGAGAGGAACATACTCTCATGTGAAGAGGAGTCCTAGAGTCTCGTTTGGTATAAACAGTAAAAAAATCAAGGGGCTACCCTTACATCTTTCTCTATATAGACAGAGAGTTCAGCTCCTTTTTCTCTGGTGTTCTTTAGCCTCATGAAACTGACACAGTTTGAGTTTGTTGTCCTCAACAGAAAGTGGAAGACTGGAGTCTGAGTTTGGACATAAAGTCTTTCTTGATGCACTGATGGTAGAAGAGACAACTAGTGGTAGCCTGTTACCAGTGTTGCCAGGATTCTGCTACGTTTTAGGACAGATTTCACTCAACCTTGTTGCAGAAATGATACATGCTGCTGAGCTTAATGGGCTTTTGCAACAGCTAGTACATTGGTACTACTGGGTGGTAGAAACCAAGCTCATCTGTCAGGACCCATACAAATTTATACTGTTTACTCAAACTTTACAAATACAGAACAAATCTGCAAAATAAGAAATGGGAACTGACAGTGAAGGAGATATACTTAGATTTTCCATAAGAGTATAACAGCTTCATTGAAACTCTTGCCGATTTCTTTTTTTTTTTTTTTTTTTTTTTTCATTTTTGTTACCTTTTTTAACTTTTGGATTTAGCAATATATTATGTTTGTGGAGACAGTGGTTGAAAAACTGCTGGCAAAGTGCAAGTCAATTTTTTGCTCGCTAGCCTTCAAATTTTAGTGGAAGTCTAGAAGTCTGTCGGGAGAGTGGTGGAGCAGATCCTGCAGTGACACTGTTACTGTCTGAAGGTTGTAATCTCCTTCGATTCTCCTTCTGAAGGCACAATGCCAACTCATAAAAAAATAATAGTAAAAAAAAAAATAATTCTTCCTTTAAAGCACAAGCATAAGCAGCTGGGGCTACTAAAATTCCTGGCAGTCACGATTTTCTTCTTTTTCAATCTGCAGATCCCTTTTTGGAGAAGGGCTCTTGTGACATTGCAGGGGAGGTCCACCAGCTGTTTGACTGGCAGGAGCAGTCTGCCTGCCCCTTGGTAGTTTAATTCTTGTCTATACTAGGATAGCTTGCACTTCACTGAGCAGCAGACAGGTCAGGACACTTGGCAGGAGAAGGTTGAGAGACAAAGGCAGCAGGCTGTAGGGAGCTGAATCACCACTCTGAAGCTTTTTTAAGGAAAGAAAGAAATCATGCAACTTTAGAAGCAAAATTTTTAGCAATGTTCTTGCATTGTTAGTAGACTTGACAAAGTAAGAACAACAAAATGTCCAAACCTGGGAAGACTGCCATCAGCCATGGCTTGGTTCCTGTTGATCTTAAAAGTGCCAAAGAACCTCTACCACACCAAACTGTGATGAAGATATTTAGCATCAGCATCATTGCGCAGGGCCTGCCCTTCTGCCGTAGGCGGGTAAGTGTAAAAGCCTTTAAAACCTGAATCTTGATCACTTGGCTTATAGCTCAGTGCTTTGTCATGGTGCATTCATTCCATGAGGAAATACTTAGATCTGTATTATTATCTATTCCCTCAGGGTGCCATAGAGGAGCCTTTGGGCCATTTATTTCAATAATTCTTGTGCTTCAGTTTAATTAAAATCCATACGTGTTGTCTTTGCTATTACTCATTTAAAGGGGCATGCCAGAGATTCTTCTATAGTTATAAACCACGTAGATGAAAACAAGTGCTGTACAAAATAGGTGCATTCATGAATGTGTATTTTGCTTTTATTCACCCTTTTAGGTGACGTAGATAGTTTGGAGTAAAATCCATTGAATGCAGTTCTGAATTGGCATATGTGACTTGCTGGATACTAAAGTAGGGAATTTAAAGATGTTTAACGTTTAAATGTTTTTAGTACGAATTCTTAAAATACAGTTTTCATCCTTTTGTAACTCAGTAATGGAGATAACATTTTTGCTGTTACAGGAAATAAAAATAGCATGTTACTATGTGGAGGTTGCGATATAGTTTATATATAGACAATCCTAGCCTGACAAACTATCACGGGTCTTATGCTACAACTTCATAAACTATATGGATAAAGTGGCTCTTAAAGCGCATTATATGAGTTAAAAAAAATAATTAAATGTTGTTCTTCCTGTAATACACAATTTTCAATAAAAAGTCTTTTCAAATCAACTTACATCATGATTTTGTGACTCAGTTTGCATACTGCTGAGCTCATATTCTTTAAAGTAAAATTCATTTTTCTTCTTTATTACTCTTTGGAAATTTTTTCAGTAAAATTCTAATTAAATTTGCTCTTCATAATGAATTTTCCCAACACTAATTTGAGTTTTCTATTGCTACTGAATAAATACTATTGCCATTTATTGATGGAAGTTTTAAAATCTAGCTCAGCTTTTGTAAATGTGCTGGCTGAATGTCAGTATACTCCTTTTTTTAGTAAACTTAGTTAAATCACACACGAAATTTAATTTTGACAAGATGACCATTGAAAGCTTGATTCTTTTTACTATTTTGCTTTGAATGTCTGAGAGCATTTCTTATATGTAAAAGGTATATGGCATGTTTTGAAAGCTAGCCATGTAATGTCAACCTGCAGCAATGCAAAACTTAGAATGTATGTATATCTATGTGTGACTGTATTGGATCATGTGCATTTCGGAAAAGTATTCTTTTCTGAAATTAGATATTATACATATGCGTTTGAAGATTGAATAGGAACATTTCATGAAGTTGAACGTGATAAAGTAACCCTCTATTTTAATAGATGTGCTTTCAAATTTTTTATAAGATTTGAGAACTGTTTGCTTGAAAATAAGCATTTGGAATATGTTTGAATAGTTTTAGTTCCTTTGTCTTGGATAAAGCATAGTATGCAGCGTAGAAGATAAGTTCAGTAGATTTATTTCACAAGTCTTTGTGGCTATATTAATACACTGTACTGTTGGAACTTTAATGATGATGTTTTCTGTATGTATTTTCTATAATGAGAAGTGTGGTCACACGTTAACTTATCATAAATATGAAAAAAGTGATTTCTCAGAAATTACTCTGACATGCTCTGAAAAAGCAGTTCTCTGAAGACTTTGCATTGTTCCAAAATGACCACGTTTTATCTTGGTTGTCCTGCCCAACACCGTGTTCAAGCAGTCAGTTTAATGACTCAGAGGTTTTAGGTCTAGGAGGGTCTAAGAAGCTGTTCAGCATGGACTTTTCTTTTAGCGTGAGGACTAAGCAGGAAATTAAGAAGTTCTGTAAATATGTGTTTTACCAGCTAAGGTATCATTAATCTATTTAAGTTTATCTTGTCTTCTGAAACTAGTAATTCTCAGTATGATGGCTGCTGATAGTGGCAAAGGCTAGAGCTCCGCCTTTAGTCTCATACCTTGCAACATGCAAAGCCTGCATGTAACTCATAATGATTACCATATTGGGTTCCTTCTATGTTAAGATGCGTAGGTTGCATATAAGATCTCCATTTTCATTTCTGCATATTAAAAAATAAAAACAAAACCCCTCTAATTTTGGATATCAACAGATGAGAGAATCAAGACTTCTGTTACGTAGATTTATCATTTTGTTAAACGTAGCAAGGACCAGAAAAGTATTTTCATGTAAAATATGAGTTCTGACACAAAGTCTTCACCAATATGGAACTCTTAGATACTTCTTTTAATTCTGCTTTCCATTGAATAAGTAATGCATTGAATTATTTAGCATTTAATGTCCAGACCTAAAATTGATCTGCTTCAGAAGATGAGCTAGAGTTTGCTTCTATGTTATTGAGTTGGTAATGTGTCAATACCAACTTTTTTTCTGGCAAGTCTATGATCGGGCCATTCAAACACTGACCTGGCTTAAAGATTATTGACCTTCTCCTTGTTTGAACTCATTTCTTCCCCTCCTTAATTGTACATTAAACCAAGCAAAACATCTTTAAAATGTGTACTATGATCCTTGGAGTAAAAATACTTCCGTTACGAGAGCTGATAATTCATAGCTTCTGCATCCTCTGCATTAGTTATACTGGGCTTCTATGAAGAAGTGCACTATAAATGGTCACAGGACTTAACAGTTTGCCCTTATGCATTTTGTCAGTTTGCTCATGTAGTTAAAACACTTGTCTGCAATACTACTAGTCTGAATCCAGTTAAAAATAGTGTTGATTAGCATTCTTTTTGTAGCACTTGAGAATAACTTTAGTGCATAGCCCTAGAAGTACTGTACTTACACAGTAAACGTATGTACTCCTTCAAAGCTGTCACTGAAAACATTGATGCAGTATCGTCAAATATAGACATAGCCGTGGTCCTCTTTGGCCCTTCACGTACCTTTTGCAGGCACTGAAGTAGCTTTTGCAGTATAATGTGCAAATGAAGCAATGAATACCTTTCAACTAGTACACACTTCAGGTATCAGATATCATTTAGCTCTTCGGTGCACTGTAGCTGCAGCTGATCATTCAACATACTTACGAGATAGTCATGCGTGTCACATACGTTCCAAAATCGAGTGCTGTATACTGTTTGCCATGGTAAATACTTTCAGTTGACAAAAAAATTGGTCTCTTGATTAACGATGTGATTTTTCCCTTAGACTGCTTTTAAACCACTAACAGTATAAGTGTTTTTCCTTCTGAACTCTCACAATTCTTAACTGTTTCAAAGGCTCTGCCTTAAAAATAGATTTCTTTCCTCTTTAGTTTTCCATGGTTTTCCTGAAAATTCCAGTACTTGTTGCTCTTGGAGGTTGCTGTGTGACAATTTCATCACATTGAATGTATGTTTTTAAGAAGTGCTAGTAAGCTGGACAATTTGTGAAAGTGACTTGTTCACTTGCTGCATTCTTTCATTTCAAGTCGCTTAAGTAGCACTGAATTGTTAATAAAGCAGGGGTTTCAGTATGCACCCTGTGGTATTCCAAGCTAGAAAAGTCAAGGTAATAAATGTATCCACTTTCAGCACCCATACTCTCAGAAAGGCCAGATTCTGTTACACTGTACTGTTTTGTGAGAACAGTTTTGCTATACATGCATATGCTTCACCCTTAAAAGGTATCAGGCCAAATTTTGGCAATTCATCAACTTAACTCATCAAAATACCAGCCGGTGTTTTCTATATGTAAGAGTATCCACTGGCCCTATGTGTTACATACGGTATTGGTCCGTTTGTTACTACAGTAGAGCACTTGGAACAGGACTCCAGTTCCTTTTCCTTCATCTGGTTGACTTGTATGCTAATAATTTATTTGAAATACTAATGTGTCTTATGTATGAACAACTTCACTTATTTGGACTTGTTTCTTTATCCCTTCATTTCTGTGTTAAAACAATCAAAACACCCTTTTCATTGTCAGTCAAATCTATGTAAACGCTTGTGCTAGCAATTTAACCAAGTAGTCCATCTGTTCAGTTTTTCAGGGAAATGTAGTCCTGAATTTTTCGGCAAGAAATCATATTTCTTGCTTGAGTTCAGCACGTTATTTCATGTATGACAGTAAGAAGTTACTTAATGGACAAAAAACTATTTAGCTTTCTCTGAAATGGTATATCCTCCCATCTTACACTTCCCTTTGTTTCAGCTGACTTTGGATCAGGTCCAGAGTAATATGAAAAAGAAGTTCAACAAAAAAAGGAAAACAATTACTGCTTTTTTCCCTTGGAATTTCTTACCATTTGGTAAGAAGAGACTGTCAGAAGAGCATAAAGAAAAAATAGGGGAAATGTGTGTGTGTGTGTGTGTGCATATATATGTGTATAATTTTTTTCATTTAAAACTTAAGGGAGTCTTAAGAGCCTGCCACTGGACAAATCAGAGCACTCCTATACGCCTGTGTCTTCTACAAGAGACCTTTTGGTTTTGGGCTTTGTGGCAGGGAACTTGCATTATTGCTGCTGGTGGTAAGAAGCCTCTTGAGTGGCTGTCAGAAATAACTTTCTTTCAAAGCTGGTTTAGCCTTTACTTCAAATTCCCTTGTTTGTGTTAGAATTTGTCACCTGAATGGAAGTACCGATCTTGGACTGATCAATGGATGTAGAATCATGGAATCATTTAGGTTGGAAAAGACCTTCAAGATCATCGAGTCCAACCATCATCCATGCTCACTAAAGCACGTTCTGGAGTGCCTTGTCTACACGCTTTTTAAATACCTCCAGGGATGGTGATTCCACCACTTCCCTGGGCAGCCTATTCCAATGTCTGACAATCCTCTCAGTAAAGAAATTTTTCCTAATATCCAACCTAAACCTCCCTTGCTGTAACTTTTGAGGCCATTACATCTCATCCTATCACAGCCTATACCTCGCTACAACCCCCTTGCAGGTAGTTGTAGAGAGCAAAAGGAAGGGTTTTTTTGTCCTCTGTGCTTGTTTCTCATAAAGGAGTGTGTCCATTGCTCTGGATATCCAAATATTCACAATAAAGCCAGCCTTATAGAGGTTTTACTTTTCATTGTTAAACTTACAATTTATAGTGTTTGTTTTCTTGCTTTTATTATTTTTGGAGTTTCAGTTTTGGAAGGTCTTTGGAATGAAACAGAAGTACTTCAGAGGTCCAGCAGAAGGAAGTTAACTGAAAAGGCAGATGGTTTTGAGTGGAAAGAAAGGCATACTGAGAAGTTACAGAAATGAGCAGGACTAAGTCTTGTGTAACACTCTGCCTAGAGGGTAACTCCTTTCAGAAGATAAATAATGTTGAATAATGAACTATTTCCTCTCTTTTTTTTTTAAGCATATGCAGTATCTCCACTCTGAATCTTGCCTTTCCCATGCCTTTCATCTCCTCTCACAAGGGGCATAAAAAGTCTTTCCTGTGTAAGGTGATAGCCTTGAAGAAAAGCAATGTGTTACTTATTTTCTCAATGTGGAGCAGAAGCAGTCTAAAAATTACCTTCTTCACCCTTCTTTTTTTCCTGCTTTCTGCAGTTACCTCTTTGATTTTGCTTGCAAAGTTGACTCAGTACTGTACTTGAGGGAATAAAATAGGAATCACAGAAATGGAAAAAAAAGTGGATAGATGTTCAGTTATTTGGTCAACTCCAGGTGCTGTGGTTCAGCCTGACTCAGCTGAAGAGCTCCATGGTCTCCCAGGCTATGCTTACAAGAGGTTTGCCAAGCCATACCAAAATCCATCTTTTCCCCTCAAAACCATCAGTACAGTCAGATGTAGCCAGTGTTTATGGCTCTATAGAACTAAATACGGGCAGAAGTATGCTTCTGTCTACCCCTCCCCTTCTGTGGGGTATTACAGAAGCTCTGGGCTTAAGATAGCCATTTGTGGGAGGGAGCACTTAGTTTGCTGTTCAAACAGCTGTTCCTGTGTCCACTGGAAAAAAGAAAATTGCTAGCTAAACTGTGCATATCTAGTCCAGTCTGCTGTACTGGGTCAAAAATACTTGGACAACCTCTGACAACCTCTTACAACTTCCTTGGGGTTGGTTTTCAGGGGGGTGGTGTTTCTTTTTTTCTTTCTCCAAACCTCTACTGCAACACGTCATAGCACTCCCAGAGACTGCTTTTTCAAAATATTCAGTGATCCTCTGTCACCATACTGACTGTCTGAGAAACACTTCTGTATTTAAATTGTTCTACCTATTTCTGGCCAAGGTAAAAGCAGCGATTGGAAGCTCATTTATATTTAATGCTAGCTAAAATGTTTTTCTTTATGGTTTTGATGCATTTAAAACTTCCATTTCTTGTGCAATGAGTAGTACTGTCTGTTACAGTCTGATGTGCGGGTGCAGATGCTAAAAGCATGCTACGACAGTTCTGCAGTCAGTCACTTCCCTTCAGGAGGTGTCAGAAGGAAGGTTGCCTGGGCAATTTCGCTCCTTTGTGCCCAATTGTTTAGATGTCTTTAGAAACCTTTATTGTTATTCATGTTGAGCTATTCAAACATGCTGGATTGACTTTGTGAAAGCTCTTTACCTGCTTTGCTTCAAGTCTGTTTTATCATCTCAAGCTGTGGAGGTTATAGCATCCAGCAGAAGAAAAGAGGGAATGGGAGAAGCAGTGATGCCATAAACTGACCCAGCTGCCTCTTTGCTGATTGATCATGCCAGAGGGGAACTCATGAAATGTATAATTAAATACTTCATTTATTGCTTTGAAACCTAATTGCCTTAACCATGAACCTTCTTTTTCCCTTTTTGCAGTCTCTTGTATCACTACGTAAACACTTTTTGTCCTTCTACAAAAAAATGAAGCCATCTTAATTTCCTGAACAGATCTTTTTCAGGTATGGGGAAAGGATTCTTCGTAAAGAAAAAAATGTTCTGCTGTGTTATGACTATCTCTTAATACAGGAACTCAAAGAGGGCAAATTAATTTTAACTGGCAGTTGTTGTTCTGACATTCCCCAGATTCTGAGTGGAAGTCAAACTGAACTAGAATGACACCCAGACAAGTCATAAGGACGGGGTTGTAGCATTAGCATCTTGATCTCTGCTGCTTTTCACAACCTACTGATTGTCGTTCCTTACTCTCGGGGAATGATGATTCTGCCAGTTTAAATAGTTCCACTCCTCAGAGCCAAGATACCATCTCATTCCTAGTTTCACTGCTCGGCTTGTGTTTTTCTTCCAAACATTGTCTGAGGCCTGGTCTTGCTCTATCTTACTCGCTCTTCACCTAGTTTTGGACTGGTAATTCTGCTTTCTCCCCACACCTTCTCATTGATACTCATCCTCTGTTAAAAGTGTGTCTCTTCTTCCTCTCTGTCCCTTTGCCCCCTTCCCAGCTCCTGGTACACTTATTTATCTTCATTTCATAATAAAATTGTTTGAAAATACAGTTTTGCATAGGGACACCAGTGGTATCTTCCTAAATTCTATTCGGGTATTTTATAATGTTACTCAGTTGTTTGAAAAATCAAGAAAACAACACTGGAGTTGACATGACTTTTCTCTTCCTTTCTTTTTAGTGAAGGAAGTCTGTACTTTTGATTTGTTGTGTCCTTTAAAATATTTTTTGAGTAACCAGTTTGACTGCAAGGTTTGTTGGTAAAAGGTTCGAAGTGATTGCAGATCAGTTGTGTAGTCATGTGCAGTTTGGTCACATTTCAGAAAAGCTTCTCTAGTTACTTGCCCCTCAAATGTACATGATTTTAATAGTAAAGTATACAATCCATGAAGTAGGGTAATGAATTTTCTTAAAAATTCAGATGATAATTGCAAACTGTACTACGTTTTTAACATGCTGCAAATATACATGTTTGTGAAAGAGAAGTGCTGGTTACGTATGTCATATGATAATGTTGATCTTGAGCAAGAAAGTGATACAGTAAATCTGTAATAACTTTGCTACTACCATAACATTTTGAAGTAGTAGACAAAACATTGTAAGATTTGTGTGTGCAGTTTTTCATTTGTTTTATAGATCATATATAGTATAATATATAATATATTGCAAGACCACCAAAGATCTGCTGACCCTAAACTGATTGATAAAGGGAGGAAAGAAGAAGGAATTAAAAGTGCATAAATGACACTAAAAGTCTAAATTTATTCTTCTATATATGTTCTTCCCTTATGAATTTCCCAAGTTTAGCAATACTTCCTTAACCCAACTTACTTTATACTTTGTGTCAAAGGAACTCATAACACTTGGTTAATGCTAATGTATTAAACTTCTCTGTGAGGCAGGGAAATATTTTTGTTTTACAGGGAATAGTATAATAATGTGTAATAATAATAGTATAATAATACTGACATCAAACGTTTTGTGTTGTAATTAGTAAAACATGCTTCTTTCCTCTGTTTCAGATGGTTCATTATTTTAGGTAGTTTCTTAAGCTTGTATATGCTGCTTTGTTTTGCATATGCAAGGTGGTATGCAGCATTTTATTTGTAAATTGCAAAAAAAGAGGCAACTTGTATGTAGAAGACTCTGGTGGGTAAAAGGCTTATTTTAGGAATCTGTAATATGCAAATTTGAGACCAGATATTTTAATATGTGTACCCTCCTGTGGAATTTCTAAAATTGCGTTTGACTCCAGTTTCTGTAGTGAGCATGTATTTCAGCTTATAATGTAGCTAGTGTATAATGAAGGTAACTGGTTGCAGCGTACGGCTCTTACATGGTATCATGTGGGATCTCTCCTCATGATTTAGATGCCCCAATTTATGGACACAGACATGGGTTTAAAAATCATACTTTTATTTACGGGTATCACCATTCGTATTGTAATAATGTTGTCCTAAATGTTGTATGCAAAATTGTCCCTGCACAGACAGCTTACTGCTTGTAGAGATGAAAGAGAAGGCAAAATGGGAATAGAAACATATCATGTTGTTAGCTTTCAGAAGCAGAAAATTGTTCCTTGGCTCGTAGGCCGGCAGTCTGTAGGTGACACCATACTGCTCTCTTTCTAAGGATACTCTACTAAGAGAATTTTACTTTCTGAAAATCAAAAAAGAACAGCAGAGGAGGTGCTACAAAGGTATTTTTGGTATGTTTTTAGCACCGTTTTTTTTTCCTACTTACTCTGTGTTTAGGTGGACTTACTACTATACTTTAAACAGTTAAGATTTTATTGCTGTAAGTCAGTCTGCATGATACAGTGTTCTGTAAGTACAAATGGCAGTCTCTTCCAAAGCATGTTGCTATTAATAAACGCTAACACAAGATTACTTCTCATGATAACAGCAGCAGCTGGCAAGAATGTTTGCAATTTTAACATATTTGCAGCACTACTACATTCCATCTTGCATTTCTCCTGCGGCTCGTTGTCAGTGAAATTTCAGACTGAATTCTTACCATGAATTTTCTTCATGGCCTCATAGTCTTCCTTTCTTTTGCTTCCCCTTCTCCAAATCCTGTCTAGATACCAAGCTATCAAACAAGACCTCCGCTGTCTAGTGCCCATTCTGTCCACATAGCTTTTCCAAAGCATCTCTCTTTTTCTTTCCTGCCTTTTTACACCCACAGTGTTCCTGTCCTTTGCCTCTCTGCTTATGCCGCGTGCAGTTCTGGGAAGCCCTTTCTGCCCACACATCTCCTTTAATGAAATGAGGAGTTATCAGTAGCTGGCTAGTCTAATATTTCCCTAATTGAACCAGATAAGCCATCAGGTTGAAGAAATATGAAAATACAGCTGCTACAGCATCTATTAATTAATTTTAAAAATACATGCATTTGGGTTTAAGTATAATAAGTTAAGTGTTAAAAATATTACATGTCAATCAATTTCCATTTCTTACCCTCACTTTATTATCTCCAGGCAGATAATAAACTGTCATAGTTGGTACCAATTCTCTTCTATTGAGTAGCATGCAGAATAGATGCCTGTGTACCTTTCTTTTGGGGGAGGAATGTGTTTGTCTTAAACAATAATAATCTTCTGTTTGTTTCATGTATTAGACATGGAAGCTTGCCACTTATTTAGAGTTTCCATTCACACTGATGCATGAAGTAAGTAAGATTATCTAACAGGCACTGCACATGGCAAAAAACCTCATCGTACAAATTAAAGAAAGCGAGACTACATCATCCCTTTAGCTTATGGCAGGATCTATGGTGCCTGTGCTACTTCTGACTGAGATTTATCTAATGGTATAAAATTGCTTCTGATGGAAATTGTTAGTTTTCTCATCATGTTTGAAATATCATTCTGTGTTGAGGTCACTTTGCACTATAAAAATTTGACACTAATTGCAATTAATGTGAGGGCTGAAATTAATTCCCAGATTTATTAAGGACATATGTCCATAGCAGTACTACTTCAGAAATAAAATGGACTAGAATAATAACAGCAGCTATTTTAGTCAGTGCCTAATTTGTATGTAATATTATGTAGATTAAAATTGCAAAAGTAGATTCATTTTAGGGTTTTTTGTTGATGTTTTTAAGACACCTCTCCCCTGTCATGGGTTAGAGAAAGTTTGTTATAATTTTGATGGAATTATTCCATTTAATTGTCAAAATAGTTTGCTGTAAATTTCCTTTAATTTCTTCTCAGCTTCTGTTTTCTTGTTGCATAAAGAGCTGGTTGTCACAGGGGAAAACTCTAGTGGGTTGTAGCCATTCCCTCCCAGAAGAAGAAGAGGAGGCAGCTTGAAGTGCCTGGTACCAAGCTGTGTGAGTGATCGTGGGTTTCCATGAGATCTGTTGGCATAACGGAAGTTACCTTTCCAAATGGCCTGCATATTGTGCTGCCTTAGTGAGTGAAATTTCTCTGGAGCATCTGATTAACATGGATCGCTTTCTGGACCTGGCACCACCTCAGTTTATTACATCTGTTCAACCTATCTTCCTCGGTTTGTCCTCTGCATTCCCATGAAGGGTTGTATCCAGATGCAGCTGTCTTGCAGGCACAGTACTGAGCCCTGCACCAGTCTTGAGATTTCTGGGAAGGCATCCAAACTGCTGAGAGGGTCAAGAAGAAACAGTTTCCTGTTCTGAAGTGCTGGCCCATTTTAATTTGAGCATGAGTGAATGTTTTAAATGTCCAGAAATACCGCAAATTTGTCTGTTTATGGCCACGTTTAGCACGTCCAGCCTTGTTTCTCTTGCTTTAGGAAGAGCTTGCGTCAGAAGTGACCTCTTCTTTCTGGTGTTTGGAGAAAGTAGATGCTTTCCAAGCATCTAACACATCATCAGGGAATCAATTCATTCCTGAAAACATTGCAGTGAGGAGGGGCAGGTGTGGAAACCTTCACCCCCTCACTACACACCCACCCACCCCAACTTCTCTCTTTCTCTCTTGATACAGGGGGAAACCCGCGGTAAAAATTCTTCCTGGTCACTGAAGTGCAGGAATATTAAAAACCATCCTTTGCACCTCTCTCCACTAGTTTGGAGTGCCTTTCTGATTTGGGGGCCTAATTTATAGAAACAGGTAGCATTGGCAGCTCCTTGCAGTGGACACGTAGACCATATGGATTCACAGTTGCTGAAAATTTTCAGCATATTCGGGTTTCAGTAGACAATTTGTGTCCCCTGCGGTTATTCAGACATAGTTACCCAGTCATAATAGGCACTGCAAGCCTAATAAAACTAATCTTCCCAGAGACATCTGTGTTTGTTTGCCTTTAGCATTGTCTGTCTTTTGCATATGTTGATATAAAAATTGAGACGTGTTATTTAATAATTGGCCCTAAGGCCTCATATTTTCTTGGTGATTTTAAGATTTGTAATTCAGATTTGCACTACTTAAGCATGAACGATGTTAGTGAGCAAAAAACCTTCAAATCAAACTGTCTTCTCTGTGGAGAGATAACTGTAGTCTTTATGATATAAACACCAAAATATGTAATTCTTAAAAAAATAGTTTAATGAGTGCATGCATAACGTACAGTACTTGTATATTTATGTATTTGGAAGAAGTAAATAGAATCTTTTTTGCAAAGGTACTTGCACTGACACAAATCAAACCTCAGTGGGGTGGAACGCAAGACAACTATTGAAGAATAGAGAAGTATACTAAGTAATAGTTTTAAACGTAACTTAAACTATTTTCCACTGTTCCTCTAATTTTAATTTCAGATTGCCTGTGTCTTAGAGCTGTTCTACCTTTTTGCTTAGCCTTCAGAACCATGAAGTCAGGACACCTATTTGTGCATTTTCATGCAAGAAATTCCTTGCTGTAAGGCAAACGTAGGATGCACGCTTTGTTCTTAGTCTGTTCTTTCTATAGTCCTGTAATGTAGCACAAACTTGAAGTTTTGATCTCTCTGTGCCAGGAGTTTTAACTTCTTTACAGAGTTTTGAGAAATAGTTCATGTTTTGATGGTATGCGGACATACAGGGAATGAATATTCTGTGGTGTCTTGGGACTAAACTGTTGAAAACCTGAAGTACTGCTTTTTTTTTGTGGTGTTTTTTTTAACTTAATAGGAGACAAATTTGGGGGCAAAGAAAAAGGAGGTGGTAGAGAAAGGGAATTAAATGCAAACATCAGGACTTTGAAGAGGCTGTATTCCTTTATAGATGCTTCCAATTTAATTTCCTAAAACAAATCCTGAAATTAAGGGGAAAAATAATAATTACTGCTGCAGAGTAGCCAACAACATGAAACCACCTGAATAAATGATCTTTTTTCCCCAAATGTGGCCCCCTCTGTATTGTATGTACCTTAAGAGAGTATTGTCCAACTATTTCATTCCAATCTTTAAATTAGCTCAGCATTATCAATAAGGTTTTTAAATTTTTCTCTCAAAGAACACAGAATCAGTATGCATTCCAGAAGAGAGGACATACAAATGTACGTTGTCTTTGAAGAATCAGAGTACTAAATATTGGATGTGGCATTCCAAAGCATATAATGACATGGATCACAAAGCTGTTGCCCTATTAAAAACCTAATATATGCAACCATCTTTGTATTTATAAAAGAATGTCAGTTGCTACTTATAAATATGCTAAAAACCTTTCTGAACTTCTGAATTCCTTTGACGGTGCTTGTGAACTTCATGGTCTATTTTAAAAATACAATCTATAATTTTCATTCCATAGCATGCAATATTAAAGCTAGTAGGCAATTGCTTCCTTTCTTCTTCCATTCAGAATTGGGGAGTTATAGCATCTCGTTATCTAATACTACTTAATAACAACCCTGAGAATACATACAGAGACACACATGCTGTTCTTCCAGGGAGAGCTTTAAGATTTCCTTCTAGCTTCTTGCCAATAAGTAGCAGCAATGCTGTTTTGTAAGACTCGGCCCTTGATTATGTGTATCTATCACAGATACATCAAAACCCCTACCAAACACAAAGGCTATATCTGGCCTGTTTCATAATAATGAAATAAAAAATTCTCCCAGCTTACCTTCCGTACGCAGTTCCTATTCTTTACACACAAGAGGGGAGCCAAGAGCCAGGGTGTAGTTGTCAGCAGTGGCTTTATAAACAGATCTGGAAACTAAGGTCATTTGCCTTGTGTCCTTCATGGATGGCTGCTGTCATAGTCCCCAAACTTACAAACAGCTGCTGCTAAGAACCCCTGTCTTTCCTTGCTTGATGTAGAAAATCAGGAGTGGTTTCTTTGCTGTAAAACTGAAATGGAAAAAATACTTGTCTTGAATGCTGGCCACATGGCAGGTTGCGACAAGTTAGAAGTTGGAGGGCTCTGAGATGATGTTTCAAGAACTGAACGCTCATCGTGTTCTGACTAGTCCCTGGTCTAGAAGGCATCTAGCACAAAGCCAAAGGCAGATGAGACAACTCCATCCTGTCCTAATCCCTTTGGGAACACTAATTTCCTCTGAAACGGGAGACCTCTTGAAGGTCCTGTGATCCGTTCTGCTTTTGTCTTCTGTCAAGTTTCCATACTAGTGAGGCTTTAGGCAGTTGCTTTTGTATATGTAAAATTCTGTTGTTGTGTTAGTGTAGCTTGCTTATTAATAAATGGTCTCAAACTGAAACCTTCCTTAGATTTTGCTGTCCTGTTTTAAGTAAAGTTGTATGTATTTCTTCATGAAGCATGATAAGCAATTTTCAATATATAAACGGAACTGGAGATAATTGAAATTAACCTGTTTTGTGTGATACACATTTAATTTGGAATGGGGGAAAATTGTCTGGGATATATGAATTTTTCCTGAAAGTGTAATTTTGCTTCTGGAAATGTTTACTTACCTCATTGGGCCCAAATTGTTAGTATTCATTTGATCAAGATTTAGAGAAAGGCAATTTTTCCATACAGAAGTAACAGAAAGTATAGGCAGGAAGATGAAATACTGCTGCATTAGAGACTCTCTGAAAAGAGAATTTGAGGTCAGTACTTTGTAAACAAAGTTCATTAGGTGTGGAAAAAATCACCACTACAGTTAAAGTGTAAAATGTGCTTTTTTTTCTTCATTTATGAATGAGAATGTTTGAGCTCAAATTGACAGCTGTGTTTTAATTTCATGAAATTAGGAAAACCCCTAAATCTGATTCTTGCCTGAAAGCAAAATTGGAAGTGGTCAGGAGCATTTGATAGATTACTCAAAATAAAAATTTGAGATATTCAGTTTATCTATGGATGCAGATTGAGCTGCACTTTGTGTGGTCTTAATGCAGTGATTTACTTTCTTTTCAATGGTTGCTTGAAGGGAAATGGCATTTTCTGCTTCTCTGGTGGATGCTTCAAATTCAGAGACCGTTTAGCAATATTGTAGTTACCACAGGGTGGAGAAAGCAAGGCAGTGCCACGCCAGCCCCATGCTTGTGTCTTAGATACAGCATTGCTTCGTGGGCTACAAATGATGTGAGACACACAGAAAGTGAGACTGACAGAAGACAGAACAGAAAAATGAGCTGCAATAGTACCAAGCAGCCAGAGCTGTATTGCTAACAACATGGTTGTTTCTGTGTATGCATGTCAGCAAACCAGACTTTTTTTTGTAGTGGTAGAAGGTATTGAAGTGGTTTTTTAGTACTCTCGGGGTGGCAGTCCCAGCTGACAAGAACTTTGCATCCTTTTAAAAAGTGACACTGTAGATTATGCAGTCTCTCAAACAAGAATATGTTCTTGAGAAAGACTATATCGTGACTTGTTTGAGAATCCATTCATGTCATAAAAAGAAGACCTGACAGCGAGTGTTGGACAGCCAAACTACACCATAGTTCTTTTTTTTTAATCCTGTTTTATGCCTTGCTTGCAGAGTCAAAGCTGGATTTGGTCATAGTTATGGAGATCTGACCTCTAGGTACTACCGGTATGATAGAAATACAACCCTCTGTTCTTAATCAAAAACCTTTCCATTAACCTGATACTGAAGTTGTAGCAACCTCTTTCATAGAGGAGAAACCCCCAAAGTGATCATGGTAGTTCCCTTGAGTGCCAACTTCACTTCAAAGCTCAGAATATGTTTAAGGGAAAGATCCCATATAGTGTGGTGATTGACACTTTTGTGTAAAACCCCCGTATGATTAGGCAGAGGAGAAAATAAAATACATAATGGCACAGATACTGTCACTGCAATAACTGTAATAACTGTTTTTCAAGATTTATTATAAAACAACTGTCTTGTCTTTTAAGTCTCCTTGTTCCTACTTGCATGAAGTCAGAAGAGAAAGCTTGAATTTCATTTTCCCATTGTTACTAGAGAATCCTTTGGCTATTATCTTTATGGTTATGGAAAAATGGATTTTAGCTATACATAGCGTGCCATTATTTATGATTTTTTTTTTTATTAGAAACTGTTTCTTGTAACAGTTTGTTAGTGAGGAGATGTCCTACCCTGACCTTTGTGAGGAAGCTGCGTAAGAAGTCCTTGTATGCTGGATTCTTAAATAGGTAGTATATGCGTAAACACACAAGGCTACAGCAATAATAAAATAGTGAAATCTGATGGGGGGGTTGCTGTAAATTAAAAAAACAGGAGTTTGTCTTTAAGTGTCCTTTTTACCGTTATTGTGAAGAATGCCAATTGCACTAAAGTTTGAAGTCTCTCAGTGCATAAATTTCCAAAACACATAATTTAGAGAACAGTTTTGCACTGTTGATAATGAAACTTAATTTTTCCTCTTCTTCCTTGAAAAGTTCTGCTTGTGTGCAGGTGACTTGAATAGTCTAGTAGACACGGGTTTAGTCTGTGATGAAAATAAAATTATCAGCAGACTCTGCTAAGCTAGATGGACTTTTATTTTGTAGCCTGACCCAGAGAGACATTTGTGATGTTCTTGTGAACTATAGCATGTCTAAAATGTCCCATGGATTTGATAAAGAGCACATAGAAGGAAGAACTCTGCTGTACCATTTATTTAGAGTTACCATGCCGATGTAATGGACAGAATAGATTTAGGGTCTTTTATAAGCAAAAGAGATTTCTAAGGCACGTTTTCTACTTAAGGGTATGTTTATCCTATGTACCAAATGAACATTTGTAGCACATGAAATATTTTGAGCATAAATTTTAAAAATTTGCCAATTTTTCCATTTTTTTTTTTAAAAAAAAGTATTTGTCTCCGTGCAATATAATGGTTTGATTTGTGGCCTCGTGTACCCTGTTTTGTTTTCATAATGAAAAATACAATTTTGGATCGCAGTGACATTCAGTAAGGTCCTTGTCATCGTCTACCTCTTTTATGCCAATTTATCATGTTGTGGGAAGGGCTAGGAGGAACTGCAAATTCTTGTCCTGGCTTGAGAGGGATTTCATAATACTGGGGGAATCCCCAAGGTACTGTAGTAATCTTTTCTACAAAGACCAGTTTCTTAAGGAAAAAAAGCTGAATTTCTCCCTTTTCTAATACTAAAATCTGAACTGAAAAGAGCTAGAACTTAATTTCTGTTATTTATTTCTATAGTCCATGGATTTTCTGCAGAAAAGTCATCCTTGAATTTCTGGAGATGAAAATATATTGGGTAGTTTATCTGAACAAATGGCATGAACATACATGTTTTTTCCTACTAACATGGACGAGTAATATACTTTATTCCAAAATAGCAAAATGCTAATTTTAACATGTAGTCCTACACACAACCAGACACTTAATTTTAATAAAACCAAATTAATTTGTTTATTAATGTAATAAATCTACTCATACCGCGCTTCGCTCATCTTTCTTTTTTGGATACTGTTTTCAAGTGCAAGCAAGTTATATAGCTATTGAAATAGAAACTAGCTTCTTATACTTTTGTCTTGCCACATGTCTGTAGAACATACAGAAAAGTAATACCTTCTGTTATTTCTTTATTTTTTATTCAAAATGGAATCACAAAATCTTGTCTTCTATGTAGTTTAAGAACAGTATGGAGATTAGACTTGTGCGCCTACATTTCTCAAGATTAGTATTCAGTTTGAAACTGAATGGCTCTCCTTCACTGAAGAAGTAGAAAATACAGATTTACGCACAGTACCAAATAAATTATAATACATTTCTTGCTTTTGTATTTGATTTAAATTCTTACTTTTGAAAAGGCTGAGCGATTAAGCCAGCAAGGTTATCCAAAACTAGTATCGTTAGTAATGAAGAAAGGGGGAGAAAGAGGAGTGGGGGATGAGGGTTTATGCATTAGGAGATTGTATTATTTATGAATCAAGTTCACCTTCCCCTTAGTAAAGGTTTTCAAGTTGTGTGGGTGTGCAGCGTACTTATGAAATACTGTGTGCTTACAGTTATTAGGTATGTACTTGCAAACCAAATAAAGATGCCAGCTGCCTCATTTTCTGTGCAATTTTCTAGTTATGTTTTCCCAGAAAATGTATTATCATCATACCGAGACAGAAATGATGCATGACTCTACTTCATACCTGGGCCACAAGGTGTAAATATATACTGATTTTTTTTCGTTTTTTTTAAAAAAATGTTCTCAAAGTGTAGTCTTTACGAGAAAGTTAAGTCAACAAAGCAGTGACAAATTAAGAAACTATTAGATTATTCTTTGGAAAACATTATTCTTGATGAAAGTCTTGCTTAAAGCTTTTATATAGGAAGTGGACCTGTCTTCTTGGTGCATGTGCTGACGTTACTCTGAGGGATGTGCCTCTTGGAGATACGACACGCCTTTTTTTATCCAATCTAAAGTTCCTGACGGACATTCTGCTTAATGCTACCTGAAACAAAACCCCATACACCAGTCAGAACACAAATTTAACGTTAAATTGCAAGCAAAGTATCAATTGAGTTTTAAATCAGAAGAAACGGGGCCCTTGGGGGAAAATCATATCATTTAAAAAGTTGAGGGAATTTATAAGTAGTTTGAAACAGCTTAGATACTCATAAACAATTTCTCATGCCATTAAGAGTTGATTCTGATGGAAGCTTTATTGTTCTGTTCTTAACTTAAAACTTCCTGTCATGGATAAGTATATCCATTTCTGTATGGTTTGTTTGGGGTTTTTTCAGAGAAATGTTAAATTTAACTGAATTGGTTTTCTTCTTAAATTGTAATCCACCATGTAATCTGGGTGAAAATTGGATACCTTTTTTTAAGAAAAAGGACTATGAATATCAAAGTAAAAAAGAAGTGGTTTTCCCACTAAAGTAAAAGTTTAATTTTATTCAAATTCTCTTCCATTGGCTGTATGTTTTACTGGGGGGGGCTGTCAAATATGAAAATTTAAGAAAATTATAGTTTAACATAGTTACCATGTTAATTTTCAGTGAATTCTTTCACATCACGCAGGTTGTGGTGTTGTTTCTGTAGTGGACGTGAAGGGGCAGTGTAGTGCTGTCTATAAATCTCCCTCTGTTTTCAATCTGTTCTGGAAGATCACAGTTTGAAATACGCTTATTTTATCTGTTGTGTGTGCGTGCCTTACTTGTAAGGGAAGTATGTTAATCCTTGTGAATACAGTTAAGATCAGTCTTATTTAAAATGAGTTACAGTTTTCTCCTCGATACTGTTTATACTCATGAATATAGATAATATTCAGTATTTTTTCAAGACTGTTAGTGTTTCAAGGTTTCCATGTGCTAGAAGCATGTGAAGAATATGGACAAGTGCTGGCAAAGTACAGCTAGGCTTGAAACATAAAGGGTATTGACAAAGCAACTTTGATTCCTTTTTTGTGTTTTTTTTTTTTTTAACTTTGGATATCAAAGTACATTTTAAGTACATTTTCCTTGTTACTGACAACCATTGCATATGCATTACTTGCGACCTTGTAGAACCGAACTACTGGAGATACCCAATATATTTTTCTTGAGTGGAATAAGTTGGTATCCAAAGCTGGCACTGTGCCGGTGTCTCTTGAAACCACCATTGCAGATGGAAGGGTCATCATCTTAGGATATATGGTCTGAAACAATGATTATAGATATCGACCTTAGATATAAGGAGTAAAAGATATAAGGAGGTAATATTTTACAGTGAGGGTGCTGAGGCACCGGAACAGGTTGCCCAGAGAGGCTGTGGATGCCCCGTCCCCGGCAGTGTTCCAGGCCAGGCTGGATGGGGCTTGGAGCAACCTGGTCTGGTGGAAGGTGTCCCTGCCCATGGCGGGGGGGTTGGTCCCTTCCAACACAAAACCTTTCTGTGATTCTGTGATTATTTCTGATGTCACCATTTTATCAACAGAGCCAACATTCACTCCAGTCTTTTCTTATGACAGTGTTCTGGTTGGTGTAGGTGGTAGTCTGTCCAAATGATATAATGAAGATTTTGAGGTTAAACTTTAGGAACGAGTGAGTGTAGCTCTGCCTGTTTCAGTGGCAAGCTTTTTCTTGCATACTTTTTTTGTTTTTGTAGACAGCTTTGGTTTTGTTTCTGTGAATGTCTAATTTTGTTTCCGAGTAGTAAAACACTGAATTTTAGAATATATCAAATGGAACATGGAACACGCGAAAGTCTTGCACCTTTCAAGTTTAAATCTTGTAGAGTAAGCGGGACTTTCCTTGTTCATTGGCTGTGCTTTAGCACCCCAGTCTGTATATCAGGACCATAGTCTGAAAAGGTAAATAATGATACTGAGAAGCTCAGGCTCCTTTGAAGATAACAAGCAAGGCAAACCCTGGTTGGTAGTGTAGCAAATACCATCTAGATACATCACTTTTGTAGTATCATATTCCTTCCTCCTGGAGTGCTGATGAGCTGAAGAAATACATATATCTGGAAAGAACCAAAGTAATTTTGGCAGATAACTTTTCCATCGATAAAGTATCGTACCTTCTCTCATACTAAAATAATTTCATTTACTTAGTGTTTTTAAGCAAAGAGTTTTCATCTGGGTGCATATTAAACAATTAAGAGAACAGATTAAAAAATAAGAACTAAGAGTGATATTTATGATAATTTTTAAGTACAGAAAATTATGGGAACCACTGATAATTTAATGAATGATCATAAATATATTACTGAATATTAACACTTACTTAGCCAATAAGTGGTTTATGATTAATTATTAGGTAATATTTTATGCATCTCTATGTTAAAAATGTCTGTTACCTGTTTTGTCTTTTGATAAAGTCTTTATTAATTCCTTCAGGTGCTTAAAATATTAAAAATATTTTGAAATGTGTGCTAGAATTCTCCAGGAAAGATCAAAGTACATGTTCTTTAACTTCAATAGATTTGACCTACATTAAAAATTGAAAGTAGGTGGAGACTTCCAGTAAACTTTAATAGTGATATTTTTTTTTTCTTCTATTTATTACAGAGTTATGATAGACATGAGCAATAAAAGTGTCATTTGAGAATGCCATGGCATAGCCACATGACAAGCTCTTTCATCCCCTGGGAAAATTGCTTTCTCTTTTTTTGTTTATTCTATGATCACCAGTGAAATGAAGCCAGTAACACAGCCAATTTTATATGTGTGTTCTGTTTAACTCTCTAAGTGTGATGTGTAAGGGTTAAAAGATCATGTGTGCTTTTTTAGGAGCTGTGCTATGATGACCTTAGAGGTAAATGTATTTCCCCCCCCCCCCGATCGGGGGGCATCACTTTTCACTACATTTAGAAGCAATATAGTGTTTTTTATTGCAGTATGTCTTACTAGATGAATTTTTGAAAAATATCTTAGTAGCCTTACTTGTCACAAAAGACAAGTGTTAGGATGCTGAGGGGTTGAAACAGTAAGGCTTTTAAATTAGGAATTAAAAAAACCCCTGAAGTCCTACATAGCAAACTTTTGACAGAGCACTTGTTTGGGCAGTGTCAGGACACCATCTTTTTCCATGTTTTTCTTAGAAAGCATTAGGCTCTAATTCTTCAAAAGCAACAGTAACACTCTAGATGCCATTGGGAAATCGCAAACAAGAAAAAAGTAATGTATTTTCATGTCAGCTTTATGTATCGGAACTGCATGCATCTTTCCCATCTGCCGGCAGATAGATGCATGTAATTTCAAGTGCAAAAGTGCATGTGCAATTTTTAGACTTTATGCAAACAGTGTATATCTAATTAGCTACTTGCATAAACAAATACTCAACTGCATGCCGTGTACGCACGTCAGCTGAATGCAGTTATGCCCAAATTTTCTTAAAAGCAAGTGTCTTTTATGCTCACTGCTTAAAAAGCTTGTCAGTGTCTGGAGGGTGGCGTGGATGTTGTCAGCGTTTTAAAAAATGGCTTTACAAAAATGGATAGGCTGAGAGGGCTATTATGCAAAAAGTTCATAGATAATGTGGGGCTTGTTGGTCACACATGCTGAAGGTACCAGAAACTGAAGTAGGAGAGCGTGTCCCTGTTCTTAAGGACTTGCCCCACCCCCAGCCGATGAAGAGATTTGTTAATGAATGGAAAACTTCCATTAACAAGTTCCCTCCTTTAAAAACTAACTGAACTTGCAAATGATCAGAATAGCATTTGGCATATCATTAGTACACGAGGAATAAGCCTTAGAAAATTGGAAGAATTGGTTCATGCAGTTCAACAAAAGTACTTTAGAATTTGGGCTTTTCTTCGGTAGCTTGTGCCCCTTTGGTCTCTTTTCATTTTCTTGCTATCTGTGCAGACCCTTTACATTTTTTCCAAACCTCCCCCCACCCTTGCTCAATAGCTAATCTGCTAAATTCATGCTACAACTGCTTCATTGAGTGGAAGCGTTGTTCTGCCCGCTTCGTACCAGCTTTGTTACTGTGCAGTATTTTTCAGCTGTTTGTGCTCATTACCATACAGCTGGTATTTAGAGGAGAGAGGGAAGCAGGCAGAAGCTTTACTGTCTGCAAGTATAAGAAGCTCTTTTGCAAATGGGGTACTGGCAGATGGGACATGTGTTTAAACGGGTTTTGCTGATAACAGACTGCATTAAAAATCATTCTGAGAAAGTCTAAGGTCAGCCCCATGAATTCAGAACTTGAGAGGTATTCAGCTTTTGGAAGACCTTTATAGAATATTAATTAACCCTGGTCCCTGAAAGTGACAAATGGGATTGTTTGCAGAAATGTTAGATACTATCCTGCTGCCCCCACTTTATGGTTCATTTCGTTTAGCAACTCCTGATTTGGTTTGTGGGCTTTTTTAAAAAAACGTAGGATTGTATATTGTGTTTGTGATCAGGGCTGTTGCCAAAACAATTGAGTGAACAAACAGTAAAATCCCAGATCTCCTGAAAAGAAAAAATACTTTTCCCTTTGATGTTGTGACTGCACTTCCCATTATGTACAATTACATGAACCTTTGCCAGAAGCCAACCCTGTACATACATATGGAAACTGAATTTCTTGCTAGCAATATGGGTAGTACTGCACTGGCTGAGATGATCTAAAGAGATAATTGAACAAAGTTTGTGTCTGGAGCTCGTACGTCTTCTCCTGGATGTATTACCGTAGCTGGAAAGGGGCGGGGGGACAAGCTTTTGGGCATATGGGCTGCTCTTCCAGGCCTGAAATGGGAGCAGGAAATTTTGAGGCTATGTGCAAGCTGAGAACAGGTGTTCTGCATTTAGACATACGTGTTAACCACTTACTGTCTGAAAAACAAGGTAATTGGTATGTGCTAGCACAGCTCTGTGTGGGTCCGGTGCATGGCCCTTGTAACAGGATCATCAAATTCCTGGTTTCCTCCTGGAATTTGGTGCATTTTGTGCAGTGCTCCGAGCCCCGTGGGACACCCAGGGGCAACTAAGCTGTCGCCTCACCCAGATGGAGTGCTCTGACAGCTGACAGAGGATGGAAACACCAGTGGGTTAGCAACTCTCAGAGTACCCACAGTGTCTATGACCCTCTCAGTCTTAACTCTCCAGGAAGAGCTACAGAATGCTTTCCAAAGCATTGAGCCTGGGACAATATAACCATAGACTCAATGGAGGTATTGATTTTTTTATGGCATGGTATAATCTTGGGGTTTTTTTCCCTTGATTCATCCCTTTCTTTCCCATTGGAGAAGAACTACTTACTTCTTACTACTACTTACTACTACTTACTTCTCCATTACTAATACTACCCTTTACTACCTCTGCTCACTGGGAACCGGAAAGTCTCAGGTGCATACCTAAAAGCAGACCAGATGGTCTCAGAAGCATACCTGAAGCGTTGTCAACTCAACTTCTCACTCTCCCCCCCTTCCCCGTGCCCCGACTGTATTACTTGGGGTAGTGAGAGATACCGCCTCTGCCCATAAACCTTGCTTTACTGGTAATAAGGAGGCATGCTCTATTTGTGGATGTTGGCCCTGCAGCACAGCAAACTATTGTAGTTCCTAAAGCCAATGCCTGGAAGTCAGAAGATCAGCTCTGATTCCAGACCTGCTAACAGATGTTTGTACAACAAAGACCAGATTTTTATGTTCTGGAGGGAAGATATCAAGTTGAGATGCTTCTCACCTACTTAACTATTTCCCCAGAGTTTTATTTCAAGGATAGTTACAAAGCATCCACAGATTTTCAAGAACAATGCTGTTCAGCTGCAAAATACCATTGCTGCTTTATAGTGTGAGCTACACATGGAAAATGTGATGCAAAAACTTGCTTTGAGTGAGTTAGAGCAATCATGTTTAGAACAACATCGATAAAATTGAGGATTAAGATGGGGCTTTGTATGTGTTTTGAGTTGCAAGTTAAATGCTGTTCACTGGTTAGTGTTTACATTTTAAGCACATTGACACTGTGTTTGGCAAGAGCGGAGTGCAGAATTTGCTAACTGCAACTCGTTAAAGTTTTTTTAATCAAATATCATTTATTAGAATTCTTGATGTGTATTGCAGTACAGTAAAAAAAATGATGGCCAATGTAACACCCTGTCGTGGTAGCTGCTGCACCGGGGTAGTTCCCCTCCACCCCCTGAGTTTATCAACCGTAGCGCTTTGCTTGGCACATCTGTCTTAAAATGCAGTTATACAAAAGTACAAAAAGAGGTTATGAACAGCTGCTCTTTTCTGGATCCAGCTTTGCTGGCAGGAGGCTTTATTTGCACACCTCTGCCTTCAACCCACCCTCCTCCTTTCTCCTTCTTTTCCCAGTACTGCTGCTCTGCTGCAAGTTGTTTCCTCCCTTCAGCCTTGCTGGCAAATGGATCCTGTAAATGCTCTAATTTGCTTTAGGCAAAGTTAGTTAAGTTTAAAAGGCTATCAAAAGTGATTTAAGCTACCTGGCAAATCTTTTGCGTGACGGAGATGAAAGAGCGGCAGAGCTCCAAGGTCAGTAACCTCTTGCAGAGGAAGGTGGTGGAATACCTGGGGGTAAAACATCTTTAACTGGCCAAGTTGTTCAGAGTGAACATCTATCCGTGGTGCATGTAGAGCAGATGTAAGCATTTCTGTCACCGTAAATGCCCTCCTACAACTGCTGTGCTAGTATCGCTACTTTGATTAAAAATTACATGCTGGAGGTTGTAGACAGACATTCACTTGGCTAAAATCCATGCCACTGGAAACCTTCTTTTCCCCCTAGCTGGTTGCAATTGCCCCTTTGGTGGCAGTTACGGCCTCGCTAGAGCCAGCAGAGCTCCCACACTGGCTGTGGGGCAATCGGCCAGAAAAGCTTAGCCAATTTAAATGGGTGGTTTGCGCTAACCCGGCTAATGTTGCCTGAAGTGGATTAAAAAACTCTCCTATGGGTTGTTCCTTTGGTTCCGGAGTAGGGACAGTAGCAATCTCTGCTGGCACAGCTGAACACGGGGGAGGACGTGGTACAAAAGCTGTGTGTTGTCCAGGTATGACAAATGGCATGTTGGGTAAGGACCCTGCTCAGCCCTGAGCCTGACCCTGTGGCTTAAAGTTAAGGAAATGTTAAAGCTTCCTGTGAAGTGGCTGGCTTGATGAGTAGAGATGAAGAAAAGACTCTACAAGCATATTTCAGAAGCCCTTTTAGATAAACTAAGAAGGGCAACACTAAATTAGCTTGGTGGTTTGTTCTTGCATAGCAGAAGGCTTTGCAGGCTGTGGATAGGTGGCACCAGGGAACTTTATCATTGAAGTCTGGTGTAATTTCAGTGTTCATTTGAATGCATTTAATGTGTAAAACTAATTCAGTGGGAGTATTTGGCTGGTAAATAATTTAAGCTTTTGCTATAAAAGAAGTCAGAATGTCTAGGTAAGTTTTTCACACTAAATACAAAATGATGACATTTGTGGTACAACTCTGAATCTGCCAGATCTATGATGTCATCTTTGTTTTGTGGTAGGGAATCTCAAATGACTGAGACTTATGAGAAGCACGTTACAACTTTAAAGTTGTCTAAGAATGGCCTTTTGCATATTCCTACCTTAAATATTTTGAAAAATGTACAGAATTCCTTTGCATTATTATAATTTTTACAGGTCTATAGTTTGTTCCACGTTATTTAAAAAATAATGCGACTACTAATGTTTGCCTAATGTCTTAATTAACGTTTGGTGCTCAGAATTGACAGATGTACAGAATTGAACAGATAGAGAGATCTTGGGCTATCTATCTTTGCCTGTTGCACTGTCTACACATGAGTTTTGTGATGAAGCTTGTGGTGGGATCTTAAGCGCCCTTAAGGTAATAGATGATCCTGCATTAAAGACTACAAGAAATATTCCTAATAAGCAGACAGACAGCAGGCACTGCTATAGATGAAGCAGATGAAGTTCCATCCAGAACCTCATTCCAATGAAGGTATTTTATACTGACTTGTTTCAGAGAAGTTCATGATAAAACCCTCAGTGAAAGAACAATAGCGTAGTTATCTATGGGAACTGAAAACTGTGAAGAAATCAATGTAATGAGTAATCAACATCTGATGCAACTGACTGGCAATGAGAACACATCAAAGACAGTTTTCTGTGAAAGGATGGAAATTGCTGAAATTTCACAGTGTTTAGAGATGTTGTGGTTCTGTCTTTGTTACGCAGAGGTCCTGGACCTCCTGCACTGGATGCTTCATTGTGTTTGCAACCCGTGGGCAAACCCAGAGTTGTCAGTGACTGACAACAGAGAACGTCCTCTTGAAGTTTTTCACTTTTGTGAAAAGATTGTCTGCTTCTGTAGGAAAAGACAAGCTTTTGGCTCAGTTTTCCTCTTGGGAATATTTCTGCTTTGGAGAACTCTGCTGATGGGCCTTTGGCGTGTTGAGGTTTGGACAGGTCATCCAAGCCAGTGAAGTTACCCAGTTAAAAAAAAAAAAAAATGACATCAGTCCTGCATCCCTGGAGTCAGTGTTAAGAGCTGTACTTTAAACTCAAGAGCTCAGTACTGCTTCAGTGATGAATCATTCTTGATGCTTAGTATTCAATTAGGAAACCTTCTCAAAAAAAAAAAAAGAGGCAAATTAAAATAATTAGGAAGTTATTGCAGTGTTGGCCCTTCATATGTATTGTTGAAACAGAAGTACACCCAGATGTACGGCAGGTGGAAATACCACTAGGCAAGGTATACCTGCAACAGCGTCCAAGTCCTGCAGGAAGGTGCTTGGTAGCCTTATTCACCAGCCTTGCAATAATCCACTTTGCTGACATATGCTCTTCTCTAGTTTTACACTGGTGTCACTCTTCAGTTTTATTAGTTCAGTTGCCAAATAGCTGTCCATGACTTTAGTTAAATAAAATTCTTAGATGTTGTCCTGTAAATATGTTCTGTGAAGCTCTGCAGGTGCTCTGTTCTTGTGTTGCTTCAGGTCCTGAGCAATCTCTGGAAGTACCTTTGGGTTACGAAGGACCTTTTATAAAAATTCAGAATGGAATTACACAGCCTGTTCCTATCAGGTCTCTTCAGGAGGGGTTTTAGCATGATCCTAATCCATCTACTGTTCTCTCATTTTGTGTATGAGTAGTGACTGTTTCAGTCATTTCTGTTCCTACATCCTGCATTTGTTTTTAGGAGAGAAGGAAATACGATCCTAATCCGCCTTAGTTTTGCAGGTGTGTGGAGGGAAAGCTGAATCAAATTGTTACATTTTTTCAGCCTATCATGACTTCTAGTAAGCCCAGGGTAGATACTGAGTGTCAGAGAAGTCAGCCTGAAGGCCTGTACTGGAAGAGAGTACCACAGGGAGCAAGTTGTCCTCTGAGAATAACGTTGATAAAAGAATTGAAAATGGCCTTAATTCAAAATAGGAAGTGCAAAGAAACAAATACCCTGTCCCCGCTGAAGACAATGTGAGAAATACAAAGATATCCCCCATTTATGAAACAGAAAAATTATTATGACAGATGTCAGCTGCAAATAATGGAAAGTACTTATTCTGGTCCATATTAGTTTAGGCGGTGTGTACCAGGAAGAGCAAGAGTACAGCCTCCGTTGGCTGCAATGCAGTGATTCACTGAGGTCTTGAAACTATGGATAATAGATTTATTCTCGTTAGCTGAAAACATCATCTGATGAGGAATTTATAAGTAATAGCCATAATGGGTTCAGCTATTTCCAAAGCAGAAAGATAATCACCTTCCTCTTGGTTACAGAAATTTCCCATTGCAGTGTGTACTATAAATCAGATGAAAAATGTACATCAGACAGCATGTATTACCAGGCAGAAATTGAATTTTGGTGTGACACCCAGTCCATGGGTACCCATGCTCCCTGGTAATCCACTCAGCAGGCTACTAGTTGACCTTTTTACCTTGGGGGAATGGGCAAGGGCCAGCAATAAGACTGTTATTGTTTGGTCTCCCCAGTCTCCCTAGTTGTCAGGATTTAAGAGAAAACAAACTGTCTCCCAAAGCTGTCCATAATCTAGGTGCAATATGTCATTCTCAGAGCAGGACTAACACAGACAAATGCTGTGCTGGCTGATGGAGCAATGGTTCTCAGGCTGATGAAGTTGGTGGTGAACTTACTTGATGCTTCTGCCTCACCAAGAAGATCTGTCATTTCAAGGATCTTTTCAGTGCCACCAGATTCAGAATGGTGGTTAACATTTGTACTGCAAATGCTCTTTCACCTACGCTTGGGGAATACCAAAAAGTTCTCAATTTAACTGCAGTAAATTCTTTCAAAAGGGATATAAGAATCAAAGATCTTCACTTGTGTATTTCTCAACAAAAATCAGGACGGACACTTGCGGAAATCCTAACATAAACCATGTTTTTCTTTCTCCCTCTGTGAGGACAAGCGCAACAGTAGGACTGCACTTTCAGTCCTTCCAGCACAGCACCAGCTGATTCTCTGTGGGAGTTGTCATATTTCTTATCCATTAAAGCAGACTCCTTAATAGCTTCTATCACAGTCAGGCAAGCTTTAGAAGTTTAGACCGTCTCTTGTGAGACCTGGTATTATACATCTAATTCAAACAAGTATGTCTCGCAATCACGATTGCATTGTTTCCAAAGAAAATACAAGAATTATCCTTTCCTCTCTGACGCATCAAAGCCCAAGTCTTAGGAGGGCTAAATCTCCTGGCAAGAAGGTTGTGGTAAGATTTGCTATTCAGCTATGCAGCAGCTAGTGCACAAAAGCTGACTAAATACCGTTGTATCAGCCATCAACGTTTAGCTGTGCATTCTTGACAGAAGTTTTTTGTCTGATGTGTTCCCTCTGTGAGGGGAACCGTATAGATTGTGTACAATCTTTACAATGCTTTTGGTTGTTGAAGCTCAAAGAGTGATTCTTTTTTCTACAGTAGAGAGGAAAAAATGCTATCATAACGGTCTGTAGACAGTAGTGTGATTAAAAAAGGAAGAGAAGCATACTCCATCTTACCCGAGGAGCTTGCTGCTTCTGAGTAACAAGTTTCCAGGTGATGGTCCACATTCGAAAAAAAGCGTCCATCAAAAATACAGGGAGAAATCAGTACTAAATTTTGGTTCTGTTTTGTCAGAAGACGTTATCTGTGCTATGGAAAATTAAGTGAGGGAATTTCAGTCTGCAGGCTAGGACATAATTCACCTTGACTGTGAAAACTGTCACATGGTGGGAGTTCCAGAGAGCAGGGCGAACGTTGCGTTGGCAGTGATTGGCAACTCTGGTTTGCCTGTAGTTTCCATCTCGCATCTGGCGTTGAGCAGCACCTGAGGCGGGAGGTGGCGGCAGGACCACCCCAGTCGGATACGGCTGCTTTTTCCATTGGCACTGGATGGACCCCAGAGTTCAGAGGCGTGAGCTTTGCCCTTGGCAAATGGCTAAGGCTTTGAGGCCAAACCAGAGATTTTGCAGCTTCTTTCCCTAAAGGCCTTTTCTCTTATTTCAACTTGAGCAGAGTTGAAACTGCAGGGGAGAGCCCAGTCTGCTGTCTTTTGTCCCTGTCGCAGTCGTGGCATAAGCTGTTGGCCATGCTATTTGTTTCACAGTGAGAGCCACTAACTGTTTGGACATCTTCCGTTTTTAGAAGTGTATTCAAGATCTGAAGCAGTATTTTTAAGAACAAAAATGCCATTTTTATTAAAATGCAGGCTTATAATAATGCCTTTCTGGTTGGCAAATAACTAATTTACATCAAGCCACAACTTAAAACGTAGTGCTTGGAACACCATAAATACAAAATTGTATCCTTTCCTATCCCATGTGTAGGAGGAAACCATCATAACTGCAGAGACAATGAAGCAGTGGATTTTGACATTTTATTAAGGTTTGGACCTATAATCACTCTTCAATGTTCTGTTCAAAGAAGCCTCTGCAGAAAATAGCAGGAAATTATCATGCACTGATAATGGAGAGAAGCACATACTGAACTTTAGACTTAGCTCTCGTTACTTGCTCCATCGTATTCTCAGTTCTTTGTGCGTTGTCTTTATGGCTTCTGGTGTTCTGAGAGTAAAGTTGCCATTCATTTTGGGAAATAAAAGGACATAAATAATAATGGCTCAATTCAGATATGACACAGGTTAGCAGTAAGTATAGAAATTCTTCACTCTCAGCTCTCAAAAGCAAAGCTAATATGTTTTCCTACTATTTTCCTTTCTCATATGTTTGGAAAAGAAATCAAAAGTTAACTGTCTCTGACCATTAGCGGAGGTTGATGTTGTGTTTGATCTCTTTGTGGTAAAGTTCTTGTATATTGTTTGAATACTAGCATCAAATTCTGGACTCTGATTATAAACAAAGCCACTTTCTTTTGTAAAGTTACTCGTGTAATTACTATCTTGAGGATTTTGCATAAAAATATTTGTATGAGTTGCCTTTTGCAGACAACTTGATGCAAGAAACTGATTCTAGCTAAAGTGGAAAGAAAATTGTTTATAGGGCAAGAGGAGGTTCTCATCTCAAGAAAACTATACTATGTTTAAAGAAATGCGTGTTTTTACTGATTAAAGAATTATTCAAATAAATCTACTTTGTTCAAGTAAGTAATGATCTTTACCTCAGGCCTGCTGCAAGTTTAAAAAAAATAGTTTATTATTATGACTTCGCTAAAATAGATGGGAGAGGAATTGCCTATTCTGTTTATTTACCAGTGAACAGATTTTAAAAAAAAAGGGGGGGAAAAAAAAAACCAAAACCAAACCCCAAACCCAGAAGGAGGATCAGGTATTCAAACAGGAGTTTTAAAAAAAGACAGAGAGAGAGAGAAGGTCATAAATTCTTTGTACTGTCTTTGGCTTTGTACTTTTTTGTATATTTGAACTCTCCCTCTCAGGACTTTTTTCGTATTGCAGATTTCTGTACATGAGGGGATTTCTTAAAGAGCTTGCAGATACAACCTTTAAAGGTGTCCTTCAAGTCAGTTAGTAGATGTCCTAAACTTTGGTAAGCAGATGAGGCTTTGTTGAAGTTCTTGGGTTTGGTTTTGGGGGGCTTTTTTGTACCCTTCTTGCCTAAGTATGGTCTAAGTTGTAGCCTTCCATATTATTTTTCATTATCCATTCCGAGGTCATCTGTGACAGCTTGTACTTTTACAGGCAAATCACATAGATGATAAATATGCCTTCACGATAGCATACAGAGATTTTCTGTTCAAAGAAAAAAGTGAGTATGGTTGCTTCTGCCAGCGTACTTATCACGTAAGTGATGATAATTTGTGTAATACCTTTGCTATGTAGCCATAAGGTCTTATGCCTTGAAAAGTCTCAATTTTTACCTGCTGTTTCTCAGCTAACCAAACCCTTTACCTGGTTGCAGCTAAGCTGGGTGAAGAGCACTTTTGTGGGCAAAGAGCTCAGGTCCAGTCTTAACAAGAACCTGTAGCAGCCTAAGATACTACTTTTCCCAGCTGTTTGTGGGCCCTCTGCTCCCACAGCACACCTGGTAGAAGGAATATGCCGTTGCTCCGCAGCCACATCCCTGCAAAATCCAGGGGCTTAGTTTACACCGTTGCAGTCATTGATGAACACGTGCCTAAGTCTCATAGGCTGTTTGCCTGGGTAAGCTCAGCTCGGCACAAGCCCTCTGTTTAAGGGAAATGCCTTCTCAAATCTGCTGGCAAAGTTCTTTGTCAAAATGAAATGGATATTTTAAATAGTAAGGCTCTGCCAGCCTGGCTTGTTTGATTGGAGTGGATTAGGTTGGGCCCGTGTGCACGAGAGCTGCTTTGCTGGCGAGTGCAGAGGAAAGGGCGAGTGACAGATGACGGAGGCAAACCTGTTACCCCCTGGGGCACGGTGGGTACTGCTTCCACTGGTACGGCAGAAGTAATGTAACCCTCTCAGTGTGGGGGTCGGCGCAGTCTTAGGGGGAAGCACTGTTGGCATCGGCGTAGCAGGAGCAAGGGCTCTGTAGTAAAATCATCTTGTGAGGTGGCGTGGCAGTACAAGGTCTGTGGAAGGCGGTGAAGGAAACGTGTGATTTAAAGATACATAGATGTTTCGTCAGTGGGTTTGGAGGATATGTCTTCCTTAGTAAAAATTAGTTGGGTTTTGAAACTGAAACTGTTATGTGGGTGTAAATGCACGTTGTGAATGGTACGTGAGCAGAATGACTTTGATTTCACTGGAAAACCTTTCCATCTGGTGAAAGCAAAGCCAATTCCAAAACACATCAATAAAAAGTTACTAGTTTTTTCTCTGATGTATCATTTTATGGCTGCAGAATGAAAGCGCAATTTCATTTCGTTGGCCTGAGCGGTAGTGGGGAGTGGGCTTCAGAGCACATAACCAGGGTCTCTGCAATGTCTCTACTGTATCTGCTAGTATGTATTAAACCTTGCGCTGCTGTTTCTCACTGCTTCTCTAACCTGTCTCATAAACTGAGAAAGCGAGGGGCCATCAATCCAAGCCTTCCTTGCAACCGGATGCTGTTAGCTGTCTACAAACCGATCCTATGTGTGTTTACTAACATGTAATTCTTAACAGAACTTAGGCCTCTTGTATATCTATTCTGTGAGTAGGTTGCTATAGTTTTCTCTTCAGGCAGCAAAGAGATGTTGCACAAAGTTGTATGTAGTGGTACTAGAAACAGAGCTCGGGACTCCTTTACAAGAAGAAAAAGATAAATCAGACCAAGGACTTGTTTACTCAACTAAATTGTCTTTTGAACTGAATAAACGAAATGTGTTTTAGCAATGCTATCTGTGTATGTATCCATTCAAAGTACTTGTGGAACAGATGACTTGGCCTGCCCCGTCACACAACACGGTGTGTGAGAATGAGCTGGGACTGCCAGTGCAGGAGAAGGTCCCGTAACTGCAACAATGGATAGCAAACACAAAGGAATTTTATGACAGCTCTCTTGATGTTTACCTCTTGATTTACCCCTAGAATTTCTCCGAGAAAGCCACTCTTGAAAGTCACTCTTTGCAGGTATCAGATTCAGGAAGTTTTAATGGTTAAAGCTGCAGTAATACGGGTTTATAAGATCTCGGTTCAAATCCTGGCAGTACCATGAGTTCCCAGTGAATTCAGTCACTTATCCTACCAACAGGGACTCCAACGTATTTTGGCTTCTGTGAGTCTGACCAGTTGGTACTGTGAAGATGTCATCTTCCAACTCAGCTATGTTGGCTGAATAAACTGCCACCCTTCAGGCTACTTGCAGGTATTTGTCATGCATCCTGCCAGCAGACTTCTGCTGTTTCAGATCTGCCACTTAAGCTGCTCGTGTCATCACTTCTTAGCCTGTTTAAGGGGAAAAAAGTACATTTATTGCCAAAGATCTGCTACTATATATAGTTGTATTAAGCCAGCTTAGCTCACTGACTGTAATAGGTTAAGGAAGGAAGAGTAACCTCTTCTTCTGGTACAGCTATATCCGGAAGAGGATAGGCCCGTGGCTTTCCATGTTGAGAGCTGGTTTTGACTAGTTTGTTTCAGAAAAGCTTATGAAAGGTGCGCTTAGTCCCTGTCTTACTGTGAAGGAAATCTATAGAGGGGTGTGGGCATTTCGTTAGGAGGAGATAGCAGTAGGCATGAGGAACGTTTCTGGTGTAGACAGACCTCTGGTCTAGGATTGTTCTTGATGTAAAACATGTTTGATTGTCAGTGGTCATCTTTCCAGAGATTTGAAAATGGGTTTTGAACTGGGAAAATCACAGCATCCTCCTCTTCTGAAAGATTTATTTCCTTGTCAACTGCAGTTTTCTACTGATGTAATGTGAAGTCATCCTCTCTGGTCTGTTATAGAGGCATTGACATGGAGAATGTGCGCTTGCTGACTTGCTGTTCCCAGCCATTGCCCCAGGGTTTCTATACAACCAAAAGGTGGAAATGGCAACATGAAGAAACAGTCTGATTCTTAGCCAAGTTTTTAGTCCTTTCCTCCTTTAGGTTAGTTAAGCCCTCAGCTTGTGGGCCCCTCACTCCATTTGGTCCCACTGAGCTGGGGTCTCTACCATATCTCTAAGTAGTCCTTACTTTGAAAGGGCGACCTTATTACAGGGACTATTGATGTTATTTGACAATCCCACGTTATACACATTGAGCTATCTGTTCTCTTCCTTTCCAGCTTCAAGATCACTCTCAAAAAAGTGCCAACAAATGTATTAGGAGCTCCTTAAAATTAGTTTAACATGAAGAAGCAAATATACTCAGTTCTGTTACTGGTTTAATACATATCAAGATAATATTCTCACCTCATTCCCAAAGGCCTCAAAAGGAATAATGCAATTCCGTGCTGGCATCCATACAGATAAAAGGTTGTATAATTGCATTATATGGAAACTACTGCAGGCTGCTCCTCTTTTCCCTTTAATTTAAAAACATTTTGAAGACACTAATGCTGGGGGGAGGGGGGCTTAACATCTGAGCACTGGGAAATTTTTTCTTGGCCATGTGCTCTTCCAGAGTATTTCTGAGAACTGTGGTTTTGTTTGGGGGAGATGAAAAGCTGGAAGAACTGGTAGAAGGTTTAGAAAGACCTGTCAGGGGCATGAAGTGGTTAACTTGCATTCCTGAAATTCTTGTGTTGTCTGGAAGGAATCAGTTGATAATTTCTTTCAGGCTGAGGTTTTTGGTGGGCAGGACCAGATTTGTTCAGATATAGGTGTTACTGTTCAAACTTACGTTAAAGAGCATAAGCTAGATAAGGTGCCCAGCTGGGTGATACTGCAGCAGCCTTTGTCTGTCTAATTTCAAACTACCCGCAAAAAACTTCCTGACACCATCAGCCGGCTGATTGCATGGAGGGGTCTTGTTTGGAGACCAGTTCTGTTTCATCAAGTGCTAACTCTGACGGTACCTCAGTAGAGAGAAAAGGTTAACTGTATTTGAACCACTCGTTGCGATCTCTGTAGGTATGACATATCCTTGAGCACAAATTCTCCTCGGGAGTTGAAGACACTCTGCTTCCTTATTTGCATATTTAGGTAGATATCAAAACTAGACAAATACTAACTAACTGCAAGATGCAGATAAAGAAAATAGCCTTCCAAAAGATAGAGAGGATTGGATTCAGCCTGCTGGTTGTTCTCACAGCCTTTATGACCGCTCCTCAGGCTGGTACCCCTGCTCTCATAGTTGGGCATCTACTGAACTTGTAAGTTAGAGTTCCACTTCCTATTGCAAGATCAAAATATAGTTTTTGTGGGGGTAGAGGGGGCATTATTATTGTTTTTCTCACTTTTTTTTTTCTTTTCTTCTGAGATGAGATTTCTTTTGCTACAGCCATCTCTTTAACCTTGAGGTACACTGCCTCTGCTTAGAGAACAGCTTTAGGATCACAGCTCTTCAAAACAGATACCTTTTAGATCGTAATAGATGTCCCCTGGAACTTGGAAATGGGAAATTAATTGGATTTTCCGTGTCTTGGAACTGTTGACCCATGCTTTAGATCAATATAGGCTCTGGCTGAGTCTTCCTCTTTTTGCTTTCCCACATTTAGTGTGTAGTACTAACAGCTAACCCAGCTCACTATTCACATTTCTCTAGCTCTTTTCAGAGTGCAACACAAACCAGCCAGCTGTCTGTCTGCTGTAAAAGGGGAAAAAAAATCCATACTTAAACTAGATGCATGTAATATAGTAATGTAACTGGTTATCATGAATGGGAAAGTGAAAGAATCCCAGTTACTGTAAATGTTCTTGCTTCTTGGTATCTTCACCTGCTGAGAGACATTTAACTTTCCTCTGTGATATGGCAAATTAAGTACTTAGCATTTTTTCCTTCAATATTTTGCATAAAGAAGCACAAAGCATATTCAGATTTTCTGGTTAACGAGGTACTACTCTGAGAGCACCTAGTGTGCTCTTCACCACTCAGTAGCCCACACATCTTGCCACAGATTTGAGGCTTGTCTGTCTGAAAGGAAGAGGATTTCAGAGGACTCTTTGAAGGACTGTACTGATAAGGAGACTGACATCCCTATCTTAAGTTGAAATGTATCTTATTGTTTTAGCTTTTAACCCAGAAGTCTGCAGTACCTAAAATGCCGCTCTGAATTACAGGGAAGGTTAGTATCTTCTGCTGTGTTTTCCTTGGCAGTTTGATTGCTCAGTCCAAACTTCAGGCTGTTGGATTCCTTCTTCAATTAGCTTTCTACCAAACTTACTTGGGGTTAATCAGAAACTTTGGGTTAATCAGAATCAGTAAATACTGACATACTTTTCATAAGGCACATGAAAAGACTGTTGCTGCAGTTGGTGGTTTAAAAAAAAACCCAAACCTTTGCCAGATGACTTGTGAGCAGGTAGCGTTCTAGTGCCGACTTACTTGGGTTAGGGTGAACACCTTCATTTTTTCAGTCTTGCATACCAGAGAGTAAGAGGGTTGCTCAGTGTAAACGTTGCATGCAAATCCAGAGACCACCCACTGTTCCTGAACAGAGGGATTTCAAAGAATTTGTAACTAGGAGAGATTTTGAATGAAGTTTGCCAGAAATCTAGTAGGAACCAACATAAGAATCCCTCGTATTGGTCAACCAATTCAACTTTTTTGAATCAACATAGCGTAGGAGTTTCTAATCCCTCTGTTGATAGTGGTCTGCCTTCTAATTTTAGCCTCTTTCAGTTTGCAGTTACTTGTAAAGCACAATAGAGCAGTGGAAAAAATCTGCGTTTTAAAATAGGTTTTGAAGAACAGCATAGGCATGAGTCATACCTGTCCCTGCAGGCCCTAAAAAAGCTGTCGACAGTTAGCTGGGAAGAAGTGTATTTAAACTTTGTTCTTGCCAATTTAAATCACTTTATTCAAAAGCATGAATGAGGTTGTAGTGTTCCATTAAAACTGTTTTTATTGAATTTTAATGAGGAAATATATTTGTACAAGCAGCAAATGAGTTCTTCCCAGAATTTTTTTTAATCAAATATTCGTAAACATTGTCTACAATTTTACAAGGGACAAAAGTGAACATTTTAAAATCTTGTCCCAAGGGGGAATTCAGCTAACAGCTGGGACTGTATTTAAATAACTGCATAGAGATTTAAATTTAGGTTGATAAGTGAATGATCTGGTCAGTGGCTTGTAGCACATTTTGTTGGAAGTAGATAGTAAAACGGGGATTATTCAGATCTGGCCAGTTTTCAAGGCGCTAGTTGTTCTGCGTATGGAATTAGATTAAAGGGAAGAGACCACATGATGTGCGAAGCTCGCGTTGAAGGTTAAATTACAAAGAACCTAACGGTAGTCCGTGCTTTGATTTTTGCCAACTTTCTGATCAGAAAACTGAGACTTCTGCTAAATAGCAGACTGCAGACTGGTGCTCTCATACACCTCCCTCCCGCTTCCCTTTCCCACTTCCATTCACTCTCTACCTGTCATATCAGCAAGCCTACGATGTATGGCAGGGTTTCTTTTTCCATTTCTGTGAGAAAGATTGGCATACATAAACCAGTTTGGCACTGATTGAATATTAGAGATGGAATATGATAATAAAAGGAAAGCGGGCAAAAAAAAACCCCTAGAGATTTGTCAGAACATCGCTGGCATCACTTTAGCAATGTTATAGCTAATAACATGCTTTAGCAGTTGCTTTCAGTAAAAGAGAAGGAATAGGAACTAGGACGTACATTTGCACAGGCTTTATTGCAGCATCTTTAATCCCTCTTCTCATGTACTAATTTCAAATAATATTTTGTCATATTTTGTGTCTTTCTAGAATATTAAAATAGTATAGTTTTAAGATGCAGAGAGTGAACTTCCCCATACAGCTGACCACACTGGTGACTTGGACTATTCCTAGACATTTTGGTTTGCAGTATTCCATTGGCTTCATTTTTTTGGTAAATCAGTAACATTAGATGGGCTACGTTTCTTTCAGTAATTGGATTTATGAAAGACTAAGAGTCTCCATAACATTACAAACTTTAAAACCATGGTTGCCATCTAATTTTGTGGTTACAAGTGAATGGAACAGCAAGCCAAAAATTTCTGAGAGCTCTAATTTGTTCCATCCTCTCTATAAATAAAGAAAGTCTAAGTTTCAAAACCCAGGAATTTAGATAGCTGACTTGCTATTTATCCCACAGTGAATGGATCGGTTTAGGGAGCGCATCGGTTGCATCACACTGAACTGGCAAGCTGACAGAAATTTTAGAGAAATGGTTAAATATGTGATGTCTGAGGTTATGTAAAGGTTGCAATACGTGGTTTTCCTTGAGGGTAGAAATGGGGGGAGGGCGTGTTAACTTGTAATTGTTAAATTCAGTTATAAATACTATAGCTTGATAAAGGGAGCATAAGCTTTTACTGTTCAAAATGGTTTCCCAAAAGAAGCTTAGACACAACTGTGGGCAGGTATGGCCATTCTCTTTTTTATGCTGTGGCTCTTAGGTTTTATACAGCTAGCACTGTTTGCAAATATCTCTGAAAGACTGTGAAATGTGCCACCTTATTTCATACTTTTTGCATTCTATGAGAGTAAATATCTGTTCTGGGCTCGAATGTATTAGAGGTATCTGTGCCTAATCTTACCTAAATAATGCTAGATTCAGTGTAAAAAAAATTGATTAGCAATTCTTATCACTCTTGTCTGGATGAGGGACTACTTGTCCTGAATTATGCAGTGCTACGTTCCTTGTAGAGGCAGGCGAGCGTGTGGTGTGGTTTCTAGACTGGAAGCACCTGTTCAGGGAAGAGTTTGTTTGCATGGGGCAGGTTTGCTGGCCTGCTCACTCTGCCTCTAGCCCTTTTTGACATGAAATAGCATAGCATAAGGTTAATGACAGTGGGTTAGCAAGGCTTCAAAGCATCTGGTGTGACCCGGCATGCCTGGCATTCCTTTCTGCTGTGCAAAGGTTCGGCATCCGTTCCCCTGTGGCCGCAGGAATGTACTCGGGAGAAACCAGCTCACATGGTGGCTCCCCCAGGCCTCTGGAGAGTTGTCATGGCAATAAATCATGAGGGTTCGTGGAAGATGAGTAAATCCCCTTCTCTGCGCTCTACTGTAGGCATGGGTTGTGGTGAGAAAAGGAAGCTGCATCAAGCAGGTATAATGCCAAATTGTCCTCTTTATAACCACTGCCATCATTTACAGGTAGGGCAGAGCATGCGTTTTGGAAGAATGACCGTTTGCGTGTACCAGAGACGCTTTGGGCTGCGAGGAGTCTGTGTCCCACCAGGTCATAGCACTGACCAGACTGACCTGCACGCTTCCCCTGGACTCACCAAGCGTGCTGCGGCCAAAGGCAACGTGGGCAGAGCTGCATCTTCCCCATAGTGGCTGCTTCCAGCTGCTCTGCAGATGTGGCCAAGTATGGGGGGAAAAAAAGCCAAATATCCTCTGTGTCCTACAGTCCAGCCATCCAGCCCCCCCCCTTGTTGATGCTGGGACATTGTATAGAAAAATGCTTCCCCTGAATTCCAGGGAAGGAGAAAACATGGAAGAGGATGGAAAAGGAAAAGAGTAATAAGGTGGAACAGTAAGTCTTGTTAGACTGAGATGCTGTGGAAAGGGCAGGAGGGAGGAAACTAATGGGGAATTGCTAGGGCAGGAGGGAGGAAACTAATGGGGTATTGCTGGGGCAGGAGATAGATCCGGGGAGCAGAGGGCAGGGGAATGGAGGACCCTGGGGCTGGTGACTACAGAGAAGTGAGGATGAGGAGGAACAGACGGAGGGAACCCGAGAGCTTCATACACGTTCAACAGAACGAACTCCTCTCCGAAGCTGAGATTCAGGGGTCCTGTCCTTCTGCTATCCGCAGACTGCCCTGAAACTCCCTGGCACACGATGCTTCCTCCTCTTCTAGGGCTGTCGCGCCAGGGGTGGCATCCTGTTGTTCTCCTTACTGCTGGTTACCTGCAGCAGTGGGGCATCACGGGGAGTGGGGGGGGGCTCAGGCTCTTTCTTCCGTGCCACTGACATGCTGAACGGGGAGTCACTGTGTTGCCAGATGGTGGGAGGGGGAATTAAATTCCCTTGACATTATAAAATCCTGCCAGGAGGCCATGCCTAAAGTGTTTGCAAGTTTGCCTTTGCAAACTCGATGCATGTGCACGAGTGGGTAACGGTGTGTCTTAAATTGCAACCTCAGATATTGTTTTTTCCCCAGCGTCTGTGTCTCACTGAGTATGCACCACGCACAGGGCTGTCTTAGTAAGCAGCTTTTTAGGAGTAAAAGCTTCTTACACCTGTCATTTCAAACTCCTTTGATTGTTTGCTTGGTTTTGTAACCTTTTCACTGTGTTTAGGTAACACAGGTAGGAAAGATATTTGACCTTTTTAATAGTTTTTTTTTCTTCAAATTCTTCCTAAATCCTTCTGGTATAATCTATAATTCCAGGAATTCTTCTGTCTTTAGCCTAAAGGCTCACTACTAACCCCTTATCATTCTCATGCACCACAAATGAGGGACAGGAACTATTTTGTAAATAGATTTCTATAGATTATGCCAGAAAAATAAGCACTTCTCTTGGCAATCAAAATTAAGCTATCTCCAAAGAAAATAAAAATGGAAAGCTTAACAGAAAACGGGCAGTAGATACCAGCGGTCTATTTGTATTCAGCGCGAAGGACAGACATTTTTGGAAAGCCTTCCAAGTCCAAGCAGACTTTTCTTTTTCTGTACAAAGGTGATTTCCCAACCTGCTTATATTTGAGTGAAAAGGGTTTGACCAGTGGTGTTCAAAGGTAGAAATGCACCTTTCACCAATTTTGGAAACATTGTTGTCAATATAAAGAAAACCAACTCAGCTCTGTGGTTGAAATACTGAAAAAGGAACTGACCCCTGTCAGGGTTTGGGGGTTTTTTTTTGGTATTGTGGTCATCGTCTGTTGATGAGCAAGGAAGTCTTGTGCTTTGTGTGCCTATGGTGGTAGGATTTAAGAACAGCCTCAAGTGCCTGGCTTTCTGCCTTTATGGACTACGTCACAGGCAGAATCTGTGAAATGATTATAATGGCAATATAAGATAAAATTACTAAAAATGGAGCCCAGGGGTGGTATTTTAGAAAGCCTCTATATAAGTGCCCAAAGAGTAAGGCATGGACTGCTGTCTTTGTCCTGCCCCAAACTCAATACCCTGTGCCCAAGTGGCATCTGGCCGCTGGCGCGGCAGCCGCTGCCCTTGGCTTCCCTGGCGTGGAAGGCTATCAGGGAGAAGAGCGGGCCAAGGCAGGAACCTGGATGGGATGCGTGGGGCCAGCTGCCTCCACAGAGCGCGCGTGGGTGCCAGCGGGTTGCAGGGGCTGTTCAGCGGGGCGAGGTGACACCAGGCTGGCTGGCTGCAGCAACCTGCGCGGTGCCGCTCCGGCTTGTGCAGGATGTAGCACGTAAGGTCATCTCTTTGGGAAATTGAGGAATGTACTTTGGTCTCTGAAGCAACTGCTGCTGTGTCTCAGAAGCACAGCCCTGTTCAATGTGAACTTGAGTGATTAGCACAGCTATTACTGCATCTATAAATAGAATTCATCTTACAATATATTAAGTTTAATGATATAATAAATAGATTACAGTTAACTTTAATAGGAGCACAATGAATGGAGACGCAGTTCTTATGAAGATCTGCTGCCATTAGTGAGTGTTTTGCAAGATGCATTATATGGAATACCTTCTTATTCCTTTGAAAAACGAATAATGTGACAATACTATGTAGAAACAAAACACAAAAAAGCAACTCATAATGTTCCTGTTGCACGGAAAGCAGTCAAGTACGTGAAAGTGCAGGTTGCATTAGCAACCTTAACTGCTCCTTATGAATATGCATTATGAAAAATGTTTATTATATGATAATATTGCTAGTTTTAAAACAAACCATACGAGATTTCTCTGTAGGAAGCTTGCATATGGTTACTGTCACAGGGAATTAAAAGCAACGTGAAGCCTAGCTCCACTGATATTTTTGTTTGCATTTATCCTTAGCAAGAAAAAAAAAAACGCTTTAGGGAAAAAAAAATGGTTTGGGTTTTGGTTTTTTTTCATTGAAATAATACACAGTTCTAATGAGACAAGCTCCCTGGAGTTTTAACACGACATGTTTAAGGAAGGTTGACATTATACCCCCTGCCTGTGGTTCACCTTGTTGTGCTTGTTTTATGGTAAAACTTCAATATTGAGTGTCCATTTCCAGTTGACGGAGACTTAAGTATGTTTTTCAATGCGAGTAGAGTAAGTCGCTCTATGGTAATAATACAGCCCCCTGGGTAGGGAGAACAAAGGCTAAATCACAGTTCCTTGCCATTTCACCTAAGGCTGTAGTTTGGCAAGCCTTTAAGGTAGCTCTTCTGGGGGCTTGGAGAAGCTAAAAAGGAGAGCAGGCGGTACCTCTTGCTATACTGGCACAGACATCTGTGTGGCCACGCAGTGAGGGAGATGGGGAATCTGACCTGGCTGAAAAACAGCCCAGCAAAAGTGTCCCTAGGTCAGTTGCCACCCTGGTTGAGCACACAGCCATACAAGGAAGGCAGTGATGGCACACCTGAGAAGGTGACACAAGTGTAGAAATGAATGGCCAAGGGCAGCCACAGGTGCAGGGACCGCTTTTTTAAAATATTTTTTTCTCCAGTGGCTGTGTTGGCTTAAATGCACATCAAACTATAGCTGAGAGTGATGCCTCTAGGTGTAAATAATAGGCTTATGCTCTCTGCGTGGGACGCTTGGGTCACAGTTCCTCATACCTTTTTCTCAGTGGTATAGCTGGCTCAAGAAGTTTGTGCCCTGCCTGTGAATTGCTCATTTGCTTCTGCTGGCTCAGTTGTTTGTTGAAGGCATGGCGGAAAATTAAACCAGTAACTGGTTCTAAAAAAAAAACAACAAAACAACCCCAAAGGAAAGAACTTAAAACTATTTCTCCTCACCCTGCACCAGTTAATGAATCTGGTTCACAGAGCATTTTTACAGATGTTTATTCCTGCAGAAATAAGGGCGAGAGCCATTCAGGGATGGGAATGAGCAGGTGAAACTTGGGACATCTTTAAGTTGGTGTTGCCACCAGGAAACAGTGCATGGAACTGTCCCCTTCATAAACGGGTGTATGACAGCTTTGGCTGCACTCCTTTAAAGGAACCTAAGCATCAAAGTGTATGCTGCAAGTTCTGTGCCCAACTACAGGCAACCAACAAAGAGGACAGGACGTGTGACCTTCAGAGGGGACTTCTGCTCTGCTGGAGACACGGTGGTGCCATATTACGTTAAGCCTGTCTGTGCAATCTCGCTGCTCTTAAAAGATAATTGGAAGTTTATTCTAAATATCCAGCGCTGAAGTCTGTTACGTACACTTCTTCTATAAATCGTTTTCAAAGCTATGTTTGCAGTCATTAACTAGCACGCCTTTTGAATCCTATCACAGTATATTAAAAACTTAGTATTTTTTAAAGGGCAACTTAATATATTTTTAAAAGGCAAATATTAAAAGGAAGTGGTTTATGGGAAATCTTTGCTACAAATATACACCTTTTAAAAGGGTATTTATAATCAAAGTTCATACTATTCTAATAAGTAGGGTTTATTAACAAATATTAACCTGATTTTTCAGTTGCTCTCTATGCCATTTCCTTCCCTGCACAACCAAAACTTAGGGGCTGTTTACAATTTTATTTAACCACAGTATCTTACTTTGCATGGAAATAAAGAATAATAATGTGTGGGAAATTTCAGTTTGGAAGCAGTCTTCAAAATGCTTTACCAAGAAACACACAATTAGTAAAACAATTCAGTAGTACCCGTCTTACTTGGTAATATGCGTTCTCCACTCCGTTTAAGTAAGTTTTAGAAGACTTTGTGCAATTTACTGTAGTGCCTCTGTGTGTCCTGCCTCCCACAATAGAGTTCCTGTTGCTTTCCCTACTTCATCGCGAACCTTAAGTTCATCAGTACTGCAGAAATGTGTCATTGATCCGTAAGTACTGACCAGTGCACATTGCAGCGTGCAGGATTGTGTTTGACTTGTACTACAAATATCATAAGCTTAAATTTCTTTTTGTAACTATGTTGAGGCAAACATGCTGGAGTTAACCTCTCTAAGCCTACTGCAGGCATCACAAGTAAATCGAGTAGAAATTTCTCCGTCTAAACTGCTTTCAGGGAGCCAAGTTATGCTTGCTCTTCCTTCGTACTTGGAGTGTAGCAGCTGTTGGTCACAAACTGATGCACTTAAATTCATTTCTTCAAGTCTGTTCTGTTGCATCAATACTAACTGTATATTCTACACGAACACAGGATTAAACCCGTGTGATAAGGTGCATTGGACGCTGTGCCCTTGAACTTTGCCCGTTATCCAAATATCGCTTTTCCTGAATTGGCCCGCGTACTAACACTTTGTCTCGCCCTGCCCACAGGTATGGAATTCACCCATAAAATCGCTCCAGCTCAGCACCTAGGATGCACGCTAATAAATCCCAAATTAGCGATAGCCTTAAGGTCATTGCCTAGCCCAAGCTGAACCAGGAGAAAGCAGGAGACCATAGGATTTCCAAGTTCCCAGTGGGTCACTTGTTTCATTTTGTAATACATTCAAAAAAGAAGGAGATCTGACAGTAATAGCAGTGCCCTTTTGTCGAGGAAGGGCCTGCCCTGAATTACTTTGGAACGTGTTTAACACTTGCTATGGGATGGGATTTTTTTCTTCTCTTCTAAGACTTTATAGAAGTTGGACTCTAGCATCTGCCTTTCTCATTGACTGAATGGGGATCTTAGCCTTTTAAATGTAGGTGTGCTAAGCTAAGCTGTAGTTAAAAGTCTAAAGCAGATGGCAGAAGTGCCTCTCTGTGGGGCCAGATTTTTGCCTGAATGGGAGCATTTGGCAAATTAAATGAAGTATGTGGTCGGATGAGGAGGTCGAACATAGAAGACAAAGCGCTGGCTGCTTGCAGCTGCCCAAACTAGATTACCAAGCAGAAGGGAAGTTTTTAAAACCTAAGCAGGTCCAAATTTGGGAAAGGGGAAAATAACCAAGCGTGACTGTCCTTCCCGGGTCGTCTTTGCTGTCTCCAGGGTAAATCTTGCGCAGCTAAGGCTTTGGCCCCACTTGATTAGGGTGTTGGGTTTCCTGGGTGGAAAAAAACCCACAATCCTATTAGGCAACACACAGAAATCCCTCTGAAATGTTTCTAAAGGAGTCAGTCTGCTAAACGTCTGCTAAATGTGCAGGGTACACAGAATCTCTTCTGGCACCGTCTTGAATGATGCATTTACCAATATTAATGGAGATACCAAACCATATTGCTCCACAGTTCCTCCTGCACACATTATGCTCCTAACGCACATATGTGTATGTGAAATGCCAATTACGGTTTTTGCATTCCATGGTTTAAGCACCACTGTACTTCCAAAATGCTGACTGGCCTTTACCACGGCCAGACCGTCCTGTGGTCTCTCCACTCAAAAATGTTTCTCCAACCAAAAAGCAAAAATGTTGTTTCTTTGGTCTGTTGCACTGTAATCTCTGTTCTTCTGGGGATTATATAGCTCTGCGGGTGATTTCTGTAATTCATTCTAGTCTTTCATTAGAAGTAATAGACGGTCTTAATTACAGCATGCCACATGACAAACTGGTAAAGGTGCTAGAAATGTTGCCAACAGGAAAAGAATTGGATGGTGTGAATTTTTATTAATTAAGAGTTGGCAGTACTGACGGGAAATAAGATTGGACTTGTGTCCAGTGGAAACTATGTAATTTTGGTGTAGACATTTTTCTAAATGTCATGAATTGTATGCCATTTGTGGTTGTAAAAACTTGAAAAATTATCTTCAGCTTAAACAAAACCCAACCTCTGAAGTTGATTATGTATCAAATAGGGAAAGAAACACGGCAACTTCTGATTTTTCTCTTACCGTTGCTTTCTAACCTATAGTCTTCCTCAGTGTACCTTAATTTGTGATGAGTATTTACTTCCTACCATTAAGTAGGTATTCTTAGAGCGTATGAAGATACTGCAATAAATATTACTGCAGATGTCTGTACAGATGTAAACGAATGCATCATCTCTACTGCTCGCTGTCGGGCTCTCCCAAGCATCTGAGGGGTGGGAGTCATACTCCTCCACCTCTGTATTTTCCAGGAGGGTGCAGAGTGAAGCTGTGTGACCTGGTCAGTCTTCCCGGGTTGAGCAGTTCCCCGCTGCTTTTGCAAAGCCGTAGCTGATGGCTTACAATTGAGAGTGTGGTATATTAATGATACTAAACTTTTCGGAGGACAGGGGAGCTCTCAAAGTCAGGGCGGAGAGAGAAAGCCCTTTCTAGACAGTAATTGAGAGCGGGAGCCTAACCGTGGGTGCCTGTAGCCTCTGGTGGAGCATGTTCCTCTCCATCGATTATAGAGAGCCCAGGCTGTGGCCAGGCATTCTGGGGAAGAGCAGAGACCCAACTGGAGTAGTCTTGCAACTACCCAGAGACTATCGAACTTAATTTGAGGTAGAGAGGATGACTCTTTATTTGTTGAGAATCGAGAGTGGTAACACTCTAGAGAAAAATACCAAATAAGTGAGAACCAGAGCCATATCCATATGCAATTTTTGTCTCTCGCCCTGAGAAAGGCAGACTGCTAGATGAGAGATGGTCACTGTTCAAATGTCAAAATCTGTCTGTGGTATCTGTATCTAAAATTAGGAACAAACCCAAACCTTTTGTGCAGAATAAATACCTGATATACCGAGTTTTGTACCACTAGCAAATGATTGTTGGGGTTACTACGTGGTCCTGACTGAGGCCAAGAGATTAGCACTTAAGTAGGTGGGTTTTTACCATGAGAGAATATCTGCCAATCATTATCAAAAGAGAAGGAATCCGCAATAGCAGTACTCCAAAAAAAGAGGAAAATAGTAATTTCTAATTGTTATTCAACTCGTTGACTGCTTACTCCGAAGCACATTTTGTTCAAAAGATAAATCTAGTTACGCTGTCGGGTTACACTTGCCTTTGAGCTGGGGGAGAGACTGATCCCAGAGGATTTCCTGCCAGTGCCCGCTGCGATGCTGGAGGAAGGAAGAACAGCCGCTGGTGTGTGTGTCCCCCCCTGCATCGAGGGCACTCACGGGCTGGAGCAGGGGCAGAGATAGCTGTGAACGTTACAGGGCATTATGCATGCATGCGTATGAAGTACTTCTAAATCCCCGTAGCGATAATGTTCGAATTCTTTCTTACTCTGATGATTTGGGTATTAATTTGCTTCCTGTGATTATTTAATGTGTATATGAAGCCTAGGGTTTTTGTTGGTTTTTTTTTTTTTTTTCTTTCCCCTTTGCATGTGATGTGATAGCAAAGGAAGACAGTAATAGTCTCCCAGGGTATGTACAGCTCTGTTCATATCTGAGGTACGAAGTCAACTCAAGACCATTTTGTTCTCATAAAATATACAGCACTGCAGTTTAATGGATAATGGCATAAATGCCAAGATTTGATGGGCAGAACCATTTTCACTGGGAGGCAAAAAAAGACTACGAGGACTCGGCGTTGGATGGGAGATACGGAAAACCATGTAGAAGCAGGATCTTGCGTGCTACGGGGGTAGTGATTTTGCCTTATCTGAGCGTGCTAACACCTGGCACACCGAGCTATTATAAAGTAATCGTACATAGGAGATTTTTTTTGAAAGTACTCATGAGGAAGCTGACAGGTCTTAAAGTAATTCCACTCCTTTAGATATGTGTTGTCTTTTCTACTTTTTTTGTACTGCTTTGGGTGATAAAGATGGTTTGCCCTCAGGTCAAAAGGAGCTGACTATGTGTTTGCTTCTGCTGGAGTGCGTCGGTCTGGAGGGCTGCTGAGCGTCTCCGGTTCCCGCTGCACCCAGAGAAAATTATACGGGAACGTTGTGGCCTCAGAC
>JANZLQ010000007.1:1306066-1317461 GCA_026212715.1 Elanus axillaris
CCCCCTTCTTCGTACTTCACATACTTGCAGTGTTGGGTTTCATTTAAGTAACGTGATAAAAATTTGCGTTTTCTTGGAATATTGATGTTGAAAAGTTGTTCCGTACACAGTAAGTATAGGCAATCGCTTTGCGTAACTGGTGAATGCTATTATTTTACCTAAAGTTGGAAGCATTTTTTTCTCAGCCATCTAGATAGTGTCCAAAACGCTTTTGCCACTTCTGGCTGGGAAGAGTACTGCTCCTTGCTTTTACATAAACAGTTGGCTAAGTCACCTAAATTCAAATCACTTACCATTCCCCGTTTCTTATTCTTCCGAAGATGCTCGTGAATGCATAAATCTGCAAGTGAGTCGTCCGCCTCTTCTGTGAAGCAGGTGGTAAAGATTGTATCATAACCAGCATTGCAGCATTTTCTGCTCTGTGTCTTGTGGTAGGACGAGGTCAAGGGTTTGGTGTTTCTGTACAACCCCTGTGCACAAGTGGGAGAGATCCCCGCTACAGCTGCCTGCCCCTTTTGGCTCTACCAGTCACCTTTATCAGTGTGTTTCAGAGGATTAGCGCAGACTTAAAGCAGATCTGATCATCCCCGCTTATTTCCCATTGGTTTGGGTCTCAGGGCAGTTTCGATACATACAAACTAGACTCCTTTCGGAAGAGACTCCGTGTTGTCCGACCTGTAGCGGGGACGTAAGGGTCTGAACCAGTCGCTGCTCCTCTAGACAGGCTCACGTCACGTGTGGTGCAGATGTTCCGCCCAGGGGAGCAGACTAGGTCTTAGCGATGGGTTAGCGTGGAGGCTTCAGCACCAGCTGCTCCCGAACCCGTCCTGTCCTGACAAACTACTTGCTGATGTAGACATTGTTTCCGTCAGTGGATTTTGCTTATGTGCTCTTTTTATCCAGACTGAGATGCCTTTGAGGTGGAGGGTGGCAGAGGTCTTGGTAACTGATCCAAGAGTTGGAGAGAAGCCAGCTCCAGAAGAGCCCTTCCTGCAGGTCTCTGTGATGACAGACCTCCGTTAACAGAACTCAGTAACGGAGAACGGCACCCTTTAAAATAGGTGTCCTAAATATACCTGTAATAGAAAAAAGGATGCAGTTGCTCCGAACTGTAACTGCACAAATCGGAGCTAGCAGATGAGAGCTGGGCAACAGAAGAGCGTAGATCATGGAAGAGTAGAGGTTCAGCAACAGAAGGTGATTAAAGGATAGCTGGCAGGTCGGAGAGGAGAGATGAGGTGGAAGTTGTAGAAGTTGTAGAAGCAGCAAAGATGTTGTTTATATTGATCACAAAGCCGTTTTGCATGCCTAAAAAAGAAAGGAAGGACGTTTAAACATGATAGCGAAGGGGAAGAAGAAGGGATAGTTTTCAGGTAGGTAGTGCCGTGGTTGCAGCAACTGCATTACTGAATGGGGAAATGGTATGAACGAGCCAAAAGGCCTTGGCTGACAAATCAACACCTCCCTGAGGAAACGGGAGGGAAGAGGGGGGGATGTTTGTTTACGAAGCTCAAATCATTCGAAGAGCAGTATCGGTAGTCCCTGCTGGCTTTCCAAGGGGTATGCGAATGAATCCTGGAGTTGCCTTTTCTTGGGGAACTCCTGCCCATAATAAAAGCTTTATTGCAATTTTGCATGAAAAATGAAACTTAAGTTGTGAAGACAAGGAAAGCCAATTAAACAAAGGCATTTTAAAGATAAAGTATTTTCTTTACAAGGATCTTCAGTTTGAAAGGGAATCACTTGGTAGAAATCCAAGGTATCTGGCCACTGCATCACGTGTCTCGGAAATCTCTGGTCACCTACGATGTTTGAAACTTTGCAAACTGTTTGGCACACATTTACTTTTTTTTTTTTTCCTCTTTTGTGACATTTGTGCACTCTTGTTTCTCATCAAAGCCACAAACTTACTTCTTACCCTCCGCACTCAATGTGCTACGTGCGGTTTTTTTGCAAATGGATCAAGCTATGGGGCCCAGAAACAGTAATTTACTAGTCTTGCCTTCATTAACGCAAACAGTTGTGTTCATCTGGCAGGGCTTCATCCCAATTTTCCATGCCAAACATTTCCCTCAGAGACCCCTTACTGACTGTAGCTGGAGGTTTGTTTGCTTAAGTGAAAGACTAAGGGGACAATGTCCTAGAGAAAACATTTTGTAGCAGCTGATTGCTTAAAAGGAGCCTTAGGAAGCTGCCTGTAGCCATCCCCTAATGATGAATGGACAGATGAAAGAGGGGACTGTTTTTATTCGTTAGCATCTCTTTCCTGTTCTTAAACCTTCTCCCTTTTCTGTTCAGATCTGTATTCTATTTTTTAAACAGAAGTGTCTAAGTGTAAGAGAGCTACAGATTAAGACAGCGTACAGAGAAAATATTCATCGATAACATGTTCATAACTGCTAGCAGTGTTTGCCACAGCAAAACAATATGCTCCTCAGGTTGAGTTGTTCTAATTTAATAAATGTAGCTGCTTATAAATTGAGGGTAGGCTGACCTTGGGAATTTATATTATAAGGAAGTCACACAGGTATTACTTACCGTTTTCTAAATTCTCTGAGATTCAAACATGGCTGACAGGTGAGACTAAAGATTGCAAACGTTTGTACCTAACGCCAGCTAAGCTCTGGGTTAAGGAAACAAAACAGGAGTTGGAAAGTTGGTGAGATAAACAGTTCTTCAGTGCATGATTTATGGAGAACTGCTGTGTGATGCAAATGTTTCTATTGAAAGAAATCTATAATAAAAGCTGTTTGTAACAGCACTGCTGCAATTTACGCTGAGACGTTCTTGTTTCTTTTTAATATTCTGAGGTATTGGATATGAGACACGGAAACCCTCAGCTCATATGGTGACAATCTACGTACACTCACGGATGGGGAGTATTTTCTTGCCAGCTTAGACCATCTTCCCAGTTGCCACCAGTGTGTGGAAAGGCCCAGGTCATAGGAACTTCCTTCCCCTCCTCTCTTAGGACAGGCTGTCCGGTGTCTGCCACGCGTTCGCTGCAGAGCGAGAGCGTGTAACGGGGGGACAGGCTGCCTCCTCGCAACGGTCCCGGCGGGCGCTCGCTCCGCACTGACGGCCGCTCGGCGCTGCCTTCGCTGCCCTGGTGGAATGGGGTCACCTGAGCGTCGGGTGGGTCATCATGGGGGTAAACGAGACTTTTCTTGACTCCCTGAATATTTTGATGTTTTAATTAGGGAGAAACGATGCAACACGATGATCTTTCTACAGTGAGTAAAGTGGGGTATTTACCTGCTTTGCGTTCACTTTCAGAAATTCCACCTTCTCCTCCACTTGCCTCATTGTTCTGCAGAAACTTCACAATATACAAACATTGTAGTATTGTGGAGACCGGAATTAATTGTCAGAATCAAATCCAGAGAACAGAAATTCAGAACATGAGTAATAAAGGTCTTGAGATACATGGCAGATTAATACAGAAATTTTAATTGCAAGGTATATTGCTTTTTTTTTTTTTTTTTTCATTTCAGTTAGCCTCTTACCGTAACAGTAATATCATTTGTATGTGCTAATTTACTTGTAAATGTCACTCTAGAAGACATGCAGGAATATGAATGCGAGTCTGCTCTCAAAAACCGTGATGTCTCATTTTCTCTCCTCTCTAAGGCTTTATTCATGCTCTAATTCTGTTGCTAAATCAGTTAGTGGTGGCTGTTGTTTTTTTCCTTAAAAATTATTTTTTTCTTTAAATTGTTTTCACACAACAAATCAAGACTCTTTGATGAGCACAGATGAGTTTAAGACATACTTTTCAGATGTGCAGTGTGTTCAGTTATTAATTTTTTCTACGAATGATGCTGCTGATCTGCTATGCCCTCAGATGAGTGCCTTATTAAAATCTTTGAATTTTATGATGCCCATTAGTAAAAATGTGAAGTAAGAAAATTACCCGTCAAAATTCCCTGTTTATTCAAGTGTAAATTGATCCTTAGAAAATATACGTTGGTATATAGCCAGGATTCTGAAATTACAGCATTGTCACTTAGGGACATACCGTAGTAATAAGCAGGCAGTAAGCTAATGTACTTCAGAAGAAGTTTCTTTCTTTCCTTTCCTCGCGTTTCATTTAAAGTTTTTGGTGTACCAGATGAAACATAAAGGTTAAAAGTTACCATCTCACTTGAATGCACAACGGAGAAAGACGAAGAGGGAGCGCGTTCTGTTGCAACCCCTTCGTTGTCAGTAATGTGTGCGTAGTTTTCATGAACTCCAAAAGAAGCTTAATTAATTTAATTATTATTATTATATTATTATCTCTCTAATTGCTAATCTGTATGTGTGTGTCTAACAAATCCTTTCTTAGCTTATGAATCAATGTAGTAATTTTCAATATTTTGTGTTGATTAACTTCTCGGTTTTGTGCAATTAGCATGAGCGTTTATCTTGCTGGCTGTTTATATGCTCTTTATATGCTTGTATATAGCTCGACAAGGAAACTTAACCTGCCTTACGGCAAAGCAATGGCGCTTGCTAAGATTAAACCGAACTAGAGTATTAAACTAAGCTTACTGTTTCTTTCTTTTTCTTGCAGAGCTGGAGCGGACCAGAGAAATTACTTGCTTTAGACGAACTGATTGATAGTTGTGAACCAACACAAGTAAAACACATGATGCAAGTGATAGAGCCCCAGTTTCAAAGAGACTTCATTTCCTTGCTCCCAAAAGAGGTGAGAAATACAGGTTAATACTGGACTGTGCAATGCATCAGCTGCCACCTTTTAAAAACTCCCATGCTAATTACGGCATTCACTTTTGCCACCATAGCGATGTAAACTGATGTTAGAGGTCCACAGTATGGTACACTGCCATAAGCTGGCAACTGATTAAACATACCTTTTTCCCTTTAGATACCTGGAAATTTGGGTGACTCCTTTAAACAAAATCCCAGTGTCTTTAAAAATATCTCTATATCTTAACTGGGCTGATTGTGCCTTTTTTTTTTTTTTTTTTTTTGAGAACTAATTCTGTTAAGGCGCACACACACACACACAAATTTCCTCTGGATGCAAGGCCTTTCTGCACATTATTCTGTAAGTATAAGCATTATTTTTTAATACTTTAAATGTTGGGGTGTTTGTGAATATTATCTTTGAATTTATTTTGAACAAACTGAGCCTTAAAATCTCTACCAAAAAAACCAAAAGTAAAGCCAGAAAAGCACTTCTCACTAAGGATAAAGCTAAACCCTAATTAAGCAGATATCTTACAGTAAATCCTTTACTGCACATCAGATCAGGTTAAAGAGAAACAACGATTCAGATTTCAGCGTGTGTAACTAAATGCTGTCCACAGAAGAGTAATTCTTGATGTCCTCACAACTAGAACATGAGGGTGGATATGAAAGATTATATATAAACCCAGTTTGCTACAATTATTAAATGAATGTATTTTAGTTAATTTAGAAATGGCTCTTCTGACCTTGATTGATTTTAGGGAATCAGAAATAGTTTTGTTATTTGGACTGGGGAGGAAGTCTGTTTTTCTTTCGCAAGATCTACTGTATGTTGGGTTTTCCATGTGAAAATGTTCATGAGGGCTGAAGTCTTTGTAAGTCTTCAGTTACTAACACATTAGAAAGCAAGTTCTTAAAAGGTATTCTGGTGTGAGTATGTGGTTGCTGGGTTTGACGTAGTCTTACTACCCGAAGACTGTTCCGTATCTCCGTTTCTTGACATTTTTTCTGGTGTATATCCTAGTTTTGAATACTTAGGGGTACAAGACCCTTCTTTCCTTTTATACGCTGTCATATCTTCACGAGTTAGGAAGTGTCACAGCCTTCCCTTGCCGGTTAGCATTTGTAAGTGGTTGGAAGCAATTTATGCAACGAGTATTAACTTAGTACACACGTCGTGAGCTTAGTATTCACAGAAGCACTTCCTGTGGCAGCCGCCTTCATAAAGGGAAAGGACACTGGGGGAGGAGAAGAGTTTAGTAAGACCTCTACATGGCTGCCACGTTTCTAGAGAAGCTGCCCAAAGCAGCCTTAGTTCAGAGGCGGAGGAAGGCAGCAAGACTTTATATTTTGAGAAGACAGAAGATCCTGGGCCACTTCTGCATCTACTAAGTCTGGAAATTTCATACAGAATTGGTACCAGTAACTCACAGCTTGGTTGTCTTTGCATGATTTAGTGGCAAAACTAATTCAAGTACAACCAGTGATCTACTTATGCTGCAACTGATGATCGTGTTATTATTTCCGTTTTAGCGACTTCTTCATAGAAAAGATAGGCTATTTAGCTGTAAAGCTTTCTTTTTCACTTAGGTTTCTCGACTCCATTGTAAGCTACTTGTGTTTAATTTGTTTATTTTTAGTGTTTTTTCGTGCCTCTTGAAACCAGAATACTGTCAAGTGCTTAGCTTTATGAAAGGCTGACTTCACCAGTGAGGGTGGCTTAAATAACTTTCACTTCCTAATCCCCAGTCACTGTCGCCAAAATTAACCGAGTTAAACAAAAAAACCCCATCAAGCTAACTCCACCATCTCCTCTCTGTTTTGAAGATCATTCTACACCCAGATCTCCTAAGTGATGCTGTCCCCAGCTACTGACACTGGCTGCAGTAGGGGGTGACGACCTGAGGTGTGGGGGCAAGAGCGAGTTGTTAGGGTCAGTAATTCTGTAAACAGGCTTCCCTGTCGAAGCCAGCATCCTGTGAAAACATGCTCTCGTGAGTTGTCGCTCTGCGTTAACATCTGTAGTTATCGTCTCCAGTGCTGCTGGATGCAATGCAGTGATTTTACTACCTAACCAGAACAAGAAGATGATTTGGACAGGAGGGCTTTTCTTCAAAAACGTTTTCAGCAATGCAAAGACAGTAACTTAATAGCTGAATAACCAAGAAAATATTTGCTTTCCTCCCGAGGAAGGATGCAGTCGAACAATTAACCTGAAATGAATACTCCTGTTTTCTTGCTGAGACTCTAGAAATAACTTGTTTGTGAAAACCAGGTCTAGAAGCCAACAGATTAGGAGTTTCGCTGAAATCAGCCACTGAAATTTTGGCGGTGCTGTGTGTGTGAGTCAGGACGAAAGGTGAGAGACTGCTTATTATTGGGTATTATTAACACTACTGCAGAGAGTAGTCCTAAATACAGTTGAGTCAAAGGTCAGATCTTTTTGCTACCTGAAGTTTTCTTCTAACTCGATCCATGAGCTGAGGCAAAGGGACGTCATCTTTTATGCGCTGGTAATCTTAAAGTCAACTGTGGGCTCTGTTGACCCTCGATGACTATTTATATAAAAATAGTCTAAAATAAATGTCATCCAGATGTAACCTGTTTTAGAATCACTTGGCTTGCAGGTTTTAATTAACACCATCTTAGCAAGCATCCGTATCTGTATAGACAGGACAAGTGATATTTAAACAAACTCTACTGTCAGTTAAGGAACATCCAGCCAAAGCGGAAAGGATCTCTTTCATGTTTGAGTCTCGCCACGTGCAGGGCTATCATCTGATGTGTGTTAGGAAACGGCACTTCTTAAATAATTTTACATACCAGGAATTGAGACAGAAAGTCTAAAAGAATGGGTACAGTTGTTGCTCTTGTAATAGAGAGGAGCCTTACACCAGGTCCTAAATGCTGACTCCCTGAGTAGGGACAGAAGGACGATGCCTCGGCGTTACGGCCTGGGGTGCGAATGGGATCTAATGCATAACTTAAGACAGGTCCCTCAAATGCGGAATCCTGCGCGCTCAACGAGAGCTGCAGGTGATGACTTGCAAACAAGGTGTGCGCAGTCAAAAAATGCAAACGGTTCTGGCGTGCTGATTTTTTATTTCCTGCCTAGTCACTGGCTGGTCTAGATTACTGAAAGTAAATGTTTCTCACATAGTAAGGTCAAAAATCTGCTGAGGTCAGCAGCCTACAGTTATGACTTCCTTACTGAATTTCAGTCTGTGCTGCTTTGAAGGGCAGATTCTATTTATACACATTATAACTTCAGCTAAAAATTAAATAAAAAAAATCCTAAACACAAAAAGATATGTCAAGCAGAAGTGGGCGATCTGATTTCCCTGACAACTTCTGCATCCTGTTAGTTACTGACAAAGACCCCACTGTTTCAGCACGTAAGTAGTTCTCTGCATCGCTTTTTATCAATATCTTCTGTCTGCAGAGTTTTTAGCCATGGAAGGGACTTTCCTGCATCTTATGCTTTTATTTTCCATGACTGGGGAGACGCAGTGCTGCTGTCAAGTAGAAAAGCTCTACTTGGTCATCATACTCTTAATGGTAGCTGTCCCTGTATTTTGGCTTGTGTTTTAGATGCCTCTGTCGCTGTTTAAGACTTCAATAACTCTGAAGATGTTTGTGGAGATTTGGGGGTTTTTATCATGGTCATTACATGGCTTAGCTCAGTCAACTGAGGTCTGAGTTCTCCCAGTAACCTTTAATTTTGTCACATGGGAAAGTTCATCTTGTTTATCATCTTCTGGTGCTCATTGGGATTTCCCATACAGGTTTGGTAATGCACTGTGCCAAAGTTACATATTAAGTCCTTCTGCATCCCAGTTTGTGAAAGTCCCAGTACTTAGGAGCGTGGTTGCATTCTAATCAGAAAATAAGCAATACGTTATGCTGCATTCCCTACAGCTGCAGAGTGCTTTGAACTCAAGTGCATGTAGCATTTCTGTATTTAGGCTTACTGAGTGATGTTATTTATCACAACGTGCTTTCCTATTTGCTCACATGGCGAGTGTTGCACTTTCTCGTTAAACTCTCAGAGTAACTTTCGGTATAAGTTAGCTAAAATAACAGACATAATTATTTTAGTAATAGTTCTGTTAATGGTTCATAGTAATGTGGATTACATTTTTTAAAAAAGAAAACAGTGAATTCAGCTGACATCTACTTTCTTGCAAATACAGGAATCATTTCTGATGTGATCTATATGGATTTAGTTACTTCAGATAATTGTTATACTTTCATGTGCCCACTGGAATAAACTGTAGCTCTGTTAAGCTTCTGAGATTGTTTAATAATTTATTGTTTCAATTTTCTGTATTTCAGCCCCTGATGTGTGATAATACTTGGAGTTACTTCACTTTTCCTTTCAAAAGCAATGCAGAAAATACACTTTCTTTTTCTTTTTTTTTTACAGCTGGCACTGTATGTGCTGTCATTCCTGGAACCCAGGGACCTTCTGCAGGCAGCCCAGACATGTCGTTACTGGAGAATTCTGGCTGAAGATAATCTTCTCTGGAGAGAGAAATGCAAAGAGGAGGGTAAGGCTGAGCAAAAAGATGGATGTAATAGTCAAAGTGTTGCTGTCGTAAAAAGTGCAGTTCATTTACGTAATAAGCTTAAAAAGTTTTACCAAGGCAATTCGTGTGACTTACCCACCAAGCAGAAATACATGATGCCAAATGCATCAACCTAGTGGATCTTTAATCTGTACTTTCAGTTGATCCCTCTTCTACTTTGCAGAAGGAAGTGAAGGTACTTGAAACACCATTGATATATTCTTGAAGTTGTCTGTACACTTAAAAACAGGGGGAGTTCTTTCTTTCCTAGCCTTTAACGAGTTATACATTTTCATTTTTAACACACATACACACTTTGAGAGATTATCAATCAGAAGAATTTAAATGATTCAGAAGAATAATGCCCCTTGATTTTCATTAAATTTACAGCTAGTGATGCTTTATGTGGTGTGTATCTCTGTTGAAAGTAGGAAGCAGAAATAATCCATGGAGTACTAGAAAGGAAACTAGAGTTAAGTTTGAAGATCCCATTTCCAAAGTATACTAGGTGTATGTTTTTAAAATACAATCAGTTTTGCTTTTTAAAGATTATTTTTATTCAGAATGCAACTAAAGCAAATAAGAGCTGCGATAGAGAAATGGTAGGAGTATAGTCTTGCAGTTGGTAAATAACGGAGGAAAAACTGTTTAAGTGGTCGGGCAGAAAGGATGCTGTAATTTCATGTCATTTGTAGGAATATTTAACAAAGAAGTGGCACACGGTGGGGGGAGAAGGTGCTAACTTGATTGCTTAGAGAGGGACACACAATCCGTAAGCCACATGGATATCGCCTGCTCCTGTCAAATCCAGAAGATACAGTGGTTCAGCAGTAGTATGAATGGGGGGGGGGGGGGGAAAGGCCCCCAGGAAAGTAGCCACATATCTGAGCACATGGAGAAGTTAAGCTTTTATTTTTAAGGAGAATTACACGAACAAGGAGTCTGTTCTGGGGGCAGAGCACATGCATGTGATCTCAGTATCCCTCTTGGACACAGGCAAAACCAGGGACCTGTCTAGGCTGCCTCGGAGTATGGAGACAAGAACTTGCGAGAAGTTGATGCAAAGGCTTTAAAAAACGTGACAATGTGAATAGAGCTGGCTATTTGTAAAGGCACCTAAATTAATTAGTTTTCTCTTGCAATGGAAACCAGGTGTCTAACCTCTTAAATCTTCTCTAACAATTCTCCCCTTACAAATTCCAGTGAGGATGTATTAGGAGGACAGAATAAGAAAAAAGGAGAAGGTTGAGGGGAACGAGCCCACGGTTGTGAGCTCAGAAGTAAAAATAAATAGGGCCAGGCATGAGAGTGCAGACAAACAAAACCGTATTGTAGGCTGGTTAGACTTGGTGAGGCACTCAGGAATATGAAGGAGCAGTTAATTCAAGGCTTGCAGATAGAGACACCAAAGAAGGGGCTGAAGGCAGAAGAGTGAAATCCACATACTGGCAAGAGGAGACAAGACTCTTGCTAGTAATGAGATGCAGTAGAGAGAGGAGCTGCAGAGAAAAGGGAGATGGGTGAGAGAATTGGGGAAAAAAAAAGATACATCTCTAGTAGCGAGGCTAAAACAAAGCACTACCGCTTAAGCGTCAGTTCAGAAAGGGCATAGCTGTGCTTACATTCCAGCCAGGAGAGGACAATGCCAAAAACACATAGCCTTGCAAATCAAGGAAAGAATTAAAAGCTCGCTAATATCAAGAGTCACAGTGAACTTAATGAAGATGGGTGACCGGAGAGGAGGACTGCAGACAGAAAGGTTTACTTTTCAAAGGGTTCCAAAACGAGCATACAAGTGGTTATGGAGTTTGTTGGGCAATACCCATTTGAAAAAGGCAACATTCTGCTCCACTGCCTCAGAAAGGGGGGATCCAAACCCCAACTAGTAGGTTGCCAGCAAGGAATGATGAACTTGAGCATCTTCAGCCACGGTTACCGTAATGGTTATGCTTAAACGAGAAGGAAGGATGCAGTATAAAGAGCTGAGGAGCAGGGCGGTGTCACTGACACACAGTGCAAATATTGGCATGCGGGAGGTTGTTACGTCAGTGCAGTATTTAATGTCAGAGGTCGCTGTAAAGGTGTGGGAGGGAGAGAAGTTGTTTTCTTTGGAGTGGCCTCATCTCTCCCCC
>JANZLQ010000007.1:1317561-1352252 GCA_026212715.1 Elanus axillaris
TTGGAGGGGCCTCATCGCTCCCCCTCCCCCCCCCCCCCTTTTTAAAAATTCATTTTAGGGATTGATGAACCATTACATATCAAGAGGAGGAAAGTAATAAAACCAGGCTTTATACACAGTCCGTGGAAAAGCGCCTACATTAGACAACACAGGATTGATACCAACTGGCGGCGAGGAGAGCTTAAATCGCCTAAGGTGAGTTTCTGAGCTGTGTGCGTGGTGCCGTGAACAAAGCGGGACCAACTCATAGGTTTGGGGTTTTTTTTCTTCGGACAAGCCAGACTATCCCTTCACAAAAAGCAATGTATTGTTACGGAAAGAAAAAAAAAAAGTTGTATTTTAGCTTACCCTGGGTTTAAATTAATCTCTGAGCACCATATTAGCAAATCAAAATGTGATTCTTCATACAGCAGAATTCTTTCACTGCTGTTCTAGAAACATCTGTGCAATTTTGTGAATTCCTATAAATATGCCAGTCTCTTTAAGACAGATAATCTCAGAAACTTTATTGGAAATACTTCTATTGAAAAGTAAACATACACACTCACACATATATATGTAAATATGTATAGGTATGGATGTACTTGTAGAGCTGGGCCATGTTGCTACATAAAAACGCTCCACAGGTATTCTGTGATCATTTCATGCTTTATACATACTCTTCTAAATCGAGCAGCACAAGACAATATCTTCATTCCATGTTAAGATTATTTTTTGGTTTTTAAAATACTAAACTTCTTTAATGACATTGATATGTTACCGTTGCATCTTTTCCAATATGAAGATACGAAGCAATACTTCAAACCTTTTGTAAAATAGCAACTGTCTAATCAAACCTGGTATTGAACAAGCAGTCAGAAACAGGAAGAAAACACATATTCATGGCCTTTTTAAGGTTTTAAGGCAATTTGCTGCTTTCTTGATTTACTGTACCATAAAATAATAAAAATAAGAACAAAAAAATAAAAATCCCATGGAAAACCTATGGCTATATCCCGCTGCTTATTTGGCCGTGACTTACGTACATCTCTGGCAACAGCTCTGTATTTCTTGCCTTGATACGCCACATCAACTTGTCTTGGAATTATTATTAAAATTACAGCCTCAGGCATTATCCAAATGCCCATTTCATTTCGATGAACATCTTGAAAAGCGTTCAGATATCTTAAATAAAATATTCCTCATCCTATGTATTCTGATAAGGATTTCTTTGCTGTATTGCAGTAAAGTGTACTGAATTGCAGTTTTTCCCAAATCAAGCATTGAAAAATCCCACCTCTATAAAGCACCATCCAATCCACATTTCCAGCACATTAAATTACCGCTTTTGTTTGTATTTAATCGAGTTAATGGTTTTCAATTTTTTTACTTCAGTGCTGCCTGGCATTTCACAGATTGCAAAGCTTGGCTGGTAAGGAAAAGAAAATAGATATAGTCAGCCTTGACCACAGAAATGCAAATAAGCAGCAAATAATACAACCCCCCTCCTTTTTGTTCAAGAGTGAAACAACTGTTAAAAGGTAAAAACGTAACTCGGCTGAAAAATAAAGAGATGGAATAACTGCAGAGGAATTGAGCGATGTCCAGTTACTAATTCAGCCTACTTTTGTGAGTGATTTTTTTTCCTAGTACTTTCAGGAGGCTTACACTAACTGTAGCGTGCTCGCTAAGCAGTGCTGTACCACTCCACGGAGGAAGGAAAATACCTTCTTTGGTCCCAGCTGGCGGTAAATTAGACCTGACACATGGGATTAAGGGGCCTTATTGTTACTGAAGCAACTGCAGCATTTTATAATTTATGAATCAGAAGAGCACTTTGTTTCTCTGCCTTCTCTCTAATCTCCTGTGTTAAATTGTGACTGTACGTTTTTATGTTCTTTATCGTCAGGTGCTCAAAGGCCATGATGACCACGTGATCACATGCCTTCAGTTCTGCGGCAACCGAATAGTGAGCGGCTCTGACGACAACACACTGAAAGTGTGGTCCGCGGTTACAGGCAAGGTACGTCCGTTATTCTGCTGAATTCCTTAGGAAATGAGCGACAGGTAGAGCTCCGGTATGTCAAAAAAACGCTGCCGTGCCATCAGACCGCACCGCAGGCCGGTCTTTAGTGCCGTCTGGTGCAAAAATCGGAAGAAGTACCGGTAAACATTTGGGTCATCTTTTCCTACACAGAAACTAGTCCAGTTCAAAAAAGTCACCTTGATGTGAAATTGCAATGCTGCTCATGTTATCACTGGCACATATCCTTGTTCTCTTGGCAATTCTGCTATTCTTGTGTAGTCGTTTGTGACATGGATTCTAAAGAATTTGGACAGATACGTTACTTTATCTTCCTTAAAGCTTAATTTAGCCTGCTTTTACCCCGCTGGATCTCCCTTTCTCACTTGCCTTCTAGCATTCTTTCTGTTGTTTTCAAGTTATTGGAATGGGTTGTTCATTTTACTGGCTCTGATTTCAAATACAGAGTTTGTTTTTCTTTCTAAGCTACTATATTGCTGAGCCACCAAAAAAAAAAAAAAAGAAAAAACTAACTTGCTTTAGGTTTAAATATTTCCTATTAAATTAGATCCAGCTCAGGCAGGAATTTAATAAGCTTTCAATAATTTAATTTTGGCTTAGAGAAGCAAAACAATATGTGCAATCAAAAAGACAGTACTGAACATTTCACTCATGTTTGTTAGAACATCACAGCTACTCAGCATACAGATTTTTTTGTTTTAAGGTGACTGACTGACCGTGCTCTAAAGATACAGAAAAGGCCCCGGGGAAGCAGTACTTTTCCCCTGTAGACTCGCACTGTGTGTACTTGGCTTTGTTTTAATGATACAGTTACATGAACAACAGGACAGCTATTGAGGATAATGTGTTTAAGACAGAGATAGAAGGTATCCACTTTATAATGTTGAAGCTGGATAGATAAAGCATTTGTCTTTGCGTGCCTAGAAGATCCTTGATGGGATTGTAAATACTACTGTGGGGAAGAATAAAATTAAAAGCAATAGGCAGCCTCACCCTGCCTCTGTTGGCTTCCCTACAACAAACTGTCTAACGAAGGAACCCATATTGAAATTTACATTTTTTAATTGAAAAGGGCAGCCTAAACTCAAATGAAAAATACTTCCTTTGTACCTACCACCCTCTCAAAAGCAAAATGTTCCTTAAAACATATAAAACTGATCATAGTAGCATGACTTAACAATTCCTGTTCAGTAATTTTCTGAAAGTAATTACAAATCCTAGTGTGACTATTTACCCCAAACCTTTAAGAGAGCCAGAAATTACATATGAAAGATGGAAGAGTGCTGTATCAGCCTTCATGCTTACTGATGCTGAAGAATTAATAAAATAAAAAAACCCTAAAGGTTGGTTTGTGCAAATGAACATGACTAAATAATTCCCTTGACAGATGTAAAGCCCAAAATAAGGATTGTGTGTTCTTACTGCTTTAGAAGGATGATTTCTTAAAATATGAGCAAATTGGTTGAAATTTGAGAAAAAAAAAAAAAGGGAACTGTAAAAGTGAGTAACAGCTCTGAACTGAAAAAAAGATGGGATTTGATAGCAGTGAACTAAGCTAGGAGCCAGGAATTGCAGAAGACTGGTAAAAAACATTAAAAGAACAGGAAATCGATGTACAGCAAAAAAGCAAAGGCATTTTCAAGGATGTTAAAAAGAACAGGATATTAACAACAGAAATTAGTGCAGTATCACCGATGCAGAAAAAATATTTATTTGGGGAGAAAAATTCATGTGATGGAGATACAGCATGCAGTAATAACAAACAGAACATTTCAGCAGAAGCTCACAAAGGTGTTCAACAACAACTACCAAAGTTACGTTTTTTCTTACTGCAGTTGGTCCAGATAATCTGTATTTGATGATTTTTTTTCTGAAGTAAAGTAACCTGTGGGGTAAAATTGGTGTTTCTTCAGAAGGTGTGAGCGCAAGGAGAGGATCCAAAGGATGGCCAGAAAGCTAAAATTTGTCAATATTTAAATGCAGTAAACTGAAAGACTGGGTATTTAGGATACGTTATCTCAGATAAAAAATACGGGACTACGTCAAGAGGAGTCAACTAGCAGTTAAGGGAAGGCCATGGCAATTAATGCCACCTAGCATTAGATTACAGAAAAAGAGATCATCAAACTGTCTTGACCTCTTTTCTTGTGCAGTTACAGGTTTGAATGATAAAAATAATCGTGCAGAAATAGATGGCTGTATGCACTGCAAGGCTGTATCCCCGTGACACTATTGAAGAAAATAGAGCAATGCAAAAACCAACATGGCATATACTTAAATGGGTTAGAAAGCGGGTAATCACAGAGAGCATGTTGTTAATGTAAATGCAGATTCTTCACGGAGTATCTTTCTAGAGGGGTCTTGCAAGGATGTCTTCTTGTCAGTGCTAATTAGCAGTTATTGCTGCCTGGTGAGAAAGCATATATAGTCGTTACATGTAAAGAATACAGGCTGAGAGACAGAGACGAGTCATTGTTCCAGAGTGACGGAGGTTTTATGGAAGTAGGTGTGAGCAATCACTTGTCTCTACATGGTGAGAAATCGTGTCGTACGTTTGGGATCAGAGAAGGTAGGCTGTGCTTGTGTGGTGTGCGATTCTCTCCTGGGTAACGGTAAAGTCTGAAAAAGGTTTGAAACGTGATTTTGCAGTATTGATGCTGTAGCTGTGGCTCGCAGAATGTCATGTTTCTTGGATAAACAGAAAAAAATACAATAAGAGTATATGGTTTATAGATCGGTGGTAAAACCACCAAGTGAATGCTTTCTCCAGTTCTAATACGCTTCAAAAAGCTGTTGGAAAACCTGCAGTGACTCAGAAAAATGCCAGGAAAATGACTCAAGGCTGCAAAACATGCCATGTACTGAGAAATTTGGAAAGACAGTTTAGTTTATCAAGGGGAAGATTATAGGGAAAATTCCTTATAGTCAAAGCACTGACAAGGCAGAGAGAAATTTCATGAGTGTTTTCTAAAAGGTGGGATTTTTTTTTTAGTTCAGTCAGAAAGCAGTCTCCGGGGGTCTTCTGGCTCTTGCTATGAGAGACTACTGTTACCTCCTAGGTTACTTCAGTTTCCATTCAACTCTGTCAACAGGGTAACTAAGCAAAATATTTCTTTTCAGTGTTTGAGAACACTGGTTGGGCACACAGGTGGAGTCTGGTCATCACAGATGAGGGACAATATCATTATCAGTGGATCTACAGACCGAACGTTGAAAGTCTGGAACGCTGAGACCGGAGAGTGCATACACACCTTGTACGGACACACCTCCACGGTGCGTTGCATGCACCTCCATGAGAAAAGGTAAGGCTCCTTCCAAAGCTACAGCCACAGTTTGGCTTGTAATTTGCGCTGGTGTTCACAGAAAATGCATGTTAAACTTGGGTACCTCATCCAGCATTGAGTGAAATACAAACCAGGCGAAGCATTCAAACCAAACCGCATAAATCAACACAAGGGAGGAGATGATTAATAGAAGCCAAAGCATAAGAGTACTAATTAAAGAACTGAAATTGAGTCATGTACTTTATAAAGTCACATTCTACGTTATTTCAAAACTAATTCTTTGTGATGCTGTGATCCAGTCTCCCACACTCTGAATGATTTCTGGGTTTTGTCAATGCTACAAACTTTTACTCCTTTTACAGAATGACTTTTTAAGTACCGTCACGGCAGTATTTTATTTAAATATTAACTGATCATATCATAGTTCCTGCAATAGTAAAGCATGTCTCGATTCAACGAACACTGACAAAGCTGTTTTACTTGGCTGTGGTAATGAGCTGTTGACAGAGTGCCTGTTGGTTGTATTTCTGCTCTTTTGAAGAATGACGAGGCTTTTTCTTTATCAATGCCATTAATATTAGTTCCTTCTCATTTCTGTTCTTGCCTGAAAGAAGCTTTTAAAAGTATAAACTGAAAAAAATCAAGCAGAATAACTTTCACTGAAAGTAGAACTTGTAGAGATCTTCTTTGTTTAGTTGCTAGAATTAGTTACCTCAGTCATTAGAACAGAATGCTCATAGCACTGGGTGGACCTCAGCGTATTGATAGGCTTTCATAGATAGATACAACAGTCCACGTAATTTCTCGTGGTATCGTTTTGCTGTTCAGGAATGAAGTAAGTGCCTTTTTAAATACCGATTGCTAACTATATCAAATAGGCAGATCCTGAGGAGGGGAGGAGAGTAAGGAAGAAAAACATTCAAGTCATTTGTGACCCTAATGAAATGTCATGCCAAACGCGATCTTTGGCAGCTAGTGGGCTAATGCTATCTAATGTCCCAAATTAAACCTCATAACTGATGTATACCCAAGTCTAATTGTTTTTAATAAATACTTTTATGTCCTATGCTAAGTACAGGAGGGGTTTTCTTGTTCCTCCAGAGTGGTCAGTGGGTCTCGAGATGCTACACTGAGAGTTTGGGACATAGAGACGGGCCAGTGTTTACACGTGCTGATGGGCCACGTAGCTGCAGTTCGGTGCGTTCAGTATGATGGCAGAAGGGTTGTAAGTGGTGCATATGATTTTATGGTCAAAGTGTGGGATCCAGAGACGGAGACCTGTCTGCACACACTGCAAGGGCATACTAACAGAGTCTACTCATTACAGGTACGTGATTTTCATCTGCCACTTTAGTTTGCTTAAGTAACATTTCAAGTCAGTTTATTTCACCTTGTTTATTATATTGTGGGTACCTACTGCAGAATTATACAGGCCACAAGAATATAAAGGCATCTCTGATAGTCCCCTCTTTCATTTCGTTACACTAGTTATATGTTGTCTTAACTTAGAAACAGAGATTTTTTTAGAGGAGCTTTTTTTTTTTTTTTAAAGCATCCAGTACAATAAAGCCCAAAGCTCCATAACAGCAAGCTAAGTAGTTTTGTGGGTTGCTGGGTTGTTTCACTGGGGTGGGGTTTTTGGTTTTTTTTTAAATCTTGCATGTATTTGGAGCTATGTTTTTGCTTTCCCCAAAGAAATTCTGAACCTACTGTTTTAAATAAATCAGATGCTATAGTAATTGAAAATGTGCCAAAACCCCCATTGGATTAATGTTCTGAATTATGCAGATCTGTTTATCCTCATTTTGTAGTCCCATCTTCCAGTTCCAAACTGTAATTCACAGTAAGGCTGAATCTAAAATTTTAATGTTCCGATGTAAATCTCCAGCCTTCTGCTTCCTCTTCTCTGACTAGAGGCCAGATCTACAACTGTGAGGCTTTGTCAGCAGAGACGTGTTCTTGTAGATGCAGGTTATTATGGTATTGCTCTGTGGCACGGCTCTGTTGCCTACCAGTCACGCGGGCTGTTCATCAGAACTAAGCTAGCAAAGATACACACAGACCTCACGTAGACTCTCCTTACCTTTACCAACCCAAAAGATCGTCTCGTTCATTCATAGAGTCAAAGCGTCACTTCCAGGCCTTGAAAGGCGAAAGAAATTAATTTCATGCTTGTGCCTGTTCTCACCACAATCTGGCAGGACTTGAAAAAGAAATTAACAAAGACAGTTTGAAATCGGGAAATTGCATTCAGCATGGAACTACTCTAGTTTGTGGCTCAGAAAGTGAAGCTCAGTGCTAGAGACATTTTTCACAGAGTGCATCTTCCATAAGGTGTATCTTGTCATAATAGATTAGATGGGAACAAAATACCTAATTGGTTTCCTTTCCCAAAATATGTAGTAAAATTTATCAAAAATCTCCAGCCCTTCTCTTTCTTACATTCACATGCTGGGGAGTAGTCTCTAGCCAAGCAGCAAGGAAGTTAAAAATGCTGTACTCTACCTACCTGCCTCTTACGAATATTCCAAATGTTGTATTTCATCTAGGGCAGTTTGGGAACAGTGTGTCACTCTGCCTTCTCTTCACCAGTGCCTCTTGTTTTGGCTTGTGAATTATTCATGTCTTGCTCTGATACTGTAGTAATAACGGGTCACGTTACAAACCAATACTATTTACGCCCTGTAAATGGAGTTTGGCATTCTGAAACAACTTTCTGGGGGACAGGAAGCTTACCGCTGCTTACCAGTTTAGGACAGAAAGATTCTTTAAAATGGCACGGTGAGCTCCTGCCCTTTGGCCTGAAATAGCCCCAAACGACAGAAAACGCACAAATAGGATAATCAGGCTGAATAACCAGCCTGTCCTCCCCCTCCCCACTCTGTGGCAGGTTCTGTTATACCTCAATATTTCCCCATTTGTAGACCCCCTGACATTTTCCAGAGATCTCTGTGCAGCACTTGACCAACTGGCCGTGCTGAGTTTTCTTCCTCTTTCTTAGCTGCCGCTGAAGTAATCCACAGATTCTCAGGGCTCATGGATAACAGCTCGACCACTGATCCAAACTGTTGTCTGACTGCAGCAGTATCCGAGTAAAGCTTGTCTTGCTGCCCAGCCGGAAGGCTGTCTTTCTGAACACCTTATGTACCTGGAATACGATTAATCTGCAGGAAAGGAGGAAAGAATTCAAAATTTGTTACATCAATCTAGTTTAGTTCGGTCTAGGAAAGAAAAACATTCTGTAGTGTTTCCACCCAACAAGTCTGCTGGGCTACTTAGCACTCCTCGTGCTTTTATCTGAACTCAGATCAGTTCACATCCTCTTTTGAAAGCAGCATGCCCGAAACGGGATGCAAAATTCCAGTCAAAGTCTTATCGGTGCTTACTACAAGTGAAAAGTTACATGCCTTACACAGCAGGTGCCTATTTTGGATACCAGAGTGACTTTTTTTTTTAGCGTATTTTCCCCAGAAATGCAATGCACAGAGTAGATAAGCAGTCTGTACAAGCCAGTCGCTCTCTGCATTCTTCTGAACCCGGGTGCCACGCTCAACCATGTTTGTAGAGATCTATGATGTTAGTTTTCTGCAGGTTTTATAGAAGGAAGCAGTCCCAGATAGCTGAGTTCCCTTAACTGGGTTCTTTCTTTGCCATTATTTGATACCAGTCAGTCCACACGGACAAGTAGTGCCGGATGGTCCTAGCTGTAACAAAGACTCCTGCCCAGCCTTCGTTCTCGCAGGCTGCAGCTGTACTTCCGTTCATTCCCTGCCAAACTCAGATCTTCACCACTTTCTCTTGACTTTTACGCTCTTCGCTTTGGGTCAGTTCTACCATTTCAAATGTCACCCAGAGCCTAATGAAAATAAATACTAAATGCCAGACACCCCCCCTCACCCCCAACTCTTTCTGATATCTCTAATAATGCTGCGAACAAAGTTCCGAACTGGATAGTATCCCTGCCTCAAATTTGCCCTACTCTTTGTGAAAATACAACTGAGGCATCTGCTGTTTCACATGGCTTTTTACTCTTGTCAGAGAAAAAAAATCATGTTGGTTAAGATAATTTTCCCACAAATCTATGTTTGCTGCTACTTACCTCATTGCTAAGGGCTTACAACCAGATTGATTATTTGTTAGCTCCTTCTGGAAGTTGAAGTTAGGCTGACCGATCCATAATTCCCCATCTCCCATCATCATCTCCTTCAATAAAGAAAGGAATTGTATTTGCCATCTGAAACTTGTCTGTCTTCCACGGCTTCTCAAAGATAGCAGCAGATGTCTCTGAGTTGTCTTAAAACAACTTGCCTTATGTGGGTTTTTTTTCCCCATTCTAGCAAAAGCTTGTACTCAGTTGTCAGTGGTGTTAGTGCTGTGAGCCTACACTCAGACGGCTGAGGACTGAAGCAAAAAAAAAAAAAAAAGCTAAATAGCTGGCCTCACTTGGTGTTTCCTTCCCACTGAGCATAAATGAGCTTTTTTATTTTGGCCTTCCTCTTGTTTCGTTTTGTTTGTTTGGGTTTTTTTTTTAAAGAAATGTTTTATCATCCTTAACAGCTCTTGGTAGTTTTATCTTGTTTTGTGCCCTGCCTTTCTGATTTTGTCCCAGTGTGCTCTTTTAAACACGTCTATTGATCTAGTGTCTACTTTTTGTACAATTCCTTGTGCTTTAGCCAAGTGGGTCTTGGTAATTTACTACACTTCCTATCTTTCCTTCACACAAGGGTAGTTTGTGTCTTTAAGAAAGTGCCAACTCTCCTGAACTCTTCTTCCCCTCAGAGAATAGATACATAAAAACCTCATGGGAAGAAAGTCTCAGTTTATTGAAGTATTCCTCCTTGAAGCCCTCTGGTTTTATTCTACTGCTCTTTTCCCTTCCGTTTTTGAGAAATCTGGACTCCTATGTCATTGTCACTATCACTTAAGTTACTTTCCACCTTTATATTCTCCACATGTTCAGTCCTCTTGGTCAAAAGTGTCTCATTTCTCTTACATGGTCACATTCTACATATTTTTATTTTATATATAATACATGCCCAGAAAAATCCAATCATTTGGACATGTTAGCCTGTATGCCTTTCCCTACAGTGACTAGGAAGTTAAAGTTCCTTACTGCACACAAGTAGGCTTATAAAATGGCTAAACCCAGCATTTTTCAATTACGCTCCTTCCATTTTCCTATGTTTTCTCTTTTTGTGTAGATGATTCTGGATTAACATTGCTGCCCTTCCCCAGCTTAAAGTCCCTCTGACTTGGGAAGAGCAGGTTTAGCTTGTTAACGCCTTAGGAAGACTCCATTCTCACCGGTGCATGCTGCAGTATAGTCAGGATTCTGTTGTCTTTCAAGGAGCTGTATTACATTTAAAAGACCAGTGGTTCAGAGTCTTTCTCCCCAAACCGCGTAGCTCGTAGCCCCCGTCTACAACAGGAGATTACGCTGACCATGAATCGCCTGCTCGGGTATCAAACGTGGCCATCTCCGCTTAGACTGAATTATTACTTTGTGATGCAGTTTCCAAATCCATGCAGCATTTGACGTTGCCTTTAGTGAATGGAATGTAATCGTTTGTAATAGACGTACCTTTCTTGTAGTTTGATGGTATCCATGTGGTGAGTGGATCTCTTGACACTTCCATCCGAGTTTGGGATGTGGAGACGGGCAACTGCATTCACACGCTAACAGGCCACCAGTCTCTCACGAGCGGAATGGAACTCAAGGACAATATACTCGTGTCTGGGAATGCCGATTCTACAGTGAAAATCTGGGACATTAAAACAGGACAATGTTTACAGACATTGCAAGGTGAGCTTAAACTACCTTCACGTAAATCAAGCTGCCTGCGGTAATCTATGCTTGCAGATTCTACATAAAAAAAACACCCTTAAAATAATTACATACAAAGAAACGAGCATGGACCACTTACAGCTTAAATAGTTTTCTGATGACATCTGTATGATCTTTCTCTGAGTTGGAAGAACAAAATGTATTTAATCTAATCTATTCAAATCACTTGCCTATTATGAAAGGCAGATGGTCTGGACTGATAGCAATTTGCTACGGGTGTATTAGCCTAATAAGCCACAGAAATATGTAGGAAATGACATCTCAAAACAGTCAGTCAACGTTTTTATTTAGGGGTCACTTGGATGTTTCAAAGTCTACTGATTAATTGGATCGGGAGGCAAAGTACACTGTCTGTTGCAATAAATCAAAAGCAATGAGTGGAAGATGTTTTTCTTATTTCAGTAAGAAGAACGATTTTTGTTTCCGTTTTGACAGTTGCCACTCGGGCATCGTGCAGACAAACACATTGTTTTGTTTCTCCCCACAAAAAAGGTCTTAACATCATTCCTACATCTCGTATGCAGCATCGCTGGCCGGAGCAGAAAATTAAATTTCCTTATAAAGCAGACTGCTGTTTTAACAGTATATATTTATACGTCAATATATAACTGTCAATATTTACTGACAGAATAATCTCATAATAACACTTCAAAGGGACTTGGAGACGAACGCTTACAGCGGTCACCTCATTCTGGATGGTTAAGTTCATTTTCACCAATATCAAAGTGCACACTTGCCCTACGGCTTGTATACAACAAAACGAGATCACTGTAGGAAAGAAGGCAACATTGGGGAATTTTTCTATACCCGCATTCACTTTTTGAAAGCACAGTAAGGCTTCTGTACCTTTTAATGTACAAAAACTGAGTTAGCACATCCAGTGGATAGAAACAGCTGTATGCAAATGGCTAGGTATTTATTCTATAGGCAGTGTGTCTGATATTGCTTTCTAATTACACATAAAATCGTTTTGGTTTACTGTTACAGGTCCCAACAAGCATCAGAGTGCTGTGACCTGTTTACAGTTCAACAAGAACTTTGTAATTACCAGCTCAGATGATGGGACTGTAAAACTTTGGGACTTGAAAACGGGTGAATTTATCCGAAATCTAGTCACATTGGAGAGCGGGGGAAGCGGAGGCGTCGTGTGGCGGATCAGAGCTTCTAACACAAAGCTAGTGTGTGCGGTTGGGAGCCGCAACGGGACTGAGGAAACAAAGCTGCTGGTGTTGGACTTTGACGTGGATATGAAGTGAAGGGCAGAAAGATGAATTTGTCCGAACGTGGACGATGTTCTCCTTTCCCTCCCCCTGAAAAAAAAAAAAAAAAGAAAAAAAAAAGAAAAAGGAAAAAAAATCCCTTGTCCTTGGTGGTGCAGGATGTTGGCTTGGGGCAACAGATCCTAAAGACCTACAGACTACGAAGGAGAAGACAAAGATGACAAACCATAACTGACAAGAGAGGCGTTTGCTGTCTCGTCACATAAAAAGGCTACACTTTTGACCGGGGCAGCTTTGCAAAAATACGACTTTTGAAATGAAACCAGGTGCAATTATTTCTTTGCTTTCCTCCAACCGCTCCTTGAGCAATCTGGAGGTGAAAAAAAAATTGTTACAGTCCTTGTTAACAGGTTATTTTACCACAAAGATCTTGAAAGAATCTGCACAGGCGAGCCTGCTCGTGCATCCCTGGGTCCCGGCAGCCCCTCTGAGCAACGCGCTGTCCCTTAGCCCTGCTCCGAGCAGGGGGTTGGACCGGACAACCTCCAGAGGTCCCTTCCAACCTCTACGAGCAGTCACTGGTTGACTTTCAAAAACTAGAGAGCATCTGCAATGAAAAAAAACAAACAAACAAACGAAAAAACCAAGAGTCCATTCCTGGTGTGGAAAAGCTAAAATATTACTGTGAATTGTTTTGTACAGTTTTATCAGAGCTTTTTCTTTTTTTTCTTTTATTCCTCTTTTTTTTTTGCCAACCATTGCCAATGTCAATCACAGTATTAGCCTCTGTTTAATCTATTTACTGTTGCTTCCATCTACACTCTTCAACGCATAAGTTGCTCTGAGGTGGCAAGTTGTCCTGGGTTTTGAGAGTCCTCTGACGGATTTAATTCGCAATGCTGGTGCTAGAAGTAGGTCTTTAATTACGGGATTGTTGTCCCACCCCTGTACTGTATTCCCAGTGGCCAAACTTATTTATGCTGCTAAATGAAAGAAAGAAAAGCAAATTATTTTTTTTTATTTTTTTTTTCTGCTGTGACGTTTTAGTCCCAGACTGAATTCCAAATTTGCTCTAGTTTGGTTACAGAAAAAGACTTTTTGCCACTGAAACTTGAGCCAACTGTGCCTCTAAGAGGCTGAGAGTGGAAGAGTTTCAGACAATTAAGAGTGAAGTTTGCCTGCAAATAAAGAATTGAGTGTGTGTGCAAAGCTTATTTTCTTTTTTCTGGGCAAAAATTAAAACACATTCCTTAGAACAAAGCTATTGCAGCCTGTTCTGTGGGGAAATTTTTCTTTGTGAGGGCTGTGGTGAATGGAATGAACATACATTAAAAAAAACTGACAAAATTTTTAAAAAATATTATAAAATACAAAAATTAAAATAAAGTTGCTGGTCAGTCTTAGTGTTTTACAGTATTTGAGAAAAAAAAAACAAACAACTGTTACAGTTATTGCTGGGAGGAACTGACAGAGCAAAAACTTACGTTTTTGTAAAGATGTCACATGCAAACAAAATGAGAAACGAAAGAGTCAAACGGTTTGCCTCATTCTCCAAGAGCCACAACTCAAGCTGAACTGTGAAAGTGGTTTAACACTGTATCCTAGGCGATCTTTTTTCCTCCTTTTTTTTTTTGTTTTTGTTTTATTTATAGTCTGATTTAAAACAATCAGATTCCAGTTGGTTAATTTTAGTTATGTAACAACCTGACATGATGGAGGAAAACAACCTTTAAAGGGATTGTGTCTATGGTTTGATTCACTTAGAAATTTTATTTTCTTATAACTTAAGTGCAATAAAATGTGTTTTTTCATGTTAGTATGTCTTTTTTTTGCCCCCCCTCCTATTTCTTGTTGTTAATTTAATATCATACATCCTACAAAGGGTAAAGCAGGTCAGGTTGCTCAGCTTACTGGTAGATGCTAAAATATGTCACAGGACTTTTTATGTAACCCTTCCACAAACAGGTGCGCGAGTGTCCTCTCCTTCAGTTGCCATATAGGATTTGTCACGTGGGCTTCAACAAACATGCGGGAAAGCCATTAGCTTCCTACCGCTAAGAACGTGTCAGGATTTGACTCCGGAGGGAGTTAGCTATAAAAAGCTGCTCAAGTACGTAAAACTTCTTCCGATAGCATCTTGTTACTGCATCTTAAATTGAAACAATGTTTATTATTTATGGATTTCAAGCAGTTGATTGCAGCCTGACAGCAGAGAATAAATCCATAAATACAACTAAAACCAAAGTTAGGACCGTAGGAGAGCTTGAAATAAAGCTTCTGAGGAAAAAGAAAAAAAAACACCCAACATCATTCCAGATCAGTCCAACGGCAGTTTTATCAGTGCCCTGAAACCAAGGTAAGTCATCGGCTGTCTCAGAAACTTACCGCTCGAGTGTCGGTGTCTCTCTCCGATCTCCTTGACCAAAATCACTGTTTTCTTCTGTGTGAGACTGTCCTGCCAGGGCATAGCATTTACTCACTTGTGACAGTTTTCCCTGTAGAAAACTGCTGTTAAAGAAAACCAAACCAAAACATCAGAAGAGAAGATACCTGGATGGAAAAGAAAAATATTTACATACTTACTTACCCATCTATGACTACATGCTATTCAAGCGTAGTTCCGATCCCTCCATTATGCAAAACAAGCAGTGCTGAAGGATCACGCTTCCATCTGGCCTCGAGATTAAAAAGCCATACAACACGACTGAGCAGCTACAAATTGTAAAATGTGTTCATTGAGTTGGTGTCTTTAAGGGGAAAAAAAACGCAGCAAGCACTGACATACAAAAGCTATGATCATCTTGGTATTTATGTAAAAACAATTAAAGAGCTAATCCTCTCCTAAAATGGCAGTGAAAGATCGCCAGGACTGGCTGACTCTCTTCAAGTAGTTCTGCTGGGAACGCAGGCCAGGGCTTTCAGCCCCCTGATGACAGACAGAAGGTGCTTCAGTCTGGGCTGACCTCCTTGTGAGAGGGGATGGAAACGGAAGGGTAAAACCACGAGTATTTAATGCAGGGAGCAGAGCAATAGCTTTTAAGATTATGTCATTTTCTACCGTAATTTGTAGAAATTGCAACAACATGTTTTCAAAGAGCAAAGGCACTGGCCTGGCGGTGCAGGAGAATGAGGGATTTCCGAGTAACATTGCACTGGAGGGCAGGAATACAAATCGGGGCAGAAGGTGAAATGACAGAAGAGGAAATCTGACAAATCCAAATCGGTTCAAGCTGTGTTTAAGTACACTTAAAGCGGCCAATGTGACCAGGAGGAAAATGTGCTTAACCAGAATTGAGAAGTTTTCCAGTTGATAGTGTAGGTCCAACACTATCTTCTGTTCAAATTAATGCAGAATAACTTGAACCTGTTACAGATGTGGTTTGTTTAGCTTCCTTCGTCCCAGATTTAGGTTAAAAAAAAAAAAAAAAAAAAAGACTGGCTGCAAAGTCAAGATATGACAGACTGTCACATTAAATACGAAAACCAACACAGTACCTGAAAATTGCTTTTTTAAAAGGCTTTTCCCCTTCAGTAAAACAACTTTACAAAGTTAATTGTGATGGCGCTCTAAAGGCTTCTATACTGTGCAAAGTCTGTTTAGGCTTGTAGGAGTTGATGTTGCTTATGAGACATCTGAACGACATAATTAACATAAATTTGTTAATTTATTTAAGTGCCAGCATTTAAAAAATGGGCCTGTAGTAAATACATCATGTGTAAGAAACTGTTCGAGCGGGTTTTCTTCACAGTCTCCTTATTGCCCCCTTTATGTTGACACACTCACCGTAACGCAGCTCGCTTAGTACGGAGTCTTCAGTGTGGCAGCACACGTGCCACAGCTGAGGCTGTTGAGGAAACATCTTCATTTTCTGTAACTGAATTTCAATTTTAAGGAGGGTGGGGTGGTTTTGTTTTAAATAAAGACATTTAAGAATAGTAGCGTAAGACTGCAAATGCTTTATGCTCTCAGTATGCAGGCATTTCTTGAATCTTAGTCATGGTAGGCTATGTCAAAACACCCGCAGCTATCCTAGAGAGAGAGAATTCCACTAGTGTTTCTGGCATCTTACCCTCTTGTTTTAATGCCGATTCCCTTTTTTCTTTTTGTTTTAGCCCCAGAAAGGGCTCCCTCATTTTCTCCTGTATCTGAAGCCAAATCAACAACATTAAAAGGGTTTTCTTAATAGGTAGTGTTCTTAATAGACCTTGATTTTAGCCAGCAAGGCAGAACTAGTATTGCCACTGACTCCAAGAGCCTGTTCCTATGGTCTCAATTTACTTACTCAAGAGATAGGAGCAGACATTCAACAGCTGCGTCTACACCAATTTGTAGTTCAGATCAGCAGCTCTCCCAACAGAGCCCAGCGCTGCCTCGGAGCCCACAGACAGGATTCCTCCGGGGTGTAACCGGATCTGGAGCAGCCCCCCCAGAAGCACGCCCCAGACACTCGAGCCACCGGTGGAGCACGTGGGACCAAACCAGAGCTACTCCAACACCTCAAAAACACATTCACCTGGACATTAGGTCCTCAGGACCAGCAAATCGGCGCTACAGCTCTGCTCCTACTGCACAGCGCTAATTGCTAGTGCAGGCGTAACCTTCAACAAACCCTCTCCCGCAGCACCCCGGCTCCTCCTTTGTCGTCGGCAACCAGCTCCCGTGCAAACAGCAGAAAAACACAATCTGCCCAATACCACAACAGAGCTTTTGCCTGAGAAAAAAAAAAAAGGCTCACCTGCCTTCAACTCTCTCTCAGCACGCTTATGGAGAGGTTCTTCTGATCGGCTTAGGGAATCCAGTTTAAAAGAAATACAGATTTCTCACTATCAGTCTGGCCAAAATTTTCTACCACCAAGCGAACACCTGAATCGTACAGAAAAAGAAATTAGGAAATTCTGTAGTTAGACAGGCAAAAGAACCAGTTCATAACAATAAAAAAAGAAAAAACCTGCCTGTAATTACTCGAGTCACTCTGACCAAACAACTGTTAATTACTTAACGGGTAATATCCAAACATACTGACCACAGAATCTTTAATAATAAAGTAGGGATATTACTCTCTTTCCATCTCCTGCCGTTTTATCTATAACCTTGATCTCTGACGCTGTGCAAAGACACGCATGCTGTGTGACGATGTTTAGTATTTTATAATGATACATGATGTTTATGATTATACATGAAGTATATGATCTATATGATATACACCAGGTTTTTGAAACTTCATCTAGAAATGGCATAGACAATTTTTCAAACACCTCTTGGAGCATCAGTGCAGGTTTATAAATACAGCAGATGTTTTAACATAAAAGCTGTTCCAGATCCCCTCTGAGACAGATGGTCTGACAAACTAGGTGTCACCAAAAAGTCGGCAGCCAGGACAGGCCGAATGGCCCAGCAGCCGCAGCGGTACTTCCGAGAAAGGAAACGGTGCGTCGTGCTGCCACGAGTACTGCATCACTCCATGTGACTGCAGTTGCTGAAGGACCCGTGGCTTTATACTGCGTTGCCCTAGCCCAGGTGGGACATTAGATTCCTCTAAAATCATAACTAAGCTAGGACAGGATCTCCCCAGCAACTAGGGATGGCAGAAATCATTGATCACAGAGGTTGCCACTCAAGAGCCTGGCGGCACAGAAGGATCCGGCGGCGTTTCTAAACCCCACACTGTACAGGACAACTGAGACTTAGACTCGGCCAAAGGCATCCTCCAGCTCTCCTTTGTCCTCACCTCTGCCTTGCTAAGATCCGACTTCAACTACCTGATCCCTATTCACAAGCTGATTTTGTCCAGCCCTGCATGGTAGCCATAGTTTTGGTGAAAGATAAGCTGAGCTATTTGTCTTCTGCTTCTCTGGGCTGCTGGAATCTACGCTGTACTTTTTGCTGCTTTCTGCACGGAGACACACAACCTCAAGTCTAACACTGAATGCTCCAAGGTAGTACATGAAGGTGAGAAGACATGATTCAGCCCAGAGTGAGAGATTTATCGTCAGTGTTGCTAGAATGATTTCCACTCTCAGTCTAGACTGAAAATAGTATTCTAGACCTGGTGCTATTAGATAAGTTTCAAGTTGATTTCAATTCCTTATTGTTTCAGACACTAAGCTTTTAACGCCACAGACCTCATCTGGCCTGGGTTTCTTCGTGCTTCCAAAACAGGCACATCCTAAGAAGCTTCGCAGTTTAAGCAGGATCGTGAATCTTGTTGCCTGGAAGCTGGGAGAGGTCATGGTCTATGGACAGCAAAAAACCATGGAAGGTCTACATGAGCTGGATCAGGCGTGACCTATGAAATTCAGAGAAAGGCAGGTGCAATGAATTTGGGGCCTTTTATGTCCAACAGATCATAATTGTAAGTCTTAGAACAGCTAGTGTGGGGTATTTCATCATCCTCATCAACAAAGCACAGCAGTAAGCTTTCTTTACGTGGCCTTCAGTCTGGCTGCCCTGTAATCGAGGATACGACCAACCACGTTAGCTCTGACTCACATGAACCTCTCTTACCTAGGGCAGGTTGTCTGATGGGAAGATGAATGAAATGCCCCCGGACCTCCTCCTCCTGTCTGGCTTCTCACGTCAGCCGGCCTGATGTCCGAGGTACGTTTCGCAGGGTGCTTACAGTGCGCTATTTGAGAGTGCTTTGTTCTTTTAATTTAAAACAGGAAACATGGAATGTAGAAGATCCAAAAACTTCAAAGGCAGTTTCCATTGCCAAAGGAGTTGCATTTCAACTCAAGTTCATTCTCTAGATTAAATATTCAAATCTGACAGTGTGGGAAGATGCTCACACCTTCGAGAGGATTGATGATTTCTAAGGGATAGAGGGATTCAGATTAGTTGGCTGTAAATATCACTGTGGTAAACCGAGCAGTACAACCGTTCCTAAATGGGAGTTTTATTTTGAGCTCCTCAGTTTGAAATGAATTTCTAATAATACCACAGCTTTGCAGATACACAAACAATATAAAACATGTTTCCTTTACCCTGATACACAGAAGATGCGAGTACTACATTCCCCTCTCTTTTCAAACTGCCACTTGCTTTTAAGTTTCCCGATATATTTATTTCGTTGCCGATTTTAAATTTTCACATTATAGTTTGGAAAAGGGAAGGACTCAAAAGCTGCAGGCTAGACAGTGCTCCAAAAATTGTGCCTTCAGACAGTTTGCCGCTACTTGTCTGCTTTGGTGTTCCTCCTCTCAATTCTCAGTCGACAGGAGTGAATGTTTCAATTAACTACCATACGCACTGTCCCAAACAACCAACTTTTATAGAAGCATGTTATGTGGTTGTCCCCAGGGGAAAGATTTCTTAATTTTTTCTCTTGGTGTTTCTATTGCCCATTTAGCACATGCTTTAGGCATGGACCGGCTGCTGTCTTTACCATTTTGCTGACTATTGCCACGCTTCAAATACCCCCTTTCATCCAAAACGACACAGTAACATGATGTTCCTTGTGTCCACCCTTCAGTCTCACACACGTTTGCACGTTTCAAAACCAGATAACTAATCTGTCTGGATTCACCTGCTCACAGGCAGTCTTTTACCAGCAGAGCCAGCTCTTGAGACGTCGCCATTTATCACTGTTGGCCATATGGCAGAGCAGAGACAACCCAGGGCAGAGGAGCAGTAAGGTGGAGGAATGCTCCATGTGAGATATCACTAATGCGTCCATCAGTTAGTACGACTAAATGGGATATGGCTCCACAGGTCTCCAGTTTGAGTTGGAAAAATTCAACACTGCAGCCCATATTTTAAAAGGCTCAAACTACATATGCATTTCTATACATACACATTCACATCTTGAAACACTTTTTTTCTGGTTTTACATATCTTAAAAAAGACTTGACGACTACATAATCTTTCTGGTTTTCTCTATTTGCTTCCCTCATTTTCTCTTCTCTTTGACACTCGCACTTCAGTTTCCTTATGTTTCACTTCCTCCTTTGTCCTGTTCCCTATGTTTTTCTTTTCATGTTTTACCATTCGTGTCCCTCTCTTTCCTTTTTTTTTTTTTTTTTTTTTAATCTTCCTCATCTTTCCCCATTTGCGGACTTCTCCTCTGCTTAAATCTGTCATAGCCATCTTCTCTCTCTTCCTTCACCTAAGATCTGAATTGGCGAGCTAATGTCTTTTTCACACCACTCGATAGATACAAGATCTACAGGAGACACGCAAGACAGATGAGAAGCAAATACAGAGCACTCAGAAAAATTCTTTCGTCTGCTTCAACATGAAAGATCCAATGTCTGTCTATCCGCAGTCCACGAACGACTCAAACGGTCCAACAGCAATGGGATCAGGCCCTCTAAGCACAAACTGGTCTACCACCAATTTCACAAACAACTGAGCAACAAGCATTGCCTAATTCAATACTCATCAAGCGTTCCCTCTTCTGCTTTCTGCCAAAAGATAGTATTTTCTTTAAAAATCATGTTTTCTTGCTCCTAGGAAATCTAGTGTGTAAAGGCAAGTTTGAAAATATTCCTCATTATGAAACGTGGCTGATACACGGTTTTCTAAATCTGTGCAGAATTTGGACATTACTTTTGGTGACAAGCCTCTAGACAGATTCACCTCTGGACAGAAGCTATCATCCCAACAGATGCCTGTTTCATAAAGCTTTGTATGAATAAGAATTTAAGGCTGTAAATGAACCTATATTCCAAACTTAACAACAGCGGCTGATACTCCTTCCGGTACTACCAACACAGCGCAGCTGGGGTAGCACGGTCTGTCAGGGTATGTTAGGAATAATATATAAACCACGTCTAAAACAATCTAGTGCACATTGCTCGCTAATTCTTAATATGCAGTGACAGCATAAGCAATAAAAGCTCCAGAGCCAGCGTATGAAGTGGCTGCATACCAGGTATACTGCTCTGGCGCTGGTGAAATTTAACTGTTCTAGTGACACAATACATCCAACTGAAAAAAGCCAGGGACATCCAGCACTTCTCTGAGACTTGGCTTCTGCATTGTGTTAAACCAACAGAACTTAATTCAAAAGGATAAGCAAGTATTAAGAAGGACACAAACTGTGTCCAAAGAAACAAAGCCACAGATAAGACATCCTCGTCTTTGCAGAACAAAAAGCAGTAAAACCAAACAATACTCACACGCAACAACAACCACCCAAGCCAACAACACTCAAACCCAGATCCCCGTATCTTATCTCCCTGTTTCATTTCAGCTTAATGATACTCTTAACGATTGCAGGTGGCCTCCTCTCCTTGCAAATGCATTCCCACCCATACACAGCCCAAGCTCTGTGTATACCACGCTCACCGACTGTATGGCTGCATTTACCCAGTGAGAAAGATAAATAGGATTTGCCTCACAGCTTTGTTTTTATTTTTGCTCCTTGTATTCAGGCATTTTGCTCTTGCTTGTTGTTTTACAAACAGAACAGAACAGCAGCTACTGTACTTCCCCACGGCTTGAACCAAGCTGACAATAGACGAGCGTTGCTGCTCATCCTTTCCAGGCTAAAGGATCATTGGATCAGGGAAAGTAAGTTAGAATTAGACAGAGGTTCAAAGTCCAAAAAAGCAGGACACGTGACTAGAATTGTATCTCGAATGCCTGAGGTAAAGCAGCCTTCCCCACTGACAACCCAACTAACACCCCGTACAGCTAACAGGAGCCATCACGTAGCGTACAAAGGCAGTTAAACCTGACAGTAAAGGGAGCAGGAGCTCTTCCAGAGACGTGAGGATTGCACAAGGAAAAAAAAAAAAAAAAGCACGGGTTGAATATCAGCATATTCTGCTCTGCTCTTGGAAAATCCACACAATACCCCCACATTATGCAATCTGATTTATCAGGCAGCACAATGCAGACAAAATTGTTCTGACAGGAAGACAAGAGTTTCTTTAATCTTTGACTCTCCAAACAAATTATGTTCTCTAATTAATACCTGAATCCAGCTATTTATGCACACAGACCGGAGTTTAAATTTTCCGCATCGCAGAATTGCCCTCTTCCCATACACCATAGCACACGCAGACACACCTCCGGCCATCGACCCTTCCCTCCGGGCTGGCCGCAGCCACCACGCACCCAACAGACCCCTATAAAAGCATATCTCTCTCTCCGTGGCTGTTGTCTAAAAATTCAGAGTATTGCCTGTAAAGATTATTCTTCCTATCACTTTGTCTTTCGGTAAAAGCAATACAAGTGAGGCAAAAGATGCTGCTTCACAGGCCTGAGAATGGAAGAATTGTTCTTTTAGCTATGTGATAAACAGGAAGAAATGATCCCAGGCGTAAAATAAATGAAGTGACAGTAATAATACCTCACACTAAACCAAAATTTACCTCGCCTACATTTTAGGACACTTCCCCTGTACCTGGGTAAGAGGTACAGAGACAACCCCATGTGAAGTTCATGCGGTATTTTTCCTTTCCAGGAGGGATAGCTATTTCAACCTGCTCTTCCTCCAAAATGTAGAAAACCTACTTTTGGTGTAACCCTTGTCTCTCTTCCTGCCAACTCAGGTTGTAAATTTTGCACTCCTCTTGGAAAGCAACACGGATTTTTGAGAGCTGCTCCCATTCAGAAGCCTCCTCTGGGATGCAGCAAGTCTTCGGAGATCCGTGTTTGTCGGTGGGAGCATCTCCCTGCCTAAGTTTCCATCTCACAATCATCTTAGGCATTTTCCAGCATCCACCCAATGTGCATTAAACAGTGAGCAATTGAGAGTTCAAGCAAATGATATGGAGGAATAGATAATTAGCCCCTAGGAACGCATCCAGCTACAGTTATACTCCATGAAGGTTAGAGGCCCAATTCTTCCTCATTTAAATCTGATATTGAAGGAATTTATAGAGCTTTATCCAAGCTACTAATTTCCAATTTTACTGCAAACAATTCACAATCAAATGAAGTGAAAGCTAGAAGCAAAAAGTACATTAATGACTTAATTTTCCTTTTGCATTTCTCTTCATTTTATCTTCCAGTGAAGAACCATCTTAAAAAATTAGATAATTGGCCAGTAAATAAATACAAACTTTTTTTTCTTTTAATTATTACTACATAAAAGCTGAACTGCTGGTATGAACTACAGTGTTGTCTTCTGATGAGGACAGTCCTGTATGACCAATCTCCAGCAACAGAAATTGGGAAAACATCACTATTTCTCAGATGAAAATTCATGCTTTAAACAAAGCAGTACAGAAAGTATCTCAGTATCCGAAAACAAAATTTAGTTTTCTGGGATAGCAATATGCAATTTGTAAATTATGCAGCCACATGCACTATAAGATGTTACTTAAAAATACAGTAACTATTCTGTCAAAGAGAAAGCATGGGTGTCAAAGCAGCTTTTGTAATTCCCCACTGGAGATTCATCTACAGTAGGAGAGATCTAGGTGCAGGTAAATCAGTGACTTAGTTTTTTCTTAGGTTTAGAGGCAGTCTAAAGGCACTGGTGAAGCACCAAACCTCAGCCTAGGGAAGGAGCTAGGACAGGTGGTTGTTTCACAGGACAGTGGTCGGTCTGAGGCTTGCTCCTGGAAGAGACAGCCTGCTGCCCTCTGGAACTGGCTCTAGTGCTGAGCCGATCTGCCGAGCCAGTCGGAGAACTCAGGTTTTTATAAACGATTTTCAGGAGGTTTAGTGAGCTGAGCTGGCTCAAGGGAGTCAGTTAGCTGCCAGCACATGGGAAGCAAGTGGCCAGAAGCAAGGCAGGTCTGCCTCTCCCTACATCAGAGAGATGCTAAAACCTCAGGAGACACTGAGCCAGGCTAGTATCTCAAAAGCTGTTGGGGCAAGCGGGGGTGCTGCACTCGTCTCCACTCCTTCCATTCCCACATCTCCCGTCTCACTTATTCTCATGCTCACCTGACAGCCAGATCCCATTCAGACGGTTAAACCCCTCTGGCAACAGTGATCAGTCAGATCAGTTTAGGAGCTCAAACCACATCCTCTGACTAGCTTAGCTTAACCATCTCAGCAAACATCACCATAACACTGGATCAGACGGAACTGCTTTTCTTAAAGAAGTGATCTGAAATTGTTCCCTAACTTAAACGCCCATGGCTAGACAATTAGCACAAACTCTGAACACCAAGCTACACGCTGCCATTACATAAAGAAAGAAACCTTCTGAAGGAAATGTCATGGCCGGAGAGACCTTCTATGCTCAAGAAACCTTAGCCTGCACATCGTCAACACAACCTCTGCAGAGAAGAGGACTCAACCACATATACAGGAAACTTCCAAACTCATCTCTGTCCCCAGTCCTGTTCATTTGCATGATGCCGCATGGGAAAGCAGGAGGCTGCTGTAGGAGCAGAAGTCCTATGCGCTGCCGAGAAGGTGTTCAACGTCTGGGGTGGCACCTGCTGCTTTTGCCTCCAGGTGTACCTGCACCGTGTTTGCTCATTATGAGCCCAAAAGAAATGGATGGGAAGAGCCTGCAGTTGCAGAGCTTGATCCCAGCATGGAGGAACAAGTCTGAGTCCTGCTTAAGATGTGAAATTGCAAGATGCTGAGACACAAAATGGGGCAGAAAGCTGGTCCTGGTCCAACTTGGCAGAATAAAGTAAATCAATACGCCATCAAGGAGAGTAATGCAGAAAGGTAAAAAGAAGTTTGGTTTGCAGAACACGCTCTCTCTAATGGTTTGAAATCGAAATGCTTTCTTCTTCTAGCTAAGCAAACACAGCACAAAGCATTCGTCTGAACCAGAAGCGTATGACAGAAACCCAAGGTACAAGAAGGACTTTCCTGTAAGTGTCCTCCTAGGCTGACAAAAGAGGCAGTGAGAACTTGTACAGCTGAATCAAGCATTAGTACCCAGAAAGAAAACAGTTTCAGCCCAGGTCTTGCTGGGCTGAGAAAAAGAAGGAAGAACTGAATTCGGATAACTTGAGCAGGACATTAAACTTTAGACCAGTAAACAAAGAACAGACATCAGTTCCAACATCCAAATACCTGTCAAATAGGTCAAATTATTTTCAGGACTGAATCATTGAATAGTTTGGGTTGGAAGGGACCCTTAAATATCTAGTCCAACTCTCCTGTGACAGGCAGGGACATCTTTCACCAGGTCAGGTTGCTCAAAGCCCCATCCAACCTGACCTTCAACACTTCCAATGAAGTTCATCCACAACTTCGCTGGGCAACCTGTTCCAGTGTCTTGTGACACTCATTAAAAAATTTCTCCCTTATGTCCAATCTAAATCTACTCTCTTTCAGTTTAAAACCACTGCCCCTTGTCCTGTCACTACAGGCCTTGATAGAAAGTCTCTCTCCATCTTTCTTATAAGCCCCCTTTGTATAACTCACTAATCTTCTCACTGGAAAACGCTACGAAAAATAGGCTAAGGAAGTGCAGACTGGGAAAAAATCCAGAATGCCTCGGAGAAAAGACAAACACGACACTGGGACTTAGGAAGGCAGCAATCTCAACTAGAGATAAAGAGAAGATACATCTTGAAAGACTTGAGCAAATATATCTGATATATCAAATATATCAAGAAAACAGACGTATTTCTCTATCGTCTCCTATTCTGCAGGACCATTCACCCTTGTACAAAAAGAGCAAAGTGAATGCAAGTTGTAATAAGGCTAGCTGTGCTTGTACAATTACGAAGGGCTGCATGAGGTGCGTGCCCTTGAGCTGAGGCCTGCGCCCTCCCAAGAAGGAGCACTGGGGGAGAGAGCGATGCCAACTGTTAGCTCTCACCACAGAATGCTTGGCAAAGACGGGGAGCAAAATGCAGCTGCAGTTTTAAGTCAGCCTTTGCACTCTGCTACCCACCTTGGAGCTGCTTCATGGTGGTCCAGCCTTCCAGCACAAGGCAGAGGAGCTGAAAGATGCCAACCACGAGTGGCCCCAGGCCTCATTACAGCAGCCACAGGCTACTATGGGTTTTCCTCAGGTGCAGAGATTACCCAGACACTCTTCTCTTTCCGCCTTCCCTTCCTGGCAATCATCTTTGAATGCACAACCGTTAACCTAAAAGCTTTCCACTACCCAATAAAAGTTTCAATCATTTCTCTGTGCTAATGTGTCTGAAGAGTTTAAATTAGCTAACTTGCATTTTGGCAACAGAGCGGGGCAAAAAACTTAAGAAATGACCTGCAAAAGATATTTGTGAAACACAAATTTGCCAACTGCTTTTGCAAGAAATTACCAAATGAAAGATTAGGCTGCACAGGCAGACGCGTAAGTGGAAGATGTACCTATACATACAAGGAAAGGATCATTTAGGACTATGCATTTGGTGCCAATCATCCTAATATGGGAAAACAATACAAGGATTCACAGGGCAGACATCCAAAGACCCTAAGAGGCCTAAAATGAAGAGGACATAAAACCAGCTTACAAAAAATCTACAAATATTTGAAGATGTGAAGCTAGGGATTTTGTGGGTTAAAATAAAGAGAAAGATCTAAGCATAACAGGAAGAAATTAAGAAAAATCAAACCATTGGAATAAAGACACTTCACAGTAAAATTTAATAGGCAATGGAATGGTTTCCCAAAGCAGGCAGCTGAAGTTTGAAAAACCTTGGCTTTAAAAGCGCATCAGAAAAAATATCAGAATAGCAATTTAGATTCAAAACTTGAAAAACATATAAGGCTGTAAATCACTGAGAACAGAAGCATACATGCTTTTGAAGTCCTCTGCAATGAAGTATCTCACAGAGAACATGCCACGAGACAGAAACACGGGTCTAAAGCTTTTCCCACTTGGCAGTAGGCAATTCCCTTTCCTTTCCCCGCCAAGCCAATATCGACTATTTCTACCATGCAGCAAAGTGGGACATGTTCTAGTGATATGCAATTACTCTTTGGAACGCAAACAGTACTTCCGACACGCTGCTGTAATCTCAACGGTGGCCTCTAATGGAAGTTGTCTGCTCATTCCCATTTCCATTGGGATGGCAGCCTATGATGCAACTCCACCGTCAGTCTGGCCTAGACTGTTCCCCTGAGACCACAGAACCATTCAGCATGTTGAAAAAGCCATTTTAAGAAACACAGAAACATAAATACTTTATCCCTACTTGACTCCATGCCAAGGGAGTGACACAAAAACCTCGGGATGTTTCAGTGCTAAATATTATGTAACAGCTACTTTTCTCATTTAAAATCCTCAGTTGTTAAAAAAACCCAAACCAAACAAAACCCTCCTGATAATTAGAAAATCTTCACTCTGATAGTCCAGAAACTGCCACAACATAATAAGATTTCTCAGTTTCTTTATCTTCCTCTCCCACAAACGCAGAATTTTTGATCTTCAAGCAAACTTGGTTTCTTTTCTCCTTGTTTCTTATGTAATGATGTAGTCAGACCTGTTCCCTGCTGAACCACTATTCTATGTCATTAAGAACAGCTCTCTGCTATTGTAAGCACCAATATCCTTTAATCCCTTCATTAATTTAAATATATTCTAAAAGGCACTTAACTCTCTACTGGGACTCCAAAACAACCGCTCTATTAGGAGAGTCCTATACAAGCTTGACTTTCTAAGTGCAGGACAACTGTCGCACTCATTCCCTGGAAGCATCAATACTGGTGGATCTTTCTGCTGGGAGGCAAAAACACTGGCCTTCTCTAGCTCAGCGGGAAGACCGAGGGCTGCAAAAAGAAGAGCCCATCTCTCATGACTCATTTTTGGAAGAGTCTCACAGGTCTAGCAATATTGAAGTCTTTTAGGTGCCAGTACAAAAAGCTGAACACATTTTTTTTTTTTTTAATGGAAGCCTGAAAAGGTTTCTGGGAAGTAAAGAAGTGTCACTTACAGAATATAGCCAAAGGTTCTCAGCCAAAGAACTCCAAAGGCTTTAAAGAAATACCAGTATCATTATCCTCATTTTACAGATGGAAAAGTGAAAACATTATAAGGTAATGCCAATGTCAGGGTCATCAATTCAACTCAGATTTCCTGAGATTGTTCACTGAGACATAAATCCATTCTTTATCCAAATTTATTTAACATGTAATGACACAGATAGCAGAGAACTTAGTCTTGGTTCTGAAAACATAAAAATTCTTATAACATTGGTTTTGTCTGTACAAAAATTAAGATTATATCCACTGCTGTCCTTATTCTCTGTTTAGTTTTTACTAAAGAGTGGTTAGAGAGAAAAAGTGAACTTAGGAAAATGAAGCACAATACTTAAGGTTTGCACAATATAACCATACTTCAATTTCTAAGGTGAAATTTCTGATCTAACTGAAGCTCATACTGATTTCAGTGGGGCAAGGTTTTCACCCCATAATGTGTGGTAAAAGGTAGGAAAGATAACTTTGTAAAGGCACTTTAAAGAAGTACTACATTCAAAGGAGAGAAAAGTTAAGTAAGTGAACCATTTCATGTAAACTTAGTGAGCTCATTTCCCAAATGAGCCAGATATCTGCTGAGCTTCACCTCCTAAATGTGGCCTGGGGCACAGTTAGGATGATTTACCTTAAGACAGTTTAAATGCTCTTGGCTTATTCTGACTGAAGATCGCGTCTCCTGACAGCCAAAGACACCGAAGCACTGAGGTTAGGTCAGAACCTGGCCCCAAGACTCTGGCATAAAATGGGAAAGGCACATCACAAACAGCTGAAAAGAACAACAGCCTTCATCTCAAAAAGCTATCAAAGAACAGCTTTGCTAAATAAGAGGGGGGTAGTAATAGTAATTAAAAAGAGTATATTAATCGAAAGGTTGACATTTTCTTGCACACTATCTGACACCTACAAGCAAATAATTACAAGGAGGCATAAGTAAAGTGTCAGCCTGATATAAGCAATGACAACAACCTTGTAGGCGAGAAAAGTTTTCAAGAAAAGTCTTCAAGAACTTGTGGAAGACAAAGAGATATTTAAAGACTGGAAAGAGGCAGAAACACAGAGTAGGAAAAGGAGAATAGAGAGCATCGGATTTCAGTGCACCTACCTGTAATTGCTGGCAAGGTTAGGGAACAGCAAAGATATAATCTACAGACATGGAGAAGAGAGCAAGGTGATTAGCAGTAGCCAACACAAATGACATCAATCCAAACTCCTATGACATTACTAGAAAACCTACTGATGATGCCCTAACCTACTTCATGCAACACATTCGTATTCACTTTGGTTCACTATGAAAAACAGAAAGCAGGCACATTCCTAGTTGAAAAACTATATTCAAAGAATAGCTATCACTAGCTTGTTGTCTTACTGGGACTCAGAGTGTACAGTCATTTCATCAATGCCTTGGATGATGTAATACACTTGCTGATTTGCAGACCACGTAAAGTTGCAAAGGGCAAAAACTGCTCGAGAGCAAGATGAGAATCCCAAACAATCCTAAGAAAATGGAAAATTGGTGTGAAATGAATAGGAAGTGCCTCAGTAAAGACAAACACTAAGTATTACACTTCACATCTTGTCAGCAAGCTGAAGGTCACAACAATCAACTGCACAAATACTGGATGCAAAATGACTGGCTAGGAGACAGAAGAGGACCTGGGGGGTTAAAATGGCTCAGAAATCCAACATCAATCAACACTGTCACACTGCTGGGAGAAGAAAATACCCCCCCCAAACATTACAGCGCTAAGAGCTAACAAAGCCTCCTCCCAAGTAGTTTGTTCAGTTTAGGACTCTACATTTCAAAAAATCCACTGACTGTACGCCATTTAGCATTTAGGGACAGGAAGACAAGGATGAGCAATGTCTGGATAGCAGGCCCTTTGCGCAACCACTGAAAGAATGAGAAGTGCTCCATCTGAGGAAGAGAGAGAAGTCAGCTAACATGCACAGAACGTGTGTGAAGTGTTGCTGCAAAGAGGAAGAAGTAAAATGTCCTCTGCGTGCAAAGGTGTAAGAAAAACCACTAGTGAATTAAACATGCTGCTTAGGGATATTGCTTAATTTCCATAATGGAAATCTCTTTGAAAAGGTTAGATAAACATTGGTAGCAATGTTTGAGGTACAGCTGAACTGCCCTGGAGATGGGGGTTAAACAGATAATCTTGAAGTCCCTGTTTTATGGGATTTTTTATGATAAGCCCTAGTTTTTAGAACACTGCATATGATTCACTCACTAGGCATACGTGTCATTTACAAATGACTATTTTCAATGTGTTTTCTCTCTTTAGAAAACACAGCAATTTTCTTGACTCTGGTTTGTGATATTCCCCCACAGTTTCTATCTACAGAAGCACTTACTTTAGATCTTTGCACATCAGACATGCACATTTGAACAGTATGCAGTATTCATGACACTACCCTGGCTGAGTAAGGCATGGAGCCAATGATACTCTGAGAGCGTAGGCAAGGGAGAAACAGGAGGGAGCAGAGTCAGCAGTGCTTGTGGAGGGAGGGGAATGTAGGCTGGGAAGAGAAAAAGGAAAGGAAAGGGCCCAGGGCTAGCCAGAACAGACCAGAGAGTGCAGAATTTCAAAATTAGGGCAACACTCCAAATTTAAAGAAAAGTGATCTGTCTTGTTAAAAAAACTCCACTGAGCATGCTGTTGTGCCTTCCCGTGGTTTTTTCTCCTCTCCTCCCCTCCCCGGATAACTGGAGTACAGAACCGTGTTTATACTTGTTCTGCTTATTGAACAGGATCTTAAAATTGTGCAAGGTGGAGGTGGGACTGATGGTGAGCTGTCAAAGAAACTGGAAAACAGAAATAATCGAATGTAAGCTTCATTGGGAACTGAAGTCAGAGTGGCTTTTAAGGTTTGTACTTCTTTTGTAATAGCCTGCAAACAGGAGCTTTGATGAGAGCCAACACTTTCTTTAGAACTTCTTTCCTGATGGTAGATATCCCCATGCCTTCTACTTTCCAAAGCGAATGGTGGCAGAAGACCATGAAAAGATTAAAATTGCCACTCCCTTCTTAAGTACTTGGCAACTCTGCCTCCCAATATACAGCTTCTTATTTAATTACCACTTCAAACAAAACTGCATTATACCCAGAGTCAATGCTTTGCTTTCTAACTGGCAGAGCAACATTGTAAAGAAGGCTTAAGCCACATCACTTTAACAGCCGTAGGAAGAGAATACAACATCCTTAGCAGAAACAATGGAGCTGTGACAGGTTGCTTAAAAAGGGAGGGCGGGGGAGTTAGAGAAATTATTAGTAAGGACAGCAAAGAAGGAAGGGCACATAGAAGTGAAAGGATGTGGACCCTGCCCCTTCAGCTTTTACACTGAACGTTGAAGGGTATGATCTAAAACATCCTTCAAATTGATGCTAACATTTCATTCACACAGCCACAACACTTGGAGTACTGCAGTTATCAAACTGGAAACAGAACACAAGGCACTTACTGTCTTTTGCTATTTTACTTACTTAGCAGCAGCTACTACCTTATCTGCCTATCATTTTCCCCCTATTACTCTGCTGTTGCAAGGTCCCACCAATGCCACCATTACTCCAAGGGAACAGAAAGGGCCTTAGGCAGTTCCTATCACTTGTACCACCGTATTAGTAAAATCAGCGGTGGTTTATTTGATACAGCTAATGCATCAGCAGGAACAAGAGCCTTCTCTGCACTACACCACCTGCCACTCTGTTGTTTCTTCCGAAGCACTGAATGGATGCATTATAAGAAGGAGCCATGAAATCACCTGAGATGAGCAGATATAGAAAACCTTTTCTCCAAAGCAAATTTTCTTACACTGGAAAGTGGCAAATTTTGCCTTGGTGTAGTAAGACATGGATTGAGTTGGGATGGTATTTTTCTGCCCGTTTAAATTTGCATCTCTGCAGCAGATGGAACAGAATAGTTGTAGCCGTAGGCCAAACTCTGAGAATTATTCTAGTGTAGGCAACAATAATGATCACAAATGGTAAAATGAAGCAAAAGTTCAAATTTCACTCATCAATACATTATTCTCCTCCTTGCCACAGAAAACTTGGCAATAACTGCTCCCTGCTTGTGATCCTGTCTGAATGCAGCCAAAGACTCAGCGTGGATTTCCAAAAGTCATCTAAGGGACTTTAGAGCATAGCTGGGCAGGAATTCTCATGTTTCTACTCCACAAACAATACCAACCTTTGGAACATAGCTAGGGAACATTTGTTCCCTAAAGGAATAAAAATTTAAATTATCTGTGTTTCCTACCAAACAGGAATTTCAGGATTTTCTTTCAAGTAAGTCAATGCTGCTAGACTACTCTATAGCTGAGGAGTGTGGGAACTGAAGCATGGAGGAGCTGCAAGCTTAGCAGCTGTAGGAATTCAGGCTCATGAGGTGTCAAGTCAGAAACACAGAAGTTTCAGCTGCCAACCAGCTGGTGCACTACCAGAGAATCTGGGATTTGGGGAAAATGACAACTCACCATACCGCCTTTAAAAGGCTAAGCAGATAAGGGACCAACTCACAGGAGTTTTAGGAAAGTGCACCTGGAATTTGGGATTGGAGGGGGGTGTTTGGTTTTTTTTGGTTTTTTTTTTTTTTTTAATTCAGACTTACTATTCAATTCTGAATGACATCTGTGATCTTATGTCACTTAGGTAATTTAGAAAATCCTTCCCTCCTATAACTACTATGAAAAAACACCTGCAGAGAAAGATTAATATAGAAGCGTAAGTTCATCTCTACATGCAACATAGTTCAGTTATACTTACCAGATTTCTTTTTGTAACAATCTATTATAGTACCGAAAGGAATTGCAACCCATTGACAACTCTTTAGTCCTAGGAGATGGAAGAGAAGTCTAACATCACAATATGAAGCTTATCTGGACTGTTAGGTACTTGCCAGAGTGCAACAATGCAGTACATTTTGGGGATGCTTAGTGCTAACGCTTCCTTGCACTTTATAGTCTTTTCAAGTTCTACACAAAGGCTACAAGGTCTACAGGCAACTCGTCTCCGTTTTGCTTCCTAGTAGACAACTTGTGAAAATCCATAAATGAAGTATGGGATCCAGCCAAGAAACATGTAATGGCTGGTCGCCTCTTAGAGGGAATAAAAGCGTGAATATTTGGGTGCTGCCTTAAGAGAATCAGAAATCTTTCAAAAAAAAAATTTAAAATGTTTTACATAGTCTTTTATTCTTTTCCTCCTCCAGTGCAGTACCCCAGTGGATGAGAAGCTACACATCCCCGTCAACACTTAGCTGCAAAGCCATGCAAATATTTAAACTGAGTTGGAAATCCCTGGAAGGCAAAACACCTTTTCAAGGTCTCAAAAATTTTATTAAATTACAGCTTTCTACACTATACAATCTTCTTACGTACCATAGGAAAAGGTAGGTAAGGTACCAGATTAAATCAGTTGCACAGCCACAAGGCATAGTGCAATAAAGAATCCATTACCCAAATCATTTTATACCTAAACAAATGGAAAATGTAAAGACATTTACATTAGCATCTGATGTGAATGTAAACCCTGCGTTACTGATGAGGAAATGATAGTACAGCTGTCCATTCTGTGTGTGATTGCAATACTGGGTCACCCATTCATCAAACTGCCTCTTTTATTTAAAGATGTATTAAATACATGCATGAGCTCTGCATTATACAGTAGCAGCCAAGCCAAGAAACATTCTTCTACTATTTGTTATCTACCATCAGTGCAAAATTGGGGGCTGAGAAGTTATTATAAATCATATTTTTTCACTGAATTTCTACACAAAGCCTGTATGTTTCTCTTAGAAATGCTTATTGTTCCAGAGTTGATCACACAGTGCCATCCAGGTGATAATCATACTTCAGATTTCATTGGGGTTTTTTTTCCCCTCCCTGTTTTCAAAGCTCTGAAAAAGGAAAAACAACCAAATGCTCATCTGGACATTTTTTCAGATGTGGAAACGCTCTAGCTCAAGGACGTTTATACAAGGCACAAGAAGATGAACCAAAATGGGCCAAATTTTGCTTACTATATTAATCTGCCTAGTTCAGCTGAAATGAGTCAGACTGCCTCTTAAACAGACTCCATCATCCAAGAAATCCACATGCAGCAAACTGAAAACTAAAATGGAAGATGGAGTGAAACTGAAGAACGTCCTTTGGTCCACAGTTGGACCACCTGTCAGCAACTTCCCTGATGTCAGCTTATTACCAGACACCTTCACAGATGGACTACCAGTGACTCAACACTACATGTTCTCCTCTCCACATCGGTGCGTGAACAGCAACTCCCCACTTCATACCGGGGGACACCAAGGTACTAGCACTATGACATAAATGAATGTAAAGCCGTGCTCCCTCCCATCACTTGGGTCTATTGGATAGTTCACAGCTTTTTTCTTAAAAAGAGAACAGTTCTCGTCCAAATACTGCCCAAATCTCAATTCAGAGGATGGCATTCTGCCTTTCCAAAATTAAGTTCATCAATAAGCAAAGAAATTAAGGGGGGGGGGGGGGGGGGGG
>JANZLQ010000007.1:1352352-1373107 GCA_026212715.1 Elanus axillaris
GGGGGAGGAAAAACAGTTATTTCCCATCAAAGTCATTAGACTGATACAGGAACTACATTCTGCTGACCACAATTTGTGAATGAATACATAGCTGGCATAATTGATCATACCCCCTATGTTATTAAAAGATTATAACATGTACTGCTGTGTCAGGTCACATTCAAGATAGTTGATGACTGCTCAAGAAGTGTTAAAATGCAAGAAAAAGACAGCCCTATCAAAATGAAAACAGCCCTATCAAAATGAAAACAGCCCTTGAAGAACATTATTTCAGTGCTTCTCAATTTCTATTACCAACTCAGCTGGTGAGAAGTGAGATACCAAAGTCATTTCCCTTTCTCATATATAATGACAGCGGTTGGGTTTTTTTTTTTTTTTTTTACTTTTTTAATGGAAACCACTGTATTATTCATTTTGTTTCCATTCTTATTCCAAGATCTGTTTTTGTGAACAGCCACTGAAATGAAAACTAATGCATACATTAAAAAAGACTAAAGGCTAAATAAAAAAACAGCCCAGGATTTCTCACCCATATACTACATAGCTGAGCTCTCTCGTCTCACCATGGTTAGAAGTTCCTTTCAGGAAATAAAGCTAAACAGAACTACACTTTTCATTTTCACAGCTCTGTAATAATGATACCTCATAGAAATAATAGTCTGCTATGGTCTTGTAGCAAGTATTTTTATAATAGTCTATCCAGTTAGAAGTGATATCATTTGACTGGAGAACAGTATATGTAATACCTGCATTAAGAATAGGAAAGTAATACCAATGAATACCATTCTGTAAGGCTGACCTCAGGAGTATGGGAGAATTTAGAACAAATTTTGAAAGGAAGGTTAACAAGCGACATGGACATAAAGGAAAAATGGGCTAAAATTCAAAGAGTTCTCCAGGCTGACATGGTAAGATAATCCATTTTTTAGACAAAGACAAAAGAAATGCAGTCAGTCTCATATAGGTGGACTTCAGTAAAGCACTTCCAGTGGAAACCATTTGTCAGTTTAGAAAGTAGTAGCTGGTGGGTCTGCAGCTGGGTGAAGGAAAAACAGCAACAAGAAGTATTAAGGGGAAGAACGTCAGACAGCAGGGAGCTTGGCTACTGGAGTTTTTCAAGGATACATCTAGTTTAGCATTTTCTTTAATAACCTTGGCATAAACAAGTGGGCTAATGAGAGTCGGTGATGTAGGGTGTCATCGCCAACATAGAGGAGAATTGCAGTAACTACCCCAAAAGAAACAGATTTCTGTGGTGACAAGAGCAATAGAAATGTGAAAGGAGTCCCACGTGAACAAAAATATATTGTGATTCCGTGCTTGGGAGCTAACTGCAGAAACACCTGCGATAAGCTGAGAGCTCATCAATAAGAAAATACTAGGGTGGAGAACGTATGGTCTGTAAGATTCAGCTATGAAAGAGACAAATGTAATGTTAGGAAGCATCAGTCAAGGCATTTTCAGTAGATAGAAAAGTATTAATGCCACTGTACAAGGGCTTTCTTTCAAAAACTGTGTATGATAACGTCTTCCAACATTCAAGACGGAGATTCACAAACCAGAACAGGGCAGAGAAGTGCTGCCACAACAATCCAGAAGTGCGTGTCTTACAAGAGGACAGAGAAGCTGAGATGTTTAGCTTTACAGACAACTGGGACATTATCTGTAATTACAATGGCATAAACAGGCAGGAAAAAAAGCTGACACAAGAATAAGAGGTATAAACTGGCCATTAGGCTGAAAATTAGCAGCAGTTTCTCAGGTATTAGTAAAATTTGGTCGCAGAAGAGCCAATCAGAACATGTGAAGCTAAAAAACCCAACCCACAATGCTGGGTACAAGGCGCAGTACTCCCTGCCACTCCAGACCAAGGGGGCCTAAGATTAAAATGCATTTTATGCACTAATGATGCCTGCCAGTGCCGCAGTGACAGGGGGCAAACGGAGAAAGTGTTCAAGGTGTCTTATCCATTAGAAAACAGTCACTACATGAACGGTGGTGCTTGACAGAATACAGCTTGCAAAAGCAAAGGACTCAAGCTGACACTTTGAGTTGTTTGTGTGTGAACGTGCTGGCCTGCGCTTGTTTATAAATAAAGTAAATAATAACAATATCCATGGAACACCAGAGAAGCAAGCAAAGACTGCAGTAATATTCACTTTATCACATTTTAGGAATCAAAAGCAGTAAAAAAGCAATTTAGAAGAGATTAGTGGGTGCTAATGCTTTCACTGCATTGCAGGACATTCTCACAGGAACAGACTCCATGTCTTGGGGAATGACACTGATAAATAAAGATGGAGTAGTGAATCAAAAGACATGCGGACCTTCTCTAGAAGCGTTCCAGGATGACAAAACGAATGACTTCTGTGTATAATGTCTGAAGGGATTTTTTCTGAAGTGTGCTTATTCCTATAAAATCCAAGGCACTAATGAGAACAGATGTAACAGACCTTCCCCTATCAGTACAGTTGACTAAGCACAGCACACACAAAGCTATCTAGCTAGGATGCCTGGCTTAAAAACATTACAGCAAACAAATCCGTAAACTATCACAATCTTAATAACGTATATCTGGCCATTAACATTAAATATTTTTATGACTTAAGCTTTATTAAGGAAAATAGCTTTGTGCTGTCCATACTTGGATACCGAATATAGCACTAACATGTCTGTCTCCCCTCTGCTCAGCGTTAAGAAGTACTTAGGAGTCGTACAGCACCTCTTACTATCAACTGGCATCAAGTCCAGCTTGACTCTTACCAGCATGCAAGCGACTGTGCTGGGGATGGGTAGGTTTGCTTTATTTCTCCTGAAGGGGAGTTTCTGGCAGCCGGTAACTCTTCACATGGATGTAGCTTTGCCACATAGGGTTAAAAAAAGGCGAAGGAAGATTGAAGGGAAAGAAAAGGAGTCAGTCATTTTCCTGAAAAGACATTTAACATTGACAGCAAATTCCAATGTGTGTTTAGTTCAGTTTGTCTGGACCTGACATCACCATCGCACCTATGCAGAGCAGCTCGTTCCCCAAACCCCCTCCAGGCCTGACCGCTCAGCAGTATTACGGCTTTGACAGTTGAAGGAGACTGTCTCAGGAAAGTACTATTAATTTCTGAGGTGAAATACCAGAGATTGACACTCATGGTTATTGCGCACAATAAGTCCATTCAATAGCACTCAGGGACAAGCCAAACAAAAATAAGGTTTGGCCTCTTGAGTATACATATAGGGAAGATTAAAACGAACCACCATTTTGCACATCAAACACAATCCACACGTTGCTGCGTGAATGTGTTTCTGGGATTACCGGGAGGTCTGAGATTCCCTGGATGCACGCAGGGGACAGAAAGAGCGGACCGAAGGGACAATTAGCCTTCTTCCCATTGAACAGCTTCCATGGCTCACGCAAATCAATTTAACATGGCTGTTACGCTGTAGAAAAAAAAATCCCAAACAAAATCCAGCACTGCTGAAACTTGATGCCTGCACAATACACGCTCTCCTGGGTAATCAGCAGCATCCAGACATTGCCACTGCCTGAGTCCCATCCCTGCAAAGGGAGGTTAATATGCATCAGCAAGAGAAAGAATATTCTTTTCTTTCTCACAGCTCTGGCTGGGACATGATGCAAAACAGCAGCTCTCTCACCTTACCTAGCAGGGAAGTTCCCCACATCACTTTAAAAAAAACACTCCATGAGCGTACGTTAACTCATTCCGCATCACCGCAGAAGGCCCGTTTCTGGGCCCTGCCTGAATTGGGCAATTATGCCACCCCACCATTTTATTTTGAAGCTAGCAGAGCTATGTGGGGTCCAAGCTAAGACATGTAGGGTATTGCTCAGACAGCTTTCTGAAACGTCGTGGGAGCTGCTGTTGCCCTGGGATTCCTGCAGCACTGCCGAACAGGTGGGCCAAGAGGCTGCTGCTTCGGACAGCTGAAAGATGCCATCAGACAGCTGACTTGCAGCATCTCACTCCCGTGGCAGAGCTGACCTCTGAGGTCGACAGGAACCGGGAGACTTCCTAACCTCAGAGGCAAGAATTTGCCTCCGTGACAAGGAGGGGCTGTTGGGTCAAAGCAACCCTCATCAAATGCCAAGGTCAACAGGGGCTAAAAGACTGCATGAGACCAGAAAGGAAGATTTTGTTCGCCTTCATTTGCCTGAAGCAAGGATTTACCAAGGGTAGCTCAGAGTTTTAAAGTTTTTCCCTTGTCCCTGCAACACACTGCTGGCAACTCCCACAGTCTGGGGTGCTCCAGGGCACAGCAGCTTCTCCCCAGCTCCTTCAAAGCACTGCCAGGTGGTAGGCAGGGGTGCGCGTGTCTCATTCTAGCTGCAGAAGTGCCATTGCAGGACAGGCCCCCAGCCCATGATACGGCCTGAGAGTTCAACAACCCCACACACCTTTTTTGTCCCAGCATTCATTCATCAGCGTTACAAAAGCCCAGCCAAGCATGGGGGACAAAGCTGAACTGCCAGACTTTGCAGAAGGTCCTGGATTCACTTTAACTTCCTCATGCTTATCCACACTGTTCAATATAAAAACATGCTTTCGTCTTAAAACTATGGCCTGGGGATCTCTCAGTTTTGAAATTTGTACATTAACATAAGAAAAGATAATTGAAGAGGAATGTGAGGCAGTTAAAACCAAGGTAAAGTGTATCACAGACCAAGTGAAAGAGCAAGAGCTTTACGGAAATGGTGGATTTACTTAGTGAAGAATTTGCACGCTGAAGGCACACTGTTCTTCTTGTGCGTATGTAATGTTAGTCTAATATATGACTAACCGCAGAGCTGGTTTCCTCTTATTTCTTGTCTTTAAATTGGAGCATCTCATTTTTAAACCACACCAAACTGATTTTTTTTGCCCCAAGTTACACAGCCCACTGACTGCAACTACCTTGGAATCGTACACACACACTATTAGAAAATGTCTTGTGGGCTTATATGTAAGACCCAAGAAGTGTAAGGAAATCTGGGATTTGAGATTAAGCCAGCAGAATTTTCCAGTTCATATGCTGGTATATAAAACTTAATTTACCTTCTGCAAAACCCCACCAATTTCCCATTGTCAGATAGCATGGCTGCAGACAAATGCGGTCCCTCTGCAGTTGTTGATTGCAGAGCCTGCTGCATCCAGATTTCCTGCTGCCCAGCCAGATGGCTCCCAGTGAGCTGCCCCGTTGCTGAACCAATATGGGCTAGGAGAAAGGAGGAGTATTAGAGGAGAAAACCTAAAGGTTGCTTCAGAAGGGATTTCACCTGAAGTAGCCTCTCTGGCTACAGTCCTGTTTCTCAGGTGAGAAAATGAAGATGGAGTGAAGGGACATGACCGTGCAAGCCCATGAGGACCAACCCTGCCTGTGGAAGTCCAGGACAACAGGAGCCTTTTCCAAAGCGTAGGCAGCAGCGTATCACCACAAGTCCCTTTCTTCACAGGACAAAGACAGACTTCCTCACTAACATACAAAATATCATGACTTCAAGCGAGCATCCAACTACCGCAGTGCTGGTAGAACTGGACTCGCTATACAGGAGGAGGCAATGTGCCAGCTCATGCAGCCTGACAACTCAAGGACAGTTTCTGCTGGATTTGATCAGTTGAGGTTCACAGATGGGCCACGTGACACATTGCCACTTACCAACCTACAAAAGCGTTATTTCCTCCTGCTGATTTAAAGCCTAGATGATTCCTCTGGAAGATTCATCAGCGGTAATACTGAAGGAGTCTAAACCAAAGCTGGGCCTCCCTCCTTCAGTGAGAAAGGGATTTTTTTCCTCCCAAGATTGCTATGATGTTCCACTGTCAGTCAGGAAACCCAGATTCCCTAGCTTTGACTAGTCATTTGGCAAGGAGACACGAGTTGTTTAATTATCTCCCAAGGAGCAGCAAAATGACAGTGGAGCATGCATTTGGAAGGCTCAAAGGCAGCACCTAATGACAAGTCTGTAAGCCGCTGAGCAAAATCTGCTTCCTGTGATAACTGCTTGCTGCTTTTTGAATGTTATCTGTGAAGTCAGAGACTGCCTCACCCACAGAGGCAAAGACAAGAAGGCCAGTAATTGCATAAGTACTGTTGCAGATTCTCCTTACCCTGGACACTGGGAAGGACTTGCTAAAAGGCAACGCACAATCCCGTAAGACACACAGTGCTGTTACGCATCAAACTAGCCTGTACCCAAGAAGACCTGGAAGGGCAGCAGCATCAATGCTAGCAGTTTCAAAAGCCTGCACTGCCTTGCATTATGAATGCCAACCTAAAATCAGGTCAGTTTTTGTCTGCACTGAACAACTATTTTACTAGACTGTCAGATGTCAGAAAGCTCCCCTCAGACTACAGGTTTTTATTAGATGGGTGCATAACAAATGAAATGTACCAAGGCTTAATACAAAGACCTCGATCTCTGCTTCAGTGACAGCTGAATCCAGTGAACTTCCCTAAGTTTTGGTCCAAATGTCACATATGCACTGCAGTAAAACAGTATTTGTTTCTCTAACAGCACCTTGCACTCCAGTGTTTTCAGCTGGGGATATATAACATCAGTTTTGCAGGATATAGAAAGCAAAAGAACAGGATGACCAACCACGGATGCTGACTTTCCCTTCAGAGGCTGCTGAGGACAAGATGCAGGGTGTGGTAATGTTCCAAACCCAGTTTTGATCCTTTCAGGCCACTGCAATGACACAAAAGCCTCCGAGTGTCAGTTCTAGGCATACGCTTCAACTCTTCTCATGAGCAAGGCTCCTGTGTTCAGAACAGGACACAGCTGCTGTCAAACTGGCAGAGAACTGCCACGGGGTGAGTGTAGTGTCTGCTCTGCCCCACAGAAAAGTATCATTTTCAGTTTAACCAAAAGCATTGAAACAGGCTGTTATCGATGAAAAATACAATGGTGTGTGACATCATGTAAAACAGTGGCACAAGTCCTTGGATTGCACTACTGCATCTGCTTAAAACAGCGAACGTAAAAGCTATGAATCCAGCAACAAGGGACAGTACTGTAATTCTACGAAGGCCAGGTGAAGGGCAGGTTGCGGACAACAAGGAACAATCCAATTTGGTTACACTAGCTAAGGTAAAATTTACAATGGCTATCAATCCTCGTGCTTTAAGGCATAAACTGAGCACCATCTGGGGCCAGAAAGAAATTTCCCTCTGTGGTACAGTATAACACAATTGGCTGGGTGTATTTCTTCCTCTGAATCATCACATATTGGTTACTGTCAGAGACAGGATACAAGACTGTACGGATCACTGGTCTCTTCCAGAGCAGCAATTTCTGTGTTGTTCATTTTCTTCACAGTACTTACAGATTACAATAATGTTATTAATACTGCAGCAGTCATTTTCCCCAAATACAGTAATAGTTTCTCTAATTCTGAAACAAACACCGATAGCAACTTAAATGATTCCAACTACTAATCAAAAGCACTAGTCAGCATTTTGGGGGGGGGCTGAGTGATTTACTAGTTCTGTTTTGGAAAACAAACCTCACAACCTAATTACTTGTGGTTTTTTTTTAATTATGCATCAAGCATATTATCTAGCATTCAATTTAACAATAGCAATAGTATGAAGAAAAAATACAAATTATGTTTAACAAAGTAATTTAGAATTCAGCTTTGAATTTATTTTAAAGAAAAGATGTAAGTATTGTCTTCCTGACTGAGGTTTATTAACACTCCCCCTTTCTATTATCTGAACATCTCACTTGCCCTAAAGCACATCTGTAAAGACAGTGAGAGACTGCATGCGTTTTCTATATCCATAAATTACAGATGTTGCTCTGAGCTACTCATCTATCAAGACAATTTTCCATAAGAGCACGACCGACCCGAAAAGTATCCATCTAACAGAGAATATGGAAAATAATTAGTAAAAGCACACAGTCTGCAGACCTAATTTGTTTTACATGGAACATTCTCTACCCAAAGCTTTCTAATATGGTGTGACAGAACACAGGGAAGAAAATCAAAGCCCAAACAACACTTCTGGGTATCAAAACAAAGAGCTTGATGCATCAGTAACATGCTGTTGTGTACACACACTGCTATGCAAACTCACTAAAGAGGATATGGATAATTTCATGACACCTTCTGTGTTGAATAACTTATGCTAGTTCCTATTTTCCACCTAATAACATAATGTCATATATTTTACAGGCTAGCACATCTGTTATATCTTGCCTACATACTTCATAATTATATTCGGTTCCATGAACACTCTACCTGCATCTATGGAAGAACAGAAGACCAGTATCTAACATAATATGTGATTATCCTAAAGCTGAAGTGTATAGAACAAAAGGCAAATAGAGAAGAAAACGCAAGCAGCAGTTTTATGAAGAAAGATTCCGCCATCACAGAGCCCAGTTACTGCATCTTGACCTTTCCACTTCCATAAGGCAATTGAAAAATGAATAAATGCTGAGAAAGCAGATAACAAGATTAAGAACACAGAGCCTTTTCTAGGTTGTGTAAAATACAGAACATGACTTAACTGAACAGAAAGAGGGAAAACAGTACTTGTGGGAGATAAAAGAAAGACACCACACTTGAACACTTTATGCCAATCATGTGCTTATCCTAAACAGAAGACAAATACTGTATTACTACCTTCAGAGCAGGGTGAAAGAAAAAGAGACAGAGCTTTCATGTATAGAAAAATGTCCTTTCTTCACTGCAATTTGCATTTCAGAAATAATACAATACCCTGGGTCCCTCCCGGGTTCTCTCTTGTACAATCTCTGCAAAAGCCATTGTTTCCCTTTGTTTTGTAAAGCATTTCTGTAAAGATGAAACTGCAGGTTTCTAAACCTATGAGACAAGTTGCTGGTTTTCTTTTCCTCCTCACTAAAACAGAAATCTTCGGTGGAAAGAAGAGTACTTCAATTCTGTTCTGACTTACGCAAATAGAACAGAAAATGATATGGGAGCAGCTGTAACACATGATACAACAATACTTTAGGCTTGATTTCCCCACAGTCAAATGAAGAATGTCTTATGAAACAAGGGAAGGAAAAGGAAACACACTAGAGTAGAAAAGATTAACAGCTGCTTTCATAAAATTATTGCCAGCTAGAAAACAAGTGTTTTGTACCAACGGTTCCATCTCACAGCCCTAAGGAACCTACCTAAAATTTCTCGACCTCCCACACTGCACCCAGTAGGCAAGACTTTCAAAACTGGGTGCCTGTCAGACTTACAGCTGCATGTAGGTACTTACGTAAGAGCCCTGGTTTTCTTAAATGCTAAGCACCTAGTAGTCCTCTGCAGATTAAAACAACAACTGCTGGGTACCCAGCAGAAAAAAAAAGATTGTACTTATTTGGAAGCCTAACCTTTAAACCTCACTTTAAAAAAAATTATCTTGGTTTGTATCATTACAGTTAAAGGACTGAAAGAGAATTCCTTTAGACCCATCTGTGCAATGCTTAATAGGCTGCAAGAATACCTGCTGAAAAGAGACAGGCACTGCCTCTGTTTTAAGCATGAGTACATTTTTCCCACCACGGTATTTCTAGCTGAGGTTGCACATGGGGAACAAGAGACCGGAGCTAGAATCATACCTAATTTTCTGGAAATCGGGATACTGGGCACACTCCCCAAACAAGCACTTTATAGGTTTCATGGTGCAACTGACTTACTTTAAACCTTCTATTTAAAACATTACTTTCTCACACAGATGAACCACTGCTCTTTACACTTCCAATACCATTAGCCTAGAAAGAGGAAAGACTGATCACTACACTTTTTCATCATAACAATACAATCTTTTTCTTGATGGTGCAAAAAGAAAAAAACCCAAACTTTCTATTCTTTTTTTTTTTTTTTGGCATAGCAAGTAGATTTCACAAGAAGGTTAGTAATGAAACCTTAAAAAAACATTTACAGGATTAAAGTCAAAACCTGGAAAGGCAGTAAATCATCTACCGTAAACCCAAAGAAATTGAGGGCAGTTTAAGCGAGGCAGTATCTTCGATCACTGTCTCTCATCACCAGTGAAATCTGAGAAAACACACAGAAATACATTGTGTGCATCCTCAGGAAACTGAAACACAGTTAATTAAGAAACAGAATTTTGCCTTTTGATCCTTCTAGTAATTCTCCCTCTTTCTCACTGACATGTAGAGAGCGATAAGAGAATGAAGGGTTTAGGTCACTGTTGCTGAAGGCATTATTTTCTACAACCTTCCCCTCCCACAGCGCTATGGAGAGCTTGCAGCTCTTGTCTGTCCTCACTACATATTATCCTTCTCATACACACACTGATACTTACAAATAAGGAATGTGGTTGACCTGGCAACAGGATGTTCATTTCCTAATTTATCCACCATTTCTTTTAATAACATTAGTCTCAGCTAAGTAGGGAACAGTTCTAGCATTACGCAATTTTGCATGTGTCTAGTTATACCAAGTACAAACAGCAATCCCCGAACCACTCCATGTTGTGAAATACACTTGACTATCAAGAATGTGTTTCTACCAAACAGGAAAACAGACCCTCATAATCAAAATCTTCTATCTAACTATTATAATTCAGTATTACCTTAGGCTGTTTTTTCCCCAATTTGCTTACTAGAAGCAGAAGAACTGAAAATTATCCCCTGCAAAGAAGTTTCTGGGCAGGCAGTGGTCTTGTGAGAGGAAGGGGGAAAAAAAAGGGCAATTAGACTAGGGAGAGCAAAAGACCTGTCCAGGACAAGTATGTAAGGGGAGACCTTATCCCATCTTTCCCAGCCCTTGAAAAAGAAGAGGACCATTGGTATCTGAAAGTCTTGATTTGGGATGTCTAATCTGAGGCAAATTTACAAGGCCTTGATTTTTCAGAGAAGATGATCCACATCGTCTGAAATGTAAGCCTGTATTTAACAAAGCTCCTGAAAAACACAACTAAACAGGAAGGTGAACTCATGTTCCCGTTCTGCTATGATGATTATTTTGATCATATTCTGTATCTATTCCTCTAACCTTTTTATGTACAGCTTTAATGATCCAATTTGAATTTGCCATATGATTCAATAGTCTCTGTGAGAAAGGCAACATCAAGATGCAGTTATTTGTACCATAAGCAGTCTACACCACATCTTGAGCTTAATTTCTCCAAATAAGCGGCACTATAGATAAGCTCTGATCATTATCACAAGTGCCACCCTGCTCACAAGACATTCAAACCTTTCCAGCATATCTCTGCAAGATTTTGTAGACAAAGCCACAATACACAGTGCAACTCTCCTCTTCTTAATAAAGATAACTGCAATCCCCAGGGCTGTTTGTGCAAGCTACTGTTGTGGGTGCATAACAGTTGCCTACATAGTAGCGCAGCACCAGCATCTAACTTTGTACAAAATACGAAAGATGATTCAGTCCTTTCTGGCACAAAGTACTTAACAATCAGAATAACCATTTTATTCTGTTTGATTACTCCCCCCCAACTCTTTCCAGCTAAATCAGGATGTCAAGCATATTTTCAATATACATAGCAAAGAAGTGTAAAATCCAACAATATATATTCTTTTAAACTGAAATTTTGCATCACCAGGTTGTTGCAAGCAGTGTATAAAAAGACAGGTAAGTTGAAGGAAGTGTTTGCCAGTAAAAGCTGGAACACAGCCAGAAAGCTACAGTATACAAGGATTTTAATGGCTATGAAATGTTTGGTACTCTGTCGTGAGATTAGTTAACAGACTAATTTTTCCTCTCTAGGGGGGGCTACACTCAAAAACCTGCAGGTGTGAGACCTGAGTGTATGAGTATGCTTGTCCACACCTGAAGCCATTTGCCCACCACACAGTTTGAGCAGCACTGCACTGTTTCAGAGCACGGAGGAATAGTGTGCCTCTAAGTCAGTATTTTAAGTAGTATCAGCAGCATACTGTGATGAACATGCACCACATCAGTTCACACTCCTGCCTGCCTCTTGACTGCAGCGTCTGTTCTTCTCACAGATAATGATTGAATTTGATGGCTATATTCTCCAGAGCATCCTCCCTCCAGCACTGCTTCACACCTGAACAAACCCAAGTGCAAAATGCTTCCACTCCGATTTGGTAGCAGTTAGGCTGCCGTCTTTACAGGGTATAAACAACATGCAAGACAGCAAAAGCTCAAGCTCTGTATGTAGCAACTCAGTAGGATCGTAGCAACTACACAAAAACATCTTCAATTTTTGCATTAGCAACATTACTTTTACTACAGTATCTACCAGGCTGCCCACTGGCTCCCTTGCTAGGTAGAGCTTTCCAGATAAGACATGACACTGGCAATAAGTAAGTCTATGTATTATCAAAAAAACCCCACCACCACCAACAACAAAAAATATCTTGAAATGGCTACTATGCATAGGTGGTAAGCCCTTACCAACAGAAATCACCTAAAAGAATTCATCCAAAATGTTCACAGTACACAGAAATTGTTAACTGATGAGGAAAATCTAAACTGGCAATTACAAGCCCAGTCCTAAACTATCCTGATACAGAACTGCAGTCAAATTGTTTTCCCCTCACATGAAAATGTATCTTTTAGGTTCTTGTCAGTCCAGAAGCAAACTGATACAGAAAAAAACCTGCAGATACCTGGCCACCCCTTTCTGGGCAGAAGAAAGTTCCCTTCTCCGCACATGACTAACCTAGGACATACCTGCACACCAGCTGGAAATATTGCTGGGCCTTACTGATACCACACATTGCTAAAATGACAAAAAGACTTTTGACCAACAAGCTTATCCAGTCCTTTCTCAATGTACTGCTGGTGTTGAGACGGTCTCCTCAGCACCTTTACGTTCATTTTAGCAGCAGCCAATGTTAGCACACAGGTACAAAAATATTTTTTTATTTAAGGCCAATTCAGATAAGGAGGCAGGGTTTGTAGAAAAGCTGGTAGCCCCAACATGGCCAGGTGAATTCTGTACTCTGAACACTCCATAGGTGCACTCCCAGGCTGCGCAAATGGCCCTGTCACTCTGCAAGCTTCACTTACCCTATTCACTCTACCAGGCAGGTACTTACAGTCTTCAGGGTTTTCTTAAGAAGTCTCTGACATTCCCGTTGTACGATTAGGTGGGATTTGTAGGTTGCCTGTACTAGGCCAAAACTTCTGCTGCTTCTCAGGGACAAAGCGCATGCCAGATGCAAAAAAACCAGAAACGCACAATGCTCACAAGACCATCCCACCTGATACAACACAGGTGCACTCACTGTGATCATGTCTGAAATAGTTCTGACTGATCAGTCACATTCGCTGTCACCTGTGAGGAAGTCTTTTCTTGGCCCAGCACACTACAAAATGGATTGCTGCTGCCACCCCAGAGATTCAGGGTGCTGCTGCAGCAAAAATTCCCTTTCCAGCAACAGCCCCTTCCTCATCACTCTCCTCATGCCTTCCCAGTCATCACCCGAAGCTCCCTGTTAGACTGAACAAGCAAAGGAGGGAGCATGCCACCCTCTCAGCTGCATTTCTTGATGAATCAGCTCCCTTTCTCCTCCAGGGAATATAAAGCAGTCAATGGGGCAAAAGCATCCCAGGGGCTCTCAGCTGAACCACACCAGCCTGCTCATGTTGTTAGGGAAGGAGATGATACAGCTGTTCCTGCCAATACCCACTTTTATCCAGGTGTGGGGAAGAAAACTGGTCATCAGAAACATGGATCCCTGCTAAGCGAGGGAAACGCACACATGCTTCTTCTACCTGATTCACCTTCTTCTGGATGTCCGCAGGAAAATCAAAGGACAATGATTTCTATATATACATCGCTACCTGACTGCGACTAACCACATAATCCTTTAGTATTATCTGGCCTTAAAAAATAATTTCTTTAAACAAGGTAGCTGTCACTATCTGTAAATTTACTATTTTAGCATGGCATTTCTTTCAGGGTTTTTCTACCGAGAGAAAGATTTTTATAGAATTTCTTGGGCAGGGCAGGGAGGGGGAGAGTACTGACCGTGCACCTGTTCCCCAAAGGTTCATAAATGGTCTTCGTCCCTCCTATAATCTCCACATTCAAGATGTGGGATTGTGTAGCATTTGGGGTAAGAGTCTCTTTAGCACTTAGCCCTAAAGATGGTCTTTTTAATAGCCGTAAAATCTGCAGAGGGAATAGATTAACTAAAAGGTTTAATGGCTGGCTTGCACTTTACTGCGTTCCACAGGAACCAGATGGTTTTGCATCCTATATCTACACTTTTGCTGAAGGTGGTTTAGTATTTCCATTGCAATCAATGTATAGCTTTTATCAGTGCTCTTCCCAAAACCACATCCATTATATGAGGAAACTAAATTATAAAAACTTGATTTCAAGATGCTAAATCATTGTCTGGGAAAGGCAAGCCTCTATGAAGTTACACAGCTTATTCTGTAGCATGAGTAACAGACTACTATGTAATCCTCAATATCATCTCCTATTCAAAATTTTCTTTCAAATAAACCACGTTTTGTAGAGAGGTTGGGACTGGAGGTTTAGGGCAGATTTGTGCAACATTTTTGTTAGGGAAATTAACACCTTGGTGCTTTCTTTGTGCAGCTTTGGATTTGAAATCTCTCTAGAGGTGCAGTTTGGAAGCATAGTCATTGTTTAATTAGTACTCTTCTCAATTAGCATCTGGAGTTAAAGATCCAGGAGTAGGTATATATCCAAGAAATTCTCAGAAGAATTACCTACCAGTAACTGAATATGCAGAAGTTCAGAAAATCGCTCATCCTCCCTCACTGCAGCTTCTTCAGAGATTTTCTTCCTTTAAATTAGCAAAAACAAATGCAAAATAAGCAGGACTGCATGCTCTTCTACTTCCATGCTCAAAGAGTACAACCCAGAGGCAGCTAGAAAATCACTTTCTTTTCCGGTTCCTAAGCTCAACACATGCACACCTAAGAACATGGGCAGGTAAGGTATGTTCTTAAAACAACAGTAATATTAACCACAAAAGGTCAACATGGTCCTACTTAGGCATGCATACAGCTGGTCCGGGTATCAGAACTGTTAAGGACCAACAGCTGCTCAGAACCCTGGAAAAATCTGGATCCTGCATACAGATTTGGAAGCCGAAGCTTAGGTATCAATTCAACTACGTGGAGACTTTCACAGCTTCTAAGGAAACCACCCTGACTAGCAGACTATGATGCGTGTCTCGTTTAGTCAGCCCACAACTACTACTTGATGAAGCAGCATACAGACAACAAGAGGCAGAAACAAGCGTTTAGTAGGGAGACTTGGGTAGAAAAAAGAAATCCTGCCTGCCACTCATGAATTACTAGCCGGTTTGAACCATTAATTCAAGGCCTTTAATGGACTCCATTAGCTTGATTCTTTATAGATACTTTAGGCAAAACTAAGCCAAACCACTACAGTAAAAATTACAGGTCACTTACTCTTATTCACTATTGCTTTACAACAAATTCCTTTTTTCCTAATAACTGTGGCATAAAGGTTTGCTTATGGAGGGCTGTTTCTACCCATGGGAAAAGCGAGCTGTTCCATATAGGTTACCATACTGTTGGGAGGAGCAATATAGCTCCAGCTCCTACTTCACCGCACCTCTGGCAAGGACAGCTATGCTGGCAACTGCTCCTGCCCAACTGAGCAACGAACGGGCTGGAATACGTAGGCAGCAGCTACCTGTAGAGGGAAGGAAGGGTAGCTCACATCAGTGCTTCTCCTCTCCCTACAGCAGCAATGGCTTTCCTGGCCTGGCCTTCATCCTCAGAGCAGAGAATCACAACTTTGCCTTCACTTCTGAGAAGCCTTAAGCCAGCTCTGTGTATGAATACCTCAAAGCAAGACAGCTCAAGGTAAGCATACTAAAATCAGTAATTTTTATATGCCATTAATGTATACGAGTACAGAAACATACCAACAATTTCTAGTTGAAAATCCTCTATGGCAGAGCCAGACTCCATGTTATGCTGAGAGAAGCCATATGAGGAATCTTTCTCTTTAATTCGTAACAAGCCTGAAACTCAAAGTCATCCAACATCCAGGGAAACATCACCTCCAACATTCTTAGCAAAATAAGTTTATGTCAGTTGTAAGTAATTTTAGTTTCTGGGAAAAGTATTCCATTTGTGCCATGCCAAACACAACAGAAGGCCACAGGTATTCCTCAAGAAGGCTGGTTCTTTGCCTTCTGAAATGAGATGAGTCAATGAGAAACTAGTCAGAAAACCAAGGAGAGTTGACTGAGTGGGGATACACATTGCAAGCTGTGTTTGCACCACCACATTATCTTCCTCCTGTTTAGATGTAAATTCAGTATTCCAGGTCCCAGACCACTTGCTGCCTAAGGAAATAACGTTAAATCATGAGTGAGCACAGGAAGCCTGGGGAGGGGAGAAGGGGCATGCCAGTTGCACAGCTTTTACACTAATCCTTATCAGACCACTCTCAGGGCAGAATACCTGTTCTCTCTTGCTTTCTTAGCTGGAGGCAAGATGCCTTTACTGGGAATTAGCTGTGGATAAGAGGGAAATAATGATAAGAGAACAAATAATATAAAATGCTGGAGAACCAGCTGGTAGGGGAACCCAGTCTACTCTTGTATTCAGTGAACAGGAAGATTTTTCCCTTCCCCAAACAACCCTCCATGGCAGCTATCTAATTAGCAACACTGGCACTGGTGTGGAGGATGAGCCTGCCTCTGAGTTCAGCTCTGCCCCATGGCAGAGACATGCGTTATTACTAATGCACCAGTTTGCTGCTGATCATGGAATAGACACAGATTTAATATGGGTACATATGTATGTTTTTGTTAAACGCATTTTCCGTGCACTGAACGTCTCTGCAACTAGGGTAGAGTAGGAAAAAACCCCAATGGTTTCATGGAAGAAAGAGCTTTTCATTACAGCTACTGTGTTTAGTAGAAACAAAAACATCTATGAAAGCCCACTGTTGCAGGCCTACACAAAAAGCCTTACACCTAAACCCCAAAAATAATGAACAGGAGAGAGATTCAGTAAAACTGCTAACATGTAAGAATGTAATGCGACTAGGATATGGTAGGGATTGAGTATTTATTCTCACAGAATAAAAACATGAACATGCCAAAACCTTACACAATATTTTAGCAATCACAATCAAGCAGAATCAGAGCCCCAAAGATCCTACACTCTAACAGAAGCATGTATTTACAAATATATCATTAAACCAAATATTTAATCTGCACACAAGAGATGTCACCCAAGCAAGCTTAATTCTGGTTTTATTTCATTCTGGAATTTCCTACTTGCTGAAAAAAAACCTGGTACCCCAGGCCACAATTCCTGTTCTTCCCCTCTATTTCCATTTACACCCACCCACTTCAGCTCCTGCCCCTTTTTTCGTATTCCATCCATCTTGCTTGTTCCTGCCCTCCCATACCCTTGCGCCCTGTTCAATCTCAGCTCTGCTTGCCCTCAGCCTGCCTGCTATCTCTTCTCCCACGCACCAGTCACCAGTCCCCTCTCCTCTGCTCCTCCGAAGATCCTCACCTATTTCTCTTCCACTTACACCCCCCCCCACCTCAACCCCCGTTCCAGCTCCTGCCCCTCCCTCCTTGCTCTCCCCAATTCCCCCGGCCCTTCCTGGGGTTCCTGCACCCAACCTCCCCCGCTCCACATGCAGTCATGCCAGCTTTCCTTCAGGCTGCAACGGCAAGAGCTCCGAGAAGACAAGGGGAAAATCAGTCCTGGCACTGCACACTGCTGCAACGGGAAAAGATTAAATGCGGAGAGCAACCAACTCACACCCCAAAGCCCTAAGATTAAGCGTATTCAGTTGAGTGGGCATCAAAAATATCCGAAGGGACAGAACACGCTGTGTGGACACAGAATCTTCAGAGCCCTAGAGCAATATGCACAAACGTATTTAGACTTATGGCTTACAGCTCTTACCTAAATGTCTACTTCCCCGCCCCAAAAACCTACAGCTCATCAGAAGACTGAACACCTTTGTGAATCTTGAACTCAGCCATTAGGTTCTGACAAGTCCGCCTGCTGTGCAAGCTAGCTTAGATTTACAGAGGCTCACAAATTGACCAAAAATGGAGAACTTAACATAGCTAAATGTAGACTTGGATGGGTGCCCTGAAAAATTTCAAGTCTCTGCTTGAGAACAGACTAGAGCTTCAAAAGCAAAACAGGTATGCATTTATTTCAGGATAGGCAAAACGTCTTTACTCCTTAAACTCATTCTCAGAAATGGACAAACTTACTTGAAACTCTCCCACAATGCAGCCTGAGGGAGATGCTTGGCTTGAAGAACTTCACCCCAAATGCTTATAATTTGAAAAGTTGTATGCAATTTAAAATGAGGTCTCTGTAACAGAAAGCACCAGATTACAGTATCTTCGTTCATAATTAGCACATACACACTCACTCAGCTTTTTAATTGTTTTCCACATTCTTGCCATTACAGCTACTGTAAACATCACCCTCGAAAAATTAGCCATCGTTTTTTACCAGCACTATTTTGTTCTGCCGGGGGAGCACAAGCCAGCCTACTAGGTTTTTGAACAGATTTGCTGACCAGCTTTGCAAGAAGGCTCAGGCTGTGATTCATCTCAAAGATTCTCTGTATTTCTCATCCCATGTTTCTTCAAAATATTTGAAGAGGGTTATTTAGAAGACTTTCACCAAGATGAAGATGGTGTCTGTATGTGGGCAAATGTTGCAAGCCACTTGAAACAGAAAGGAATTAAATGAGGATGTGTTTCCTTTTTCGATGTTCCTGTGACCGCTCATTTTGAGGATTCTTAGCTCCCCACTGATGTTTGTATGATTTGATGGTGCTCAAAACAGTGCACAACTGGCTTCTGCATTTCAAAACTGAACCTGATTATTTTGCCTGTCTCCTCTTCTGAGGGACAAACTTCAGAGAAAAGATCTAAAAAACAATTTAAGGAGTTATCCGTGTATGTCACATAATGACCTTTATCACCCAGGACTCCACAGAGCAAGAATTCCACATTAGGAATTACTGGAATTGTGAGGTTTTCACTAACATTTGACAAGGCTTCTTTGATGGAAAAGGCATGTTATGCTAACCCAAAATTTCCACTAGTGTTTATTTTAATGTAAGAAAGTGTTAAATCTATCTTAGATTTCTTTGCAAACAAGCAAAAAAAAGTTGGCAGGCCTGCTGCTGCTTCCAACCAGTCCTCTAGGACCTTCATACCATTATTATTAACAGTGATTTCCCCCAACTATCAGTCAAACCTTCTGTGCAAGGTAAAGCTGAACTGCCACACAACTTTTTTTTGCTGATGGGCTCTGCCAGACATTCTGAAAAACAATATTTTTAAAGCTGTTGCAACCTGGCCTATATTCTTCCCCTTCAATAATGTCACCATAAATCTCAAAAATCATGATTCAGTCTCTGAAACAAATTGATGGCTTTACCAGAACAGAAAAGATACTTAAAAATGCATCCTGTAGATCAATACATCCATTAGAACGGGTCACCAGAACCTATTCATAACTCTCTATTGTGAGGGATGTCACAAGCTTAAGTAGCCTAAGAGCAAACAAAAATCACCAAAGAGTCACCTCATTGTCTTTCTGAGGTAGTCTCTGTTGGAACAATATAGGATGTTTCAGCAATCTCCACAGTTCTGTGAAGGTTATAAAGATTCTGTGAAAGTAGTGCAAATAAAAAAAATAAATGAATAAAACATTTCCAGTAACATGGAATTCTCTTTACTCAAACTTTCCTTAGTCAAACTTTTTAAAAATAGGTTATAAAGTCTGCTAATTATAGAGTACTGAGCCTCATTCAGTCAATCACAGCACTGGATCCACTCAGAATAAACATTACCACTACTGATAAATGTACAATATTCTTAATACCATTTGGCTCCTTATACGAGCAAGGGCATAATTAAGGTGCTTGAGGCTGATCTATGCAGAATACTCATGTTTAAAGGAGCCACTGTCAGTACTTCCTATTGCTGGATGAAGTGTAACTGTCGCGGTTTAACGCCAGCCAGCAACTAAGCACCATGCAGCTTCACACTCACTCCCCACCATCCAGTGGGATGGGGGAGAGAACTGAAAAAGTAAAATTCATGGGTTGAGATAAAGACAGTTTAATAAGACAGAAAGGAAGAAAATAATAGTAATAATAAAATGCCAATAATAACAACAACAGAATTAGAGCGTACAAAACAAGTGCTGCACAATGCAATTGTTCACCACTTGTCAACCAATGCCCAGGTAGTTCCCAAGCAGTGATCCACCTCCCCTGGCCAACTCACCCCAGTTTACATACTGGGCATGATGTCATATGGTTCTGGTGGGTTGACCCTGGCTGGATGCCAGGTGCCCACCAAAGCCGTTCTATCACTCCCTCCTCCTCAGCTGCACAGGGGAGAGAAAAATATAACAAAGGGCTTGCGGGTCAAGATAAGGACAGGGAGAGATCACTCACCAATCACCGTCAGGGGCAAAACAGACTCAGCTTAGGGGAAATTAACTCAATTTATTACAAATCAAATGGAGTAGGGTAATGAGAAACAAAACCAAATGTCAAAACACCTTCCCTCCACCCCTTCCTTCCTCCTGGGCTCAACTTCACTCCCAGATTCTCTACCTACCCCCCAACAGCAGCGCAGGGGGACGGGGAATGGGGTTTATGGTCAGTTCATCACATGGTATTTCTGCCGCTTCATCCTCCTCAGGGGCAGGACTCATCACACTCTTCCCCTGCTCCAACGTGGGTCCTTCCCACGGGCTGCAGTTCTTCACGAACTGCTCCAGCATGGGTCCCTTCCATGGCGTGCAGT